>CM035273.1:2476834-2657164 GCA_020226075.1 Hydropotes inermis | reverse complement strand
GATTGTGTTGATTAGTTACTAAAAAGTGGCAAAAATTGATCTTAGTTTGAGTCAACAGTTTTGAAATACCTATTGTGTACAAAAACCATAGGTGTTACAGAATATTCAAAGTGAACAAGGTAAAAAAGCTTGTGTTCTGGGGGATGGGAGGGAATTACAGTGTTTGTCGAATATGGTACATACATAATAATATAATAAGTGTGAAGAGACTGCTTTATGAGAAAGATAAGAGGGAAGTAGGTTTAGAGTTCAACCATCAGGAAAGTTTTCATGAAGGACTTGGCTCTGAAGGAGGAAGACAACACTGTGGCTGTAGCTTTATTCCTTTTTTTCAAATTACTAGTAAAATTTTCTATAAAGATCTTTCACTTTTAAAAAGATGTGTTAGAAGAGTGCTAGGTAATGACCACACTGTTGTTTGCTAGGTGATTGATATATAGAGGTTGTTTCTTGGTTAATAAAGACCCTGTCTTCTTGGATTAATTTCTAGACATAGCCTTTTAAATCAGTATTATGCATTGTGTGGTAAATATGCTTGATAAAAATTATATAATAATAAAGGATGGTTAGCTTCTTCAGGCTTTGCACTACTTCCAGTGCGAGTTAAGACATGCTTTATCTTATCCATGCTTTTTAGGCGGCCTGGATTTTGAAAGCACGAGCACTGACTGAAATGGTGTACGTAGATGAAATTGACATAGATCAGAACGGAATTGCAGAAATTATGCTGGATGAGAATGCTATTGCTCAAGTTCCCCGTAAGTATTGATTATTTTCAGTTAAGTAAATGAAAAGCCATTAGGAGGCGGAATATGCTCTCTATATACTTTTTTGTTGTTGTAATAAAAATAAGACATTATATACATGAAAGATGTCTATATGTGAAAAAATATTACTTCAAGTAAATGGCGTCTTTTCTGCCTAGATAGTACAAAAACACAATTCAATTATATTATCTCAATTTTTCAATAGAAATTATATTACAAGTTTTAAAATGTTTCATAAAAATGCATTCAATCTGATCTGATATAACAAAAGATTGTTTATCCAAAAGTCTGTAAACACAGGGAAGCATCCAAACAACAGAAATGTTCTAAAAGGATTTTTTAAAAATTGACCATTTGAAAGCTTCACTTCCTTATGGTAACTGAAGATGCTTTGCTGTGATGTGTGATGTGAGGTGGTGGAGTAAGTGAGTGGCTTGGCAGAGAATGCCCATCACGACAGTCACAGTGGCCCAGTCCCAGCTTGCAGGTGTGCTCCTGCGAATGCAGTGGGTGATTACCATGACATACGGTGGTCTTGCTGGTAATTTCTTACTTGCGACAGTGGTCAGTCATTTATATGTGTTTGGAAGGTAATAGCTGTTTTAAAGTGTCTCTTTTCTCTATCATTTGGTCTTTTGGAGTTAAAATATCTAAATTCTAGATATTGGGGGTAAATGATCTTTTCTTGGGAGGAGAAGTTTGTATGAAAAATAAACTATGAATATGCTGCTGCTAAGTTGCTTCAGTCGTGTCCGGCTCCGTGCGACCCTATGGACTGTAGCCCTCTAGGGTTCTCTATCCACGGGTTTCTCCAGGCAAGAATACTGGTGGGTTGCTATTTCCTTCTCCAGGGGATCTTCCCAACCCAGGGATCGAAGCTGGGTCTCTTGCGTCTTACCTGCCTTGGCAGGTAGGATCTTTACCACGAGCTCTGCCTGGGAGTATACAGCTCTCATTTTGATGAGTCAGAGCTTTGGAGCCTATCTTGTTTTGAGTGTGAATGCTGGCAGGTTGACCTGTTTACCTAAGTCTCTAAGCCTTGGCTAAATGGGTTAGTACTACCTACCTTATAGAATTAGTGTGAAAATTAAATGTGATAACAAAAGTAACATTGGTACTCAATAAATACTAATCAAACACATTTTACTAGGTGCAGTTCTTGTTATTAAGGTCTTTTTCATCAGGCCAGCGCACTTGTGAAAATTGCGTTAGTGGACAGTTTTTACAGATTAATAAATAATATATGAATTGAACTTGTCATCTGATCTCTTAGGTCCTGGAACATCTCTGAAACTCCCTGGAACTAATCAGACAGGAGGGCCTAGCCCCGCAGTCAGGTATGTTCACTACACTCCTGTTTCATCCCGCTAAATACCGACCAGACTGTATGAGAACCTTCCTTTCTCGATCTTCGTGGTACTTTAACGATTTATGATCCTCACAGGCCGATCACTCAGGCTGGAAGACCCATTACGGGTTGTCTGAGGTCCAGCACGCAGAGCGGAAGGCCAGGCACTTTGGAGCAGGCCATCAGGATGCCAAGGACCGCCTACACCGCCCGCCCCATTGCCAGCTCGTCCGGGAGGTTTGTCAGGCTGGGAACGGTAAGTTCTGGTGGCTGCACTGTAGCCTTGGATGACCAAAGTAATTTATGTAATGTGACATCACTCTCCACTCTTATAGTAGGGAATTATACGGAAGAGTTTTGAAGGTGATTCTTTTTTTACCTGTGTTGGCTTTATAATTTTATGCACGTTGAACTCAATTTTTGTTTCAAGAGAAAGTTTCAGTTTTTCTTGTTCTGTTACTTCTCCCCACAGGCTTCCATGCTTACAAGTCCTGATGGACCTTTTATAAATTTATCTAGACTGAATTTAACAAAATATGCCCAGAAACCTAAATTGGCAAAGGTATGTTCTTAAAGTTATTTTATGTTATGAAGTGATGTTCAAAGTGAAAGTGAAAGTCGCTTCACGCAATTGTGTCTGACCCTTTGCGACTCCATGGACTATACAGTCCATGGAGTTTTCCAGGCCAGAATACTGGAGTGGGTAACCTTTCCCTTCTCTAGGGGATCTTCCCAACCCAGAGTCTGAACCCAGGTCTCCTGCATTGCAGGCAGATTCTTTACCAGCTGAGCCACAAGGGAGGCCCAAGAGTGGGTATAGCCTATCCCTTCTCCAGCGGATCTTCCTGGCCCAGTAATCGAACCAGGGTCTCCTGCATTGCAGGTGGATTCTTTACCAACTGAGCTATGAGGGACTTATAATAGCATTGCAGGAAATGGATAAAAATTTGTGAAGAAAAAAGAGTTTACCTTGATTGAAATGGAAATGTTTAATTAATAAACTCAATCAGAAATAAAACATATATACTATCATAATAAGAAGTTTGTTTTCTCCTAATAAAGAATAGCAATTCATAACAAAGAAAGCAGATACACAGCACTGTCTTTGGGAAATGACGTTTAGGGGGTCATCTGTGTGTGTGTGTATTTTTCTTTTTTAGCTTGGACTGTTCTCAGAAAAATAATTTTCTATCCTCATAGGATTTTAGAACTGTCAAAAAGAAGATAGAAAAATGTTTTCTTTCTAATTAGTAATTAATTTGGTATCTCAATGAAGACTACTTAAGCCAGACAATGGCAAGCCAACTACATTAGTAATTCTAACTATTAAATTCTTTTCTAAATTAAAGGGAAAGAGTGATAGAGAGAGAGAAGGGAGACGGGGAGGAATAGGAAGAAGGATGTTCATGACCTTTCCAGTAGAAAAAAATTTGAAGGTGAGCATAGAATAATTCAGAGCCAGGGGCAGTTAGCTTCCAGAAACTGGTATAAGCCTAGCTCAGATTTTTAGCTATAATCTCTGTGAATTCTGTGCATGAGTGCTGATTTCATTCCTATTATCAGTTCTGCTGGTGTTTAACATATTTACTAAATATTAAAGTTTTAGGAACTTTCCTTGTGGCTCAGCCAGTAAAGAATCCGCCTGCAAAGCAGGAGACCTGGTTTGATCCCTGGGTCGGGAAGGTCCCCTGGAGAAGGGAAAGGCTGCCCACTCCAGTGTTCTGGCCTGGAGAATTCCATGGACTGTATAGTCCATGGAGTCACAAACAGTCGGACACAACTGAGCGACAGACATTCTAGGGAAGGCGAAAAAGAACTCTAGCCATACAGACTTGAAACTTAAGTCAGAAAAAGGAATGCTAGCTGGTAAAAAGGAAATCAGACTGTAACAATGCCAATGATATTTTTCTTCGTTGCTTATTTGATAGTGGTCTAAACAACTTGATTTAGCAAAGTCATAAAGTTTTACTTATTTCTCTTACCTTTATGAGAAATATCTGATTGCTTATCTTTTCAGGCCATTTATTAGAGGTGACTTATTGGCTACTTGATGCCATTGCTGTTTTCTAACCAGGGATTGTAGTCAGTGGAGGCATTTCCCTCAATTAAGTTAGGATGCTTCCAGGACAGACCTGGTTTATGTTATGAAATTCAAACCAAACTAGATTTTGCACTTACTTAATGTGTTGTGGAGATAATGCCAAGTTTTTCTGTCTTTCGTCTCCAGCTTGCCTTGACTTAACTTATCAGGACATGAGCTGTACTCATAACTTTTTAAAAAATAACTGAACAAATGGAGAATTAGGAATAGATTTTTCAAAGAGGGCCTTATCTTGATTTATTTTTTCTTGTTTTTGGTTGCTTCCAAGTCATCTCTGTTAATAACCTTGATATCTTCCAGGGGTAGAAGTGTACACTTTGCAAGTATAAAATAATGGTATTTATGGATAAGTGTAGTATCACCAAGAGGTAGTCTGGTAGATGCTTATTTATCAAGATGAATTGGGGGCAATATTAGAATAATGGTTCTCAGCCTTGCTGCATATAGAGACATCTGCATATTAGGAAAAACATCTTACTTTGCAGTTAAACTCCACTTTGTTTCAGAAAAAGCTTCCAGATTTTCCCATGTCTGAGGTGTCATTATTAATATCACAATCACTGTATAATACATGCAGTTTTATGACAGTCCTAAGGTTGGTCTTTTCATTTGTCTCTTTCTGATAAAATAGAATGTGTAATATGAAAAAAACTGTTGAGCTTTCCAGTTCGTATTCTTGAACTTTCCAGTTCATATTTTTAAAAACAGGTATCAGTTATAAGTAGCCTTGTTTTAAAATGAGTGATTGTAACAAATGTATGGATATACCCTTTACTTATAAATTCCAGTCACTTTAGAGGACTTTGTTATTTTGGTTCAATCCAGCTGCTGTCGAAATAGCCTTTTGGTTTTGCTATAACAATAGAGGACCTTCGTTAAAATAAAATATAATGTATTTTTTGTATTTTTTCTTCACAGGCTCTGTTTGAGTATATCTTTCATCATGAAAATGATGTTAAGACTGTAAGTTTTGAATTTGTACTATTTTTTTAATGTAATTTTTCTAATTTAGATTAGAAATTTAGATTTGGAAATGTCCTATTTATTACCTTATTTTTTAAAATTTATTAGCTTATAAACAGCTGGAATTATTAAAGATTGGAGAATTACTCATACTTTCAAATCCACTGTTAGTTTTAGTAGGAAAATTTGTATAACTATGGAAGTAGTATGGAGAAGGAAATGGCAACCCACTCCAGTACTCTTGCCTGGAGAATCCCAGGGACAGAGGAGCCTGGTGGGCTACGGTCCACGGGGTCGCAGAGTCAGACACAACTGAGTGACTCACACACACACTCACAGAAGTAGTAAGACTTGTGCCTGATCTGTAGAGTCACAGATCTCCGTTAAAGGGCAAGGTATGGGTAACTGGGAATGCTGCATACTATGTTTTCGTTAAACTTTATTTTTTATACTAATAGCATGGTGGATCCATTTTCTTCTTTGGTTTATATAATGATTATAGGTTTACTGACTGCTGTATTGGACTTCCCTAGTGGTGTAGTGTAAAGAATCTGCCCATTAATGCTGTATTTCTGGGTTTTTTTTGGTAATGTTTCCATCTCTCCCCTTCAACATTTTGTGATAGAAAATTTCAAACATGTGCAGGTAGACTATGTAACGAGAGTGTAATGAACCTGCATCAGTCATCACCCAAATTCAACAGTAATCAATAATCAAGCATCTTGGTGACCTTTTAACAGAATTTTAAGGTTATATGCATATGAATTCTCTATTTGTGGTAATTTTCACATGCTAATATGCAAATGAGCAGTACCTTCACAAATTTTGTCAGATCAAATGTAGTTAATTCTACAGTGTCTAATGACAGTATTTTCTGTCATTCTTTTATTCACAGAAACAGCTTTATACCTATGTATTAAGTATGCAGGAAGAGAAAAGAATTTTTCTCAGTTCTGTTTTCTATGTGTCAACCATTATGCTATTTAAAAATACATTTTTTCCTGCCTCTGTAAGCCATGTAATCTAGCTGAGGAAATAAAATTGACATAATGAAACAGTTAGGTAATTGCCAGGTTGTGATGTTATTACCAGATATCAAGGGGAAAAATCAGGGGATGATATTAGTAAAAATTCAGTAAGATTTTTTGGAAAGGGAGGGAGAAAATGTAAAAGAAGGGTAAAAACATGACAAGAGTATGGAATGAGAAATAAATAAGCCATATCCTCATAGTGGGAGCATTGTGAGGCATTGTCAGAAAGAAGTGACAGAATGTGACGCTGGATTTGGTGTGGTGGACAAAGGAGAGCGCCGGGTCACACCTGCCCCCCGAAGACGCTGCGAGCGATTGTTTAACTAACAGACATGGGGTTCTTAGGGAAGGAGGTTAGACTGTGAAGAGCTGAATGACTCACCGGAAGGCATCTTCAGCCTGAAATTGTGAAAGCCGGTCCAGGTGGAGATGCCACTGCGTGTATCAGAAGCTGTACCCCTAACATGTAGGTGAGCGCCCAGGCCAGATGTGCGGAGTATGGTAGTTATCCCTAATGGTGGATGTGGTCACATAGAGAAAAGAGAAACTAAGGTTGGAACCACTGAGAAACCAGGCGCGTTGCTGTAGATAAAAGTAAGTACAGTCCACTCCATTTTCACTTCATATAAAGCTGGTCAGAGCATTATAGGGTGATATATGAAACCATATAGTTATATTGTCATTAAAAAGAAACATTCGGATACCATCCCCTTTTAGAAATGAGTAAATGTTTGTAATTACTAGATGATGGATTTCTTGACTTGTTGAAGATTGATTCATTTATTGCAGAGATGTTTATTCTTTCTTCCTACACATTCTGACCTGCTGCCGTGTGCCAGGCACCGTTCCAGACCCTGAGGCTGCAGGGTGAAGCAAGCAGACAAAATCTCTGCTCTCTTGGAGAGTACGTTCTCATTGGGCAAGGAATGGAGACAGTTAGCAAATTTTAAAAAATATATAAAATGTCATGGGATAAGTAGTATAAAAGTATAGCAGGGAAACCAGGGAAGGGAATAGATAATGACATGGAGGATGATACTATTTTAGATGAGGTAGAAGGTTGTTGCTTTCCTGATGGTTCAGATGGTAAAGCATCTGCCTGCAGTGCAGGAGACCTGGGTTCGATCCCTGGGTTGGGAAGATCCCCTGGAGAAGGAAATGGCAACCCACTCCAGCATCCTTGCCTGGAGAATCCCATGGACAGAGGAGCCTGGTGGGCTACCGTCCTTCGGGTCTCAAGGAGTCGGACACGACTGAGCGACTTGACTTTCACTTAGAAGGCTGTTGGTAAAGTTCACTCCAAAAAGACATTTAAACAGAGGCCTGAAGGAAGGAAGACGAACCAGGTGGTTCTTGGAGGAGAAGGGCATGTAAGTCAGAAAGACTGACTGCAGAGGCCCTGGGTGTTAGCATTCTTGGATTGTTTAAGGAACGTTGAGGCCAGTGTGGCTGGAGTGAAGTCTGAGAATGGGGAGAGCTGTAGGCGATGGGTTCAGAAAGCTGATAGATCATAGGCCGACTAAGGGTCATGGTGATGATATTCTTATTAATAGCTTCATCTTGAAGATGTTCTACATCTTGGCATTCACATAATGTTAGTGAGGAATAGGAACTACATTGAAAAAAATTTGTTTTATGGAAAACTATTTCTGCTTTTGGGTTCTTAATAACTCTCCCTTTGTGGGGCAGTGTTGGCAATATCGACAAAACTGAAGTGGCATGTGGATTTTTGATTCTGGGATCTTTATTTCCATATGCTCTTTAATTTCATAATGCTGATGTTGTCACAGCTCTCACAATAGTGAATGAAAGACTTTTCTTAAACTTTGGTACTTGGGAGCACTGTTTTCAGCTATTAGGAGAGTCCCTGGGACACCTAGCTGGATGTACTCACAAGCGCTTTGTCGTCGAGATCTGCCAAGGCTCCCTGTTCCTAGGGACTTTTATAACTTATGCCTTTTATTTATAACCTTGTGGGTCTTTATTAATAGCTAGATATTAGATTGGTTAGATTATTCAAAGAATAGAAGTATATAGTCATTTATTTTAAAAAGCTGGCAAAGACTTTAAAGAAATATAGCTCTTCTATCACCTCTTTAAAATTAAAAAATGTTAATAGCTTTTAATTGTGCATCTTATTACTGTGACAGTTTTGTTTGATTCCTAAGCTATTTTCAGCATAAATCAGAAGTAAAGAATAAAATTAACGCTTGAGGGTCTCAACAGCATGTCACCGTTCGAGAACAACAAAGATGTGTAAGAAGTGGGTGCCTATTCTCAGGGAACATAGGGTCCATTTGAAATCATACTGGTAGTTTTGTGTAGTGTAGCCTCAGTCATCAAATGAAGAGTGATCATTAATATGTAATTTTTACTATTTTTATTCTATATCTGTAATTCATATTAATTTCCTTGATTGGCTTAGACAAATATGTGGGCATGTGAGTCCTATATGGGAACCATATCTGAAAGCAAAACCAGCAGCCTGCAGCACTAAATCTAATCTTGGAAAATTAGAATAGGTAAAAAAAACTCAGAATGACATATTTTTATGAAAAATAGAATGTTATATTAAATCTGAAAGTGAATCTGATCTGTTTGCTGTAACAGGTCTAAAAGATTAAGTTAAAATGAATATTAATTCAGATATTTACAATGCACTCCTGAACTGAGCTGATTGAAATATGGTTTTCTGGTATTTCTAGAGATAATGATAATTGAAATAATGCCTTTTCCCCACCTCATTTTTCACTTCCACTTTTATCTCTGGCTTCTTTTTAATTTCCATAGCTTTCAAGTAGAGATGTTGGTTTTTCAAGTCCATTAGAACCTCAGCATGTGACACCATTCCTTTATAAATAGTTTTCATATTTAGAAGTCTCCCCTGGAGTGAGAGAAGATGGGGAACACAAGGAAAGTTATTAATTTTGCAGCCGAAGCTTCAAGGAACTCTTTTGGCATTCATTTCAGATAAGAGTTAATATGAAGAAATGAACAATAATATGGGATACATTCTGAGATTAAGGGGGCTCCCCTGGTGGCTCAGATGGTAAAGAACCCGCCTTCAATGTGGGAAACCTGGGTTCAATCCCTGGGTTGGGATGATCCCCTGGAGAAGGGATCAGCTACCCACTCCAGTATTCTGGCCTGGAGAATCCCATGGACAGAGGAGCCTGGCAGGCACAGTCCACGGTTTCACACAGAGTCGGATACAACTGAGGGACTTTCATTTCACTTCTGAGATTATAGAACTGAAAATCTAAGAGTTACTTTAACTGAGCTATTGGATATTGTGATGATGTTAACACTGACTAAAGAATAAAAGGTTTTCAACCTTAATAGAAAGGATAGTAAGTATTATATAAAAAAATCAGAATTCTTTTTAAACTAATAACCAAATCTTTACATGAGCTTCAGATTCCTGTGAACTTTACATTTGTATAAAGATTGATTCGCTTCCCCTTTGTCCAAATGGTTTCTGCTTTTTGGGTATAGAATCCTAATTCTTAATTAGGTATTTTTGTCGGATCTTGAATAATCATGAGAAGGAACAAACTAGAAGACATTAGAGAGAAAGGCATAAGCACACATAAAATGTGAAAGCAGTTAGCTCTTTTTCAGTCCATTGCAAGCAAAATCTGACCTTCAGGATTACCCGACATCTGTCTTTAAAGTGGGTCCTGCACTTGGGCCTACCTTACACAGTAAAGGCTTGACTGCCGCTAAGTTTGGAAGTGTTTTGGTGGGGATAAAAACGTACAGATTTTTTAATACCAGTGTTGTACCTTGTATGTTAAAGCTGTATTCAGATAGACTGTACATCTGCTTCCCTTCGATCAGTGTTTCCTTCTCATCTGCTGTCAGCCCTCTGGTCTGGAACTGATTATTTAGGGAAAATTGGTGGGGCCATCTGGAGACATGAGCAACTCGAGTTTCTGTCTGATTTCTAATGCATGTTTTGATTGATGCTAATTATATGGTTTATTTCATTATTTATTGTTTCTGCTTATTGTCAGAAGAGAAAATCCTAATTGAAAATGAATTGTTTTTCAAAGGCTTTGGATTTGGCTGCCCTTTCCACGGAGCATTCTCAGTACAAGGACTGGTGGTGGAAAGTGCAGCTTGGAAAATGTTACTACAGGTAAAATTCAGATTCTTTGTAAAAGGCTGAAGCAGCAACATATTTTGGAGTCTCAAACCCAGTAACCTTTTCTGGGGGATGGATTTCCTCATGAAGAAGTGAGCAAGGTGTCTCTGGCTTCCTTGAGAGAGCATTTGCTTAGCAATCACGTGATGGCTTCCAGCGAGTGGTAAAGAATCCGCCTGCCAGTACAGGAGACTCAAGAGACACGTGTTCGATCCCTGGGTTGGGAAGATGCCCTGGAGTAGGAAATGGCAACTCATTCCAGTATTCTTGCCTGGAAAATTCCACAGACAGAGGAGCCTTGTGTGCTGCAGTCCCTGGGGCCACAGAGGGTTGGGCATGACTAAATGACTGACCACGCACATACATGATGGCACTAAGAACTGACACATTTAGAAGAGGGAAATTTTAGATCTGGGAAGACCTAAAATTTTGAGACCCTCACACCCTTTTCAGATGAAGAAGCTGAGGCCAGAGAAGCTGATTTGTATCGAACCAGTGAGTAACAGACCTGGGATTAGAATCGAGTCTTGGTTCTCTACTTCTCTGGACTCTCACATCTTTATTTCTTCTTCCGCCTCATGTCTGTAAAATGCTTTACGGTTGAGAGAGAACCGGTCCACACATCACCTTATCTCACTCACATCTTACGGCATTTTGGAGGTAGTTGCTGTTAGCAGCCCTTTGTCCAGATGAGAAGATGTGAGCCTCAGAAGAATAAAGTGACTTTCCCAGCTTAATGCAGCCTGTCAGCAGCAGAACTAGAATCTGAGCTCAGCTTTTTGATGCCAGCTCTTTTACTGTTTGCACAGTCTCATGGTGTTTCTCTAGGATCTGAACATTCTCACACCAGTTCACTTAACCTTGAAACACATTTTTAAGCCAATTGAGAAATCAAAAAACGTTATAATGAATATTATGGATATTATACAGCAACTGGTAAATAGGATCTGAAATCATTGCTTAATACCAAAATACACTTGGAGCATTTGAAAAATCAAATGAATAGTTATATTTTACAAAGATAAATGTATTTTATTATTCAAAAACAAGGTAGACTAGTCACTGTGAGCATCATTCTGTAGTTACTAACTTTAGTTATTAAACACTGAGAAAAAGGAAATATATAAATAGAATAAAAACGATGCTTATTTTTCTAGTTGAAATTAAGACTGTTTTCCATTTAGATATTTCACATAGAACTCTAAAGTATTTTTTCCTACTGTTAGATTGAGGAAGCATTTTCTGCTAAAAGGTAATTTTGGATCATTATAACATTAAGCTTTTATGAATATGATTTCTGAAGACAAGCTTGAAATCTTGAGCTTCTAAGCAAAACTCTCAGAAATCTATAATAGTGAAAGAAAAGCATAACTTGATTCCTTCTTTCCTCCATGTAAGACAGTATTTAAATAAGTGTATTTTTGTCATATTAATTATTATTCTCCTCTGTTTCCTTCAACGCTTCTCATGTTTCTGTATTGAGCACTCATTCATTTGTTCATTCACTCACAGTAAAATGTTTAATGAGAAGCTCCTTTAAACGGTTTACCACTGGATGGAGGAGAGAGAACAGGAATCAGCTGCAAACGTGGTTCGTGTTCTGATAGAAGCAAGTGCAGGGCGCAGGGGGAGCCCAGACGAAGGGCCCCCTCCTCTCAGTGATGAAGTCGGGGTGGGTACCAGAGGGAGCACCTAGGGCGACTCCCCTCTCTCTGCTCCTGACCCCTAAGTCCTCCCGGTTCTTCCTGGGCAATGGCTTTTGCAGTTGCTTCCTTACTAGCCAATCCCACTCCAGTGCCCTAATCCTGGCTTTTAGTGTCATTTGTTTGAATTGCTACATTAGTTTCTTATCTAGGTTTTCTTCCTCCATTTTCTTGTCCACTCAAGGCTTCCTATGTACTGTCAGTGACTGTTGCAAATATTCTTTGATTGATCTCCATTACCTCTGAAATGAAATCTGTATTTTACGTGTGGCATCCATGAGTTTGTCCAAGTCTATAGCTTTGCCCATATTTCTCTCTTCTCCCATTCTGTCTTGTGTCTTGCTGGTTAAACCTAACAACTCAGCATGTTGTTAGGGGTAACATGCTGTGGATGTTCCTTCCTGTGGGCTTGTGCCGAGAGTTTGCGTCCATCAGAGATGTCCCCTCGCCCCCGCCCCACCCTGCCTCACTGTCGTAATCTCGCCCATTCCTTCCTCGCTGAAACTTTGTTCCTCTGTGCTCTCAAAGTACTTTTTTTTTTCTCATTGGCCATAATACAATTAGATTTATTTTAAAATATGTTTTGTTTCAATCTTAATTGGTGCCTTCAGTACAAGGTTGTTATCTTCATTTTTGCAACTCCTTAACATCATTAAATGTGCATGCAGTTGGTCCTTGACAATGTTTATTGAGTTAAATTGGAGAGAAAAACTTGGCAGTTGGTGGAGATTATCTCTGGACTCTGACTCTTTGATATTGTCCATTGTTTATGAACTTGACTGATGTTTTCATTATTCCTAGACATTCTCCATACATGGTGTCCACTCCATTTCCTTTGCACAAGAACCCATGTGGTGAATTCCTTTTTGATAGAATTAGAGGAAATGATTTCGTAATGGTATAGTAATAAAACACTGTGATTCATCCTTCTTTCCCTTCTTTGGTTTCCAGGTAGCTCTGATTGCTTGCTTGTTTTCTAATTTCTTTATTCTTCATTGTTTTTTCTAAAATCTAGTTCTGTTTTCATATTCTTTTTTTATATGTATCTTTTTATTGTAATCCCTGTAAAATTAATTTTTGCAAGAGACAACTTATTAGTTAAAAATATGCAAACTAAATAGGTGTTCACAGAATTCAGTGATTCAACTTCAACCATGTGTTTAAGACTTAAATGTTCAGTTGAAACTCTGGGTATAAATATGCTGTTCTTCAGAACTTCAGAGTTCTCTGATAACATTTTATGAACACTCCTTGTAAAAGTTGCAGAGCTTTTGAAGCAGTAGGGGCTTCTGCCACATCATACATCTGCTAACTTTAGGCCAGATTTTCGGATCACTTTAACCTCTTTGTCCCAGATTGTCCAGCATCTCTTTGGGTATAGTTATATCAGTGCTTGAGGTTTAGATTAGGAAAAAAGAACACAGCTATTCTTTCAAGCCTTTAAATGAAAGTAACATAATGGACTATATTGTATACAGTTTTGTCTTTATTTCATAAATAAAAGCATTATCATAAAGTGCCTAAGTAGCTCTCAGATGCCTGGGATGAGTAGTTATGAGAAAGCCCAACAGATCTATTAATGACAGGCTGAAGTGTGCTTTAGTGATTGATTTCATGGTAATATAGTGTTCCCTGGGAAGAAGTGGGTGTAGACATCCAGACAGTTGTATTTAAGCAAGGAACAAATCTCAGATTCATAGACTAGGACAGTCATTATCAGATACAAGAAAAGGGGAAAGAAAATGTTGTGGAATAATAAAATGGTATAGATATATTACTCAAGTGGCAGTTAACTATTTACCTCAAAATTGTTTAGAATTTAAAAATGGGCTTATGCAGAGTCAAAAAAGGTAATTTGAGACAGGTGAAACTTGGAATTACAACACATCAGAACTTATGGAATGCATCAAAAGCTGCACCTTCAGAGAGAAGTTCTGAGCGATAAATGCCTGCTCAAGAAAATTCTCAAATAAACAACCTAACTTTACACCTCAAGTAACTAGAAAAAGAAGAACAAATGAAGCTCAAAGTTAGTAGAGGAAGGAAATAACAAAGATCAGGATAGAAATAAATGAAATAGGAGCATGAAAAGGATCATAACTATGAGTAAGTGGGATTTATTCCAGGTCTGTAAGGATGGTTCAGTATATGAAAATCATTGTAATATATCACATGAACAAAATGAAGTATAAAAATTATATGATTATCTCAATAGATGCAGAGAGAGCATTTGATGAAGTCCAACATCCATTTATGATAAAAACTTTTAACAAAGTGGGTATAGAAGGAATGTACCTCAACGTAGTAAAGGCTATGAATGACAAGCCTGCAGCTGAAGTCACACTCACCGCTGTTGAAAGCTTTTGCTCTATAAATGAAGGGTAAGATAAGGATGCCTACTGGCACTGTTTTTACTCAACATACTATTGGAAGTCCTAGCCAGAGAATTTAGGCAAGAAGAAGAAATAAAAGGCATCTACATCAGAAAAGAAGAAGTAGAACTGTCTCTGTTTATAGCAGATGTGATACTATATATAGAATATCCTAAAGACTCCACCAGAAAACTGTTGGAAATAATAAGTGAATTCAGTAAACTTGCAGGATTCAAAATCTATTGCTTTCTGTACATTAAAAACAAGGAAATTAAGAAAACAGGTCCATTTACAATTCCATCAAAAAATAAAACACCTAGGAATGAATTTAACCAAAGAGATGAAAATACCTGTACACCAAAAACTGTAAGATATTAATGAAAGAAACTGATGAGAGTACAAGTAAATTGAAAGATATTTCACATTCTTGGATTAGAAGAATTATGAAAATGTCCATAGTGCATGAAGCAATCTACAGATTCAGTGCAATCACTATCAAAATTATAGTGGCATTTTCCACAGAAGTAGAGCAAGCAGTTCTAAAGCTTGTATGGAACCACAGCAGACCCCGAAGAGCCAAAACAATCTTGAGAAAGAAAAACAAAGCTGGAGACATTACATTCCCTGATTTCAAACCAAGTTACCAGAGCTATAGGGACCAAAGCATCACTATGAACAAAGTTAGTGGAGGTGGTGGAATTCCAGTTGAGCTATTTCAGATCCTAAAAGATGATGCTGTGAAAGTGCTTCACTCAATATACCACCAAATTTGGAAAACTCAGCAGTGGCCACAGGACTGAAAAATGTCAGTTTTCATTCCAATCCCAAAGAAGTGCTGTAAGTGTTGGTCACTCAGTCGTGTCCGACTCTTTGCGACCCCATGGACTGCAGCCCACCAGGCTCCTCTGTCCACGAGATTTTCCAGGCGAGGATACTGGAGTGGGTTGCCATTTCCTTCTCCAATCTCAAAGAAAGGCAATGCCAAAGAATGTTCAAACTACTGCAAAATTGCACTCATCTCACATGCTAGCAAAGTAATGCTCAGAATTCTCCAAGACAGACTTCAACAGTACATGAACCGTGAACGTCCAGATGTTCAAGTTGGATTTTGAAAAGGCAGAGGAACCAGAGATCAAATTGCCAACATCTGTTGGATCATTGAAAAAGCAAGAAAGTTCCAGAAAAACATCTATTTCTGCCTTATTGACTGTGCCAAAGCCTTTGACTCTGTGGATCACAATAAACTGTGGGAAATTCTTCAAGAGATGGGAATACCAGACCACCTGACCTGCCTCTTGAGAAACCTGTATGCAGGTCAGGAAGCAACAGTTAGAACTGGACGTGGAACAACAGACTGGTTGGTTCCAAATAGGAAAAGGAGTACGTCAAGGCTGTATATTGTCACCCTGCTTATTTAACTTATATGCAGAGTACATCACGAGAAATGCTGGGCTGGAGGAAGCACAAGCTGGAATCAAGATTGCCGGGAGAAATACCAATAACCTCAGATATGCAGGTGACAGCACCCTTCTGGAAGAAAGTGAAGAACTAAAGAGCCTCTTGATGAAAGTAAAAGAGGAGAGTGAAAAAGTTGACTTAAAGCTCAGCATTCAGAAAACTAAGATCATGGCATCCAGTCCCATCACTTCATGGCAAATAGATGGGGAAACAGTGGAAACAGTGGCTGACTTTATTTTTCTGGGCTCCAAAATCACTACAGATGGTGATTGCAGCCATGAAATTAAAAGACACTCCTTGGAAGGCAAGTTATGACCAACCTAGACAGCATATTAAAAAAGCAGAAACATTACTTTGCCAACAAAGGTCTGTCTAGTTATGGCTATGGTTTATCCAGTGGTCATATATGGATGTGAGAGTTGGACTGTAAAGAAAGCTGAGTGCGAAAGAATTTATGCTTTTGAACTGTGGTGTTGGAGAAGACTCTTGAGAGTCCCTTGGACTGCAAGGAGATCCAACCAGTTCATCCTAAAGGAGATCAGTCCTGGGTGTTCATTGGTAGGAGTGATGTTGAAGCTGAAACTCCAATACTTTGGCCACCTGATGTGAAGAGCCAGCTCATTTGAAAAGACCCTGATGCCGGGAAAGCTTGAAGGCAGGAGGAGAAGGGGACGACAGAAGATGAGATGGTTGGATGGCATCACCTACTCGATGGACATGGGTTTGGGTAAACTCCAGGGGTTGGTGATGGATAAGGCAGCCTGGCCTGCTGCAGTCCATGGGGTCGCAAAGAGTCGAACACAACTGAGTGACTGAACTGAACTGAACAGTTATATGAGGAATATAAAAAAAAAATTATCAATTTCGTAGATAGAACAGATTGCGAGTTGCCTGAGGCTAAGAGTAGAGGAGGGCAGGTTGTTATAGGGAGTCACAAGGCACAAATATCAGTTATAAAATAAGTGAGTTGTGGGAATGTCACAGCATGGCAGCTATAGTTAATAATGCTGTATTGTGTGTTTGAAATTTTCTAGCAAAGTGAAACTTACAAGTTATTATCACAAGAAAAAAATTCTGTAACTGTGTATGGTGATGGATGTTAATTAGACTTATTGTGGTGAACATCTTGCAACGTATACAAATATCAGATTATTATGTTACATACTTGAAATTAATATACTGTTGTATGGCAATTATATTGAGTTGGCCAAAAAGTTCCTTCTGTTTTTTAAAAATAAAAGACACATTTTTCATTTTCACCAAGAACTTTATTGAACAGTGTATTCACCATTCTGTTCCACTACCTTCTGCCAGTTTTTAGGCAACTTCATAATTCCATCTTCCTAAAACTTTATTTTTTTGAGCAAAGAACTGTTTCAGGTGTTTTTGACATTCTCCCAGGGAATTGAAATTTTTTTCCATTAAGAGAACTTTGTAAAACCTGAAATAAATGGAAATCCAAAGGTGGAATGTCTGGTGAATATGGTGGAGGAATCAGAACTACTCAGCCATGCTGTAACAATTTTTGCCTGGTCATCAAACAAAGAAGTGCATCAGAGATCCAGTGAAGATGATTTTTTTCTGCTCAACTTATGTGGAACCCAAACATCAGAATGATTAACATATCACACTGATATAACTGATTTTCAGCACTTGGTTTAGATAATTTGAGCATGTTGGCTGTCTCCTGCATGCTATAACAGATTGTTCTCAGTGGATGTGTCAGTTTGATCGCTGTCAACTTCAACAGGTCTATGTGACCAGGGAACACCGTCCAGTGAGAAATCTCCAGGATGAAACTTCACAAACCAGCTTTGACTCATTTGATCAGTCACAGCACCTTCTCCATACACTGCTTTTTTTTTTTTGCATTTCAGTTGCATTTTTTAATCTTTCTTGAAATAATAAAGCATAATATTCTGAAAATGTTGGTTTTTTCTTCTATCTTCAGTGTTAAAATGACTACACAAAAATTCACCAGTTTTGATTTTTTTTTTTAAACTCACACTGACATGACGGCTGTCAACAATACAACCTAACAAAATTGTTTTGAATGAAGTTAAAGACAATTAAGCACTACTAGAGCCATCTTACGAAAAAGACTGAATGAACCTTTTGGCCAACCCAGTACCTCAGTTTTTAGAAATGGGCTTTTATGTCAAAGTAGAGGATGTTTTCAAAGAAATGTCATCTTCAGTTCTTCCAATAAAATGGAGGCTCTGAGGATTTCTTGAGGTCACATGACATGTCAGCTGACACAAACAATTTGGGTGGTGACTCACAGGCATCCTGCTGTGATTAGGCTTCAGACAGACTCTCCAGCCCATTTAAGCGTTCAGACAGTGAATATGGGAATGCCGGCATCTCTTTTTCTAACCTGTGTAAACATGCATGTGTGCATGTAACATCGCCTTCTTGGTACATGCTTACTCTTAACAGATGTAATTTGTCTCTAATTCGTATCCTCAGGGTATGAATGGATGCTGGTCATATTTGTTTTAAATCGAATGTCTTAATTTTTTAAAATGGTTGTTCTTAGGTTAAGGTTGTATCGTGAAGCAGAGAAACAGTTTAAATCAGCCCTGAAGCAGCAGGAAGTGGTAGATACATTTCTCTACTTGGCAAAAGTAAGTACTCTGAAATTGAGTGGAATTTTTCTTCTCTGGATAAATGTTTAAATTCTGACCAGCGCATGGGGAGAGTTGCCAGTTTCTTTAAGAACAGTTGACAAGTTAATGTGTTCAGACTTAACTTTTTTTTTTAATGGTAAGGGGAAAGGTGAGCGCATACGGAGGATAACCATCTCAGGAAAAATCAGTTGCCATGAAAAGTAAGACAGCCCCTTTGAAGTACTGCCCGTTAGATCAGAAGAACACGCTGCAGGCTTGTTATCCCCAGGGGTCACAAGCCCCAGAGAGCTGTTTTTCTACAGCACATTTATTTCCCATGTCAGCAGACTATGGAGAACAGGATTGTTTTTATGTAGGTTTTATTTTTCACTTTGGCTCTGCCAGTATAACAAAAACAGTATTTCCCCTTTATTGAGCACCTACTCGGTGTAAGGCATTTTATCAAGTCTGTTTCACGTGTAATTTAATTAAACTTAGCAACACTGCAGAGTGGATTTCCTTTGTGCTGTTAAGGAAAAGGACCCTTAGGAGGATACGTGAAGATTTGCAGTCTCACTTGCCTTTTGAGAGCCAGCATTCAAACCCAGGGGGCTTCCCTCGTGGCTCCGCAGCAGAGTACCTGTCATTGCCGGAGACTCAGGAGGCGGGGGTTCAACCCCTGAGTCAGGAAGGTCCCCTCCAGATGGAAACGGCAACCCACTCCAGCATTCTTGCCAGCAAAGTCCCATGGACAGAGGAGCCCGGCGGGCTACAGTCCCTGGAGTCAGAGAAGAGTCCGCCACAACTGAGCGACTAAGCCCCAGCAGCTCACACCCAGGACTTTCTGACGCTAGAGTGCCTGAGTGCCCCCACCGCCACAGCGGAGGTGGGGGCCACCTGCAGTTTCCAGTGCTGGAGTCGGTGACTTCCCTACCCTCACCAAGGCTACTTCCAAAGAAGCGTTTGATGAAGTGGTGCTTGGGACGTCACCTTGTACTAATATATCTTTAAGAATTTCTTAAATTTAAAAAGGGTTGTCAAGGAGGTTGAAAAGAAGATGAGACAGAGAAGGAGATGCGTCTGCTGCTGCTGCTGCTAAGTCGCGTCCGTCGTGTCCGACTGTGCGACCCCAGAGACGGCAGCCCACCAGGCTCTCCCGTCCTGGGGTTCTCCAGGCGAGAACACTGGAGTGGTTGCCATTGCCTTCTCCAAAAGGAAGTGCTACTACTTTCTAAATAGGTATTAGTGTTAGCATACTAACAGAATCAAATGGAAGTTCTGCCATATAAACTTAGTGTGCTGACTTAGTATGTTTATAGTGTTTTTTTAAAAAATGTCTGAAACTCTTAAGTGTCTTTATACATTATATGTTAAATTCTAAAAAGGTTTCTAAACATCACAGTAAAGTTCTCTGACAGCTTGAAATTATAATTCAGGTTACAGTATATGACTATTATCTTCTTAATTGATAATCACTTGCCATGTGGTTAAAAATGTACTTTTTAACTATTGTTAAATACATTGTTTGATTATTTTTTCATCAGTTGATTTGCTTAACTCTTTTGTTGCCTATGTGACTATATAGGGTTACAATTTACTTGTTTTTTTTTAATATGTGAAGGAATTATTGCTAAGTAATAGAGACCAAGCAGATTTTAGGAACAGTGTTATTTCTTATGATTTAAGCTTGTTAATTTAAGAATTATTAAATATTTTATATTCATATATGGAATTATTTATTATACTTTAAAAAGCAATTCAGAAGCATGTAAGGTAAAAATTGAAAAGTTTTTATCCATGCCCTTTCCTCTAGTCTTATTCTTTATCAATAAACACTCTAGGCAGTTGTGTGTCTGCATTTGGGCTTCTTCAAAGCACAGTCTAAACGTTTAGGAGGAAACAGAGGATCCAAGATCATGAAGAAAAAAAAAATGTCATAATCCTATGTTTCTATACATAAAGCTGTAATTCTCATTCTAGAAGCTCCTAGTAAGTCATGGTTCATTGACGCTGAATTTTCCAGTCTCTAATTCAGTGGTGGGGACTGTTAGACGGGAGCATCAGGTGCTAACCCTCCCAGCTCCGTGACCCTCTGCCCTACACATGTGTTCCCCATCTGCTTCTCAGGGTTCTCCTCCCAAACCACCCTCTGCAGAGGCTTCCCCGGCTGCTCCTTCTCAGACGTTCCCATGGGGCATGCGCTCTTTCTCCAGCATCTTCACAGTCAGCCTCACAATTAGTCTTTCGTGCCCGCCTGTAGACACACTTATGTCTGTTCCATCCTCAAAAAGATTTTCCCTTGATCCTCTCTTTTTTAAAAATTAATTTATCTTAATTGGAGGATAATTACTTTACAGTATGTGATAATTTTTGCCATACATGAGCATCCTTTTCTAGTTACTGTCTAGTCTGTGTGACAGTAGTAATCCCACAGTAAGTGTTTGCTGAAGGAATAAATGAGCGAATGTGTCACATACAGCATGAGGAGATAAAACTATAACATCACTATTGGAAATTGATCCTACCCATTTCTGAAAAATGTTTAGTATCTAGGAGATAATTTGTTACTAATCTATAATTTTAAATTTGTCATAATGAATGTTGTTATTTTAAGAAGCAGTACTTCTGTTGAAGTGTATCTTGGTTTTAGGTTTACATCTCATTGGATCAACCCATGACTGCTATAAATCTTTTCAAACAAGGCTTAAACAAGTTTCCAGGAGAGGTAACCTTACTTTATGGAATTGCCAGGATCTATGAGGTAAGGTTCCTATCTTTCAAAAAGTTGATATAAAATTGAGGTTATATGCTACTTAAGTAAGTTCATAGTCCCTTGGGGTCTTATAAAGTGTAACAGGTTGTATAATTATGATTGTTGGCCAGTGATTTACCAACAGAGTAAGAGATTTTAGTGTATGCATTAAACAAGTTTTTAAGATGAAGTGTTTCAGACATACAGAAGGGTATAGAGAATACTGTGAGAGAGGAATTTAAATTAGTTCTTCCCTGTGTATAGCTGGTTGTCCCAGCACTAACTGAACCTTCTCTCTGGTCAGAAATGTCAAGCATCAGGTTTTTTTCTGTGTATATGGTAGATACATTCTGGGGTTTTCTCTTCTGTTCTATTGGTCTGCTTGTCTATCCTTGTACCAATATTATATCATGTTAACTCCTGTAGCTTTATTATACGTACTCTTTGGTAGGGCGCTTTGTTCATCTTCATTAGGAATGTCTTGGCTATTTTGGACTTTTGCTTATTCTAGTAAATTTTAGAGCCATTTTTGTCAAATTTCATGAAAAACCCCCTTGAGTTGTTCTCCCTGCTGCCTAATTAAGATAGCTTCATAATAATTCTTGATATCAGGTTGGGAAAATTATACCACCTGTTCTTCACAATTGGTTATTCTTGGCCCTTTGCTCTTCCATAGTAAAAAACCCTGTCAGCATGTGGATTGGAATTGCATTGAATATAAGAATGAGGGGGGTGCCTTTCTTCCCACTGGGGTTCATGATATAACTGTCCATTTACTTAGGTCTTTTTCTTTTTTGTCTTTCAATGAATATTTTGTAATTATCTTCATAAATGTTTTGTTGAGAGTCCCCAAAACCACTGTGAGGTTCAGTGATTTATTAGGTCTCAGGACTCTGCACACAGCTGTGCTCATAGCCACGATTTTTTGTATCAAAAGGGTACAAGGCAAATCAGTAAAGGGAAAAGGCATGTGGGGCAAAGTTCAGAGGAAACCAGACACTGGCTTTCAAGAGTTCCCCTCTGCCGACTCCTGACCCCTGGTGGAGTCATAGAGGACACATTTGATTCTTCCTGCAAGTTGTGGCAACATGTATGAAGCACTGTCTGCCAGGGAAGTTCATTAGAGACCTGGTGTCCATCACATAAAGAAGGTTGAGCCCTGAAGAACTGATGCTTTCGAGCTGTGGTGCTGGAGAAGACTTGAGAGTCCCTTGGACCACAAGGAGATCAAACCAGTCAATCTTAAAGGAGATCAGCCCTGAATATTCACTGGAAGGGCTGATGCTGAAGCTCCACCTGATGCAAAGACCCGACTCATTGGAAAAGACCCTGACGCTGGGAAGGATTGAAGGGAGGAGGAGAAGGGGATGACAGAGGATGATAAGGTTGGATGGCATCACAACCTCAATGGACATGAGTTTGAGCAAACTCTGGGAGACAGTGAAGAACAGGGAAGCCTAGAGTGCTGCAGTTCTCGGGGTTTCAAAGAGTTGGACATGAATTAGTGATGGAACAGCAACAATCTGTTACCGGGGCTGTCCATAGAGGCACCATCTGCCTGTCAGGTACCAGGACCCCAGACTCCCAGGAGGGAAGCAGGCGTTCACACGCCACATGCCCTGCACTTTGCACAGTTCAGGTGTAGTGAGCCACGCCGTCATTTGGGGAAAGTTTTATATCCGTGTAGGACACTAGCTGGGCTTGCCAGAGGCTCCAGCGGTAAAGAATCTGTGTGCCAATGCCGGAGATGTAAGATACGTGGGTTCGATCCCTGGGTCGGGAAGATCCCGCGGAGGAGGGCATGATGACCCAGTCCAGCGTTCTTGCCTGGAGGACCTCATGGACTGAGGAGCCTGGTGGGCTGTAGTCCGTAGGGTCACAAAGAGTCAGACATGATTGAAGCGACAGCACACACGCACGCACATGCCCCTAGGCAAGTTCTAAGTTGCTCGACTCACCAAGGGCCAGCTCTCAAGCAGGCCTTCCTAAGAGTAGCAGTCCCAGGCCTACTGTGTTAACTCTTTTCTGCATAGATGTGTTTGTAGTAAAATTGTGAATGAACTGCTTTTTTTTCCTTTTGTGTTTTCTATGGTCATTTCTGGTGAATGGGAATGTATTAATTTAAGTTGATTTGATACTAAAACTTGGCTAAATAGTCTTTTTAATAACTTATCATAGATTGTCTTAGATTTTCTAAGTAAAACAATCATCTGTGAATGTGGACAGTTTTATCTCTTAATTTCAATTATTTTACTTAAAAAAGCCTTACTGTTTAGGACCTTCCACTACAGTATTGAACAGAAGCATCTTTGTTCTCTTTTAAATTCCTTGAAATGCTGGGTATGATCTTTTAAAATTATTTTGTTAGAAAAAAGAATGGAAAGTATTAGTAGTTGCCATACCTGGGTAGTAGTGTGTGAATGGTTTGTATTTTATTTTCCAGATTTTCTGTAATCAACATGTATTACTTGTAACATGAAAACAACAAATATTATCTTTAAATTGTTTAGAAATAGCTTCTCCTTGTGAAATGTAATTTTGATAAGCACATAAATAGAAACCTTTGACCATTCTGTAAAAAAGCATTATCAGTATCTCTGTATCTTTAGTTGTGTGACCTTAAATTGAACATGAACGAAATTTTGACCAAGAAGCTTAGGAAGGAAATAAACTAGAATCAGTCTGAAAGCTGTGAAGTTCATGTGGTGACTGTCTCGATGCGGTTGGAATTGTTTGTGCCTCTTGTTGCTTCTGCCCTTCTCAGGGGGAAGCTGCTGTTAGAAGGAACTGGCGGGAAGGGTTCTTTCTAGGCTCCCATCACAGTGATCGCTGCTCTGGCTGGGACAGGGAGCGGGTCTGGAGTGGATTCTTTCATCAGCCTCCTCCTTCCTTCCCCTGCTCTGGGTCTGGCCAGGACTTGGAGGAGCACATTCTTTCGTAAGGGTGACAGGGGAAGGCTTTGTGAGAAAAAGTAGAATCTGAATTTTTACTCAAAGAAAGAAGTGAAGAGAGAGCATCCTAGTTTTGAGGACAACATCATGTACAAATAGGGTGTCCGAGGGCTGAGCACAGACTTGGAACAGCAGGATGCAGCATTTCCTCTGGAATGTACATGGTTAATTTCACTTACGGCAAAGTTTACCTTACAGAGATTTCCATTGGGTTCCTTTTCTCTTTATGTGACAGTGGATTGAGGGTTAATTAGTAGGGTTTGGTTCTTGGAGCTTACACAGCATATGCCTTTAGGGATCTTTGCATGTATATCATACTTTTCTCTGGAGGGATTCTTTTCCTTTATGTTCTTTTTTTTTTTTTTATCACTTTCATTTTGATCTTGTTTCTTTTAAATGAACATGTTGTGCTGCCTATTATTTGTTGCTTGTTCTATACAGAAGGTTGTTTAAAATGATTTATTCTTGCTAAATTTATTTGGTTGTGGTTTTACTTTTTCTTGGAGCCTTTTGTTTATTCATTTGAAAGGCAGGCCTTTATTTGAACTATTCTGTGGTAAAACGTTCAAATAAAGGCCTTCCTTGCTTCCCGTGTGGCTCAGATGGTAAAGAATCTGCCTGCCATGCGGGAGACCTGGGTTCGATCCTGGGTTGGGAAGATCCCCTGGAGAAGGGAAAGCTACCCACTCCAGTATTCTGACCTGGAGAATTTAATGGACAGAGGAGCCTGGCGGGTTACAGTTCAAGGAGTTGCAAAGAGTTGGACACGACTGAGTGGCTAAACACAGCACGCTGCAGATGTTAAAAGGTGTTTGAAACTGAATAACTACCCTAGGAAATATTGCTCTCATGAGCAATATTGTGTTCAATATTGAACTTTACTGTGTATAGAAATGACTTTGGGAGTGTTTGAGAGTGAGGCCTGTCTTCCTCTTCCTGAATCACGTGTCCCTGGAAAGTGGGATACAGGCTTTTGTCTGCTGAGCAAGCTCACTAGGTGATTCTGATGTATAACAGAGTTTGAGAATCATAGCAAAATTCACTTCCCTAAGTTATTTAGTTTTGTTTTAAATAACTAAAACTCTAATCAATGTTAAATTAATTCTTTGGATTAGTTAAAAAAATAACCACTAATAACTACTATAAAAATCATTTAAATGATACTGGGGTTGTTTATATACTTGAAGTGACATTTGTATGTTTGAAGATATTATTTTAAATCTACATTAATAAAATTTATTCTCAAGCTACTATAAATAATTCTGATGCTGGACTAGATCAAAGAAAGGACAGAATTAGAATCTGTGTGTATTCATACATATGAAAATTTATGTGATAAAGACTGTCTATTAAACCAGCTGGTTTACTGGATTGTTTAATAGCTTCAAAATAGAGCTGGCTGAGCAATGACTCCTTATACTGAAAGAACACATTGCTGGGACTTGCCTGGTGGTCCAGTGGCTAAGACTCCACGCTCCCAATGCAAGGGGCCTGTGTTTGATCCCTGGTCAGGGAAGTAGATCCCACATGCCTCAACTAAGGAGTTCAGATGCTGCAACTAAAGGTTCTGCATGCTACAATGGAGATCTATGGCAGCCTAATAAATAAATACTAAAAAAATAGAAAAGGAACCCATTGCTACCAGGTGACTCGAAGATTTAAAACCGTGAATGTTCCAGAAGAAAATACAGATGAATTATTTATATAAACCCATTGTTACCAGGTGACTCGAAGATTTAAAACCATGAATGTCCCAGAAGAAAATACAGATGAATTATTTATATAAACTTGGGCTGGGGAAGACCTTTCTAAACATGATACTAATTCAGAAAGTCATAATAGAAAAAATTGATCAGTATGAGAATATAAAGGTTAAATTTTCTATACTGAAAAATGAAAATACAAATAAAAGCAAACCCTAACAAAATAGGTAAAAATATCAAACAGGGAACATATTTGCCATACCTGGGACAGGGGAAAAAAGGCTGCTTTTACTGTCTTCACTTTATGATGGGAGAATTACATTCTACACATAAATGTGCACATCCACGCTTATAACTCCTCATTTTGGTCAAGAACATAAACATGGAAACTGCGACAGGTATTTCCTCAGAGCACTGGTGGGGGTAAAGTCATGGAACGGCCCTTGTCCTTGCAGCCTACACGGTGACTTGTGGTCGCTCTTCATGCAAGTCGCCAGTGCAGAGCTGAGACAGCAGCCAGACTCCAGCTGCAGTCCGGCGGCACCCCCGCCCTTTCGTCCTGGTGTTGCTTAACACACATCTGGAAGGACTCAAGCAAACCACCCGTGCTTTCCCTCTGAAGGGAATGTTCACAAACACGTGGCCCTCCTGGGCTGTGAGCGGAAGTCCGCGTCAGCGCGCGTTCTTTGTGTCGGAGAGGAGAGAGCAGGCAGCGCCCAGCGACCCTGCAGCCACAGCTGTGTCTCCAGCTCTCCTGAGCCCAGAGGGAGGATTCCCACCCAAGCCCCTCACACGCACAAACCAAGGATAAGAGGGCAAGAGATGGGATAGCAACACTGACAAAAGGCACGGATCTGCAGTTCGTGGGAAAAGAACTGTGTAGTGTGTTGAGTGTCTAACCTCAGTGATAATTAAGGAAATGAAAATTAAAACAACAGTGTCACTTTTTACTTAATCAGGTTAACAAAGATGAGTAAGTTTCATGGCATTTAAGATTGTCAAGGGTGTAGAGGAGCAATCGTCACGTGAACATTATTGCTGGGAGTGTACACTGGCACAACACATTTGGAGGCTGTTTATAGCTACTTATGAGATTTCTAAATGTACATTTAAGTTTATTTAATATCAGCACCTATTTTATAATAACGACTTCAAAATACTTCAGATAAGGTTGTCAAAGACACATTGTGTGTGTATTCCATCGCTAAGTCGTGCCTAGCACTTTTGCAACCCCATCTAATGTAGCCCACCAGGCTCCTCTGTCCGTGGGATTCTCCAGGCAAGAGTACTGGAGTGGGTTGCCATGTCCTTCTCTAGGAGATCTTCCTGACCCAGGGATCAAACGCTCATCCCCTGCATTGGCAGGCAGATATTCTTCACCACTGAACCGGTGGGGAAGCCCCCCAAAACATGTTGGTTTCAGCCTAAAATTCCTAGAGATTACATAAATTAAGTCCATGACCATCAATCAAGTATGCAAACATTCTAAGGCATGTTAAAAAATTGAAGTATAATTGTCTACAATACTGTCTTAATTTCAGGTATGCAAAGTGGAAACAGATTTACAGACATAGACGAACTTAGTGGTTACCAAAGGGAAGGGGGAGTGTTGTGGGGGACAAGCTAGGAGTATGAGGGTAACAGATGCAAACTTCTATGGCAATTTTATAGAGCCAAAAGCCTTGAAACGACTGACTGCTCGGTCTGGAGTCTTTGAATTGGGTATTACCACCTGTGGCAGACTAAATTTTCTGCCTTCCCACCCTGGCCCGTTCTTACCTTGAAGCCCCAACCCCCTGTGTGCGGGTGTCTAGAAACGGCCTTGCAGGTGGGCCCTCGTAATGGGATTGAGAGTGAAAGTGAAAGTGAAGTCGCTCAGTCCTGTCTGACCCCACAGACTGTAGCCCACCAGGCTCCTCTGTCCATGGGATTCTCCAGGCAAGAATACTGGAGTGGGTTGCCATTTCCTTCTCCAGGGGAATCTTCCCAACCCAGGGATTGAACCGAGGTCTCGCGCACTGGGGGTAGACGCTTTAACCTCTGAGCCAGCAGGGAAGATAGGTGCCTCTATAAGGCAAGACACCATTCCTTCCCTGCAAGCAGGATCGTGAGTACCATTTTTCTGGATTCCATATGTATGCATTAATATATGAGATTTGTTTTTCTCTTTCTGACTTCCTTCACTCTGTATAACAGGCTCTAGGTTTATCCGCCTCACTAGAAGTGACTCAAACTTGTTCTTTTTTATGCTGCGTAATACTCCATTGTGCATATATATATACACAGACACACCACAGATGTAGGGAATGGACTTGTGGGCATGGTGGGGAGGGAGAGAGCGGGATTTACACACTGCCGCATGTGAAATGGGTAGCTGGTGCGAGCTTGTGTATGACTCGGGAAGCCCAGCCTGAGGCTCCGTGCCAACCCAGAGGGCTGGAGTGAGGGGAGTGGTGGAAGGTTCGGGAGGGAGGGGATAGATTTTTTATAATTATGGCTGATTCATGCGGTTGTGTGGCAGAAACTAACACAACACTGTAAAAATACTTTTAAAAAGACACCGGAAAGCACTTGAGTGCTTTCACGCCGTCTGTCCTCTCTCTCTCTCTCATGCAAGGACGCAGTGAGAAGGTGACCCTCTCTAGCTAGGAGGGAGGTCCTCACTGAAACTCTGTGATGTCAGCTCTGTGACTTTGCATGTTCAGCCTCTGGAACTGTGAGAACATAAGTTTCTGTTGGTCAAGCCACTCAATCTATGGTATTTTGTCGTGGCAGCCCGAGTAGATGAATACGCCACATTGGGCACTTGTAGCGCTGAATGAAGCCTCGAACTCTGGAGTGCTGGTGCTGTCTGAATGTCCTCTTTGGAAAGACACCTATTCGGGCCTTCTCCATTTTTCAGTTGGGCTACTTAGTTTTTGATATTGCATTGTATGAACTGTTTATATATTTTGGATATGAGCCACTTAGCAGTCATATAATTTGCATACATTTTCACCCATTCATTAAGTGGTTTTCATTCTGTCAATGGTTTTTCTTTGCTGGGCAAAAGTTTTTAAGGCTATTTAGGTCCCATTTGGTTATTTATGTTTTTTTTTTCCTTTGCTCTAGGAGACAGATCCAGAAAAAAGTAGAGCTGTGCTGTGTGTCAGAGAGTGTCCTGCCTGTGCTTTCTTGTAGGAGTTTTATGGTTTCTGCTCCTTCATCTTGATCTTTAGTCCGTTTTGAGCTGCAGCCAGCAGGGGCTGCCTGTCATCTCCGTGCACAGGCTTCTCTTGTTGTGGAGCACAGGCGCCAGCATGTGGGCTCAGTAGCCATGGCACGCGGGCTTAGTTGCCCTGAAGCATATGAAATCTTCCCAGACCAGGGATCGAACCCCTGTCCTCTGTATAAGTTGGCAGATTCTTAACCGCTCCTTGACTTTATTTTTGAATATATGTGTGTGTGTGAGAAAAATTTCCAACTTCATTCTTTTACATGTAGTGCACCAGTTATTGAAGACACTGTCTTTTCTCCATTGTATATTATTGCCTCCTTTGTGGTAGCTTAATTGACCATAATAAGTATGCAGTTTTTATTTCTGGGCTCTCTGTTCCATTGATCTATTATTATATGTCTTTTTTTTGTGTGCCAGCACCACACTGTTTTGATTATTGTAGCTTTGTAGTGCAGTATCAAGTCAGTAAGCATGATTCCTCCAGCTCCTTATTCTTTCTTCAGATTGTTTTGACTATGCAGGATCTTTCTTGTCTCCGTACGAATTTTAAAATTATTTGTTCCAGTCCTGTGAAAAATGCCATTGCTGTTTAGATAGAGATGGAATTGAATCTGTAGATTGCCTTGGGTGGTATAGTCATTTTAACTGTATTGATTCTCTGAGTCTGAGACCATGCTGTATCTTTCCATCTGTTTGTGTTGTCTTCAGTTTCTTTCATTAGTGTCGTAAAGTTTTTCAAGTATAGGTCTTTTACCTCCTTAGGTAAGTTTATTCCTAGTATTTTATTGTTTTTTATGCAGTGGTAAATGGGATGTTTCCTTAATTTCTCTTTCTGATAGTTTGTTGTTAGCGCATAGAAATGCAATAGATTTCTATGTATACTTTTGTATCCTGAAGTGTTACCAACTTCATTGGTGAGCTCCAGTAGTTTTCTGGTGGTCTCTTTAGGAATTTCTATGTATATCATGTTATCTATAAACAGTGATCGTTTACTTCTTCCTTTCCAATTTGGATTCCTTTCATTTCTTTTCCTTGTCTGGTTGCTGTGGCTAGGACTCCCAGTACTAAGTTGAATAAAAGTGGTGAGAGTGGGCCTTCTTGTCTTATTCCTGATCTTAGAGAAAATGCAGAAATCCTCAACAAAATAGTAACTAATTGAATCCAACAATACATTAAGAGGATCATATACCATCATCAAGCGGGATTTACCTCAGGGATGCAAGGATTTTTCAGTATTTGCAAATCAAATTGAAGAATAAAAACCATATCTCAATAGATGCAGGAAAAGGCTTTTGAGAAAATCCAACATCCACTTATGATAAGAATTCTCCAGAAAGAGGTCATAGAGGGAACCTCCCTGAACATAATAAAGTCCATGTATGACAGACCCACAGCTAACATCAGACTTAATGCTGAAAAGCTGAAAGCCCCTCCTCTCAGATAGGAGGAGCTCATATGCTTGTCTTCCTACTAGATGTGGCCTCCTCGAGGCTGGTGTAGCTGTCTTTCTGTGTCCAAGCTGGATTGGTCCCAGGATACCCTTGGGCTGTCAAGATCTGTGGGCGCTGAAGTCCCTTATATAATGTGGCAGAGCATTTGCATATAACCCGCCCACATCCATCTTATACTTTATTTATTTAAACATTTTCATCTGTCTGTGTTGGGTGTTGATTGCTTCATGTGAGATCTTTCATTGTGGTGCGTGGGTTCTCTTGTTGCAGCATGTGGGTGTTGCTGCTCCACAGCCTGTGGGGTCTTAGTTCCCCAACCAGGAATTGAACCTGCCCTCCCTAGGTTGCAAGGAGGATTGGTAACCCCTGGACCTGTGGGAAGTCCCCATGTTTATACTTTAAATCACCTCTAGATGGCTTATAATGCCTAATGCAATACAAATGCTATGTAAATAGCTGGAGATACAAAGTAAATGGAATATAAATAATTTCCAGTGCAGCAAACTCAAGTTTTGCTTTTTTGGAACTTCCTGGAATTTTCTTCTAAATATTTTTGATCTGTGGCTCACTGAACTCCTGAGCAGGAAACTACAGATGGGGGACGGTGACTGTGATTTTATCTTTTTGTCCACATTGCGTCTCCAGGGCCTAGAACAGAGTCTGGCTGTGGTAGGCTCTTAATAGATAATTGAATTGGAAAAAGTACTGAGTTGGATAAAACAATGTAAACCAGTCGTCATCATAACAATTTCTTGTTAAATATTAATACAGTATTGCTCTTCCCTTTTGATGGAGAATAGAAAATGAACAGTATGTCGTCAGCCACTGAATACTACAAAGAGATTCTGAAACAAGACAATACGCATGTGGGAGCCATTGTGTTCATTGGGATCGACCACTTCTACGCTGAGCAGCCAGAAGTAGCTCTCCGGTTTTTCAGGTGCACTTTACCTTCAGTTTGTAGAACTGCTTTCCTGTGACATAGTGATTTGAAAAGTGATAAAGACAGAGTGAAGATGCAGGGAAATCATGTGTGGGCCATGTTGATATGAGACTAAAAATTCAAGCACCCAGATGTTTTATGACTATTCAAGCTATTTTTAAATAATTCGGAAATGCAGAAGTATTTAGCATCTTGCAGAAACACACCTGGACACATGCCTATTTTTAACACCATGTCAGTGTATATGAATCGGCCATTTTGTCATCAACCAATAACAGCTTAACAGTTACTAGAAGCTTCCACATCACTGCCTCCATTAATACCACTGTACATAGTGTCAAGACCTGAAAGGTAAAATAATAATGTGATTTGTAAAGAGCAGTGGACCCTAGGCTCTAAAGTTCTGATGAGGACCTTAAAACAGAATCCCAGCTTTGTGAAGTATTGTTAACTCTCATTCAAATATGTTTGTAAAATCTAAATAAGTTATTTTCACTGGTTCTTTGAGCACATACCTTTTTTATCCTATAGGTGGTTTCTGAGTTTAATTTTTAAATTATGATTTCCTCTTTAGCCCTTGGGTAATATACAGGGAGATAACTGGCAGCTGACAGGAGTCCCTTCTAAGTATATGTTGGAGCGTGAAAGATAATAATGCGAATGCCAGCCTGTGCACACACAACTGTCTCTACTCCCCTGCCCCCAGAGCGGATCATGGGTTCCTCAGGGCGGCTGGGGTGGTTTTCACATGCTTGTCTGATCTCTCTCATCCTTTGGGATTAATGATGCATAGAAGCAAAATAGGGTTCTTGAGCTGCAGTGTGAAAGCTAAATGGGGAACGTCGGGATCCCCCAGCAGTCTTGTCTTCCTGAGTAGAAGCTCACTGGCGGTCACTGGATGCAGCTGAACCACACAAAACAAGTAACCAAAACCAGAATCCAACTCAGCCAAAAACTCGGGAGGCTAAACAAAGGCCTCGAACTTGGTTAGAAGGTCTTAGAAATTTCCCTTCCGAGCCCCAAAGTTGCATGAGGCCAAAGTGTATAGGGGTTTTACTTTATGTGACTATTTATTTATTATTTTGATACTCTAGCAAAGCTTTTCAGGGTGTGGGGGGGGAATAGTTACACAAGTTATTTCTGACTTTGCCTCTGGTTACATTTCTCATGACTGGTACCATTACAAAAGACATGCTTTTGAATTCTCTTTTTCACTTACTATAATACTTTCTGTTCTTTGGAGGTTATTAAAAATAGATAAAATGAATTCATTTCTGATTTTGTAAAAAATGTGTCAATATCTGTAAAGTTGATCTGACACCAGAGTGTGTGTGCTCTTTTCAAAAAGGCGAGTCCTCCAGATGGGTGTTTACAACTGCCCGCTTTTTAACAACCTGGGGCTGTGTTGCTTCTACGCCCAGCAGTATGATATGACTCTGACCTCGTTTGAACGTGCCCTTTCTCTGGCTGAAGATGAAGAAGAGGTAGCTGCCGTCTGGTACAACTTGGGACATATTGCTGTGGTACGTTGTTTCCCTGATATAGTTTCTGTTCTAGGAATGGTAGCCACATGTTAGTCTTGAAGAAGTTTTCGCGTACTGGAAATCCAGGTTTGGTTCCAGTCCTTGTACCAATTTAGAGATTGCTGGGAGTCACCCAAACTTGTTTTACATCCCCAGGTTAATCCCCTGACATACAGGTCACACCCGACTCCCTGTCGGGGCGTGTCGTTTTCTCTGCGGTGGCAGGAGAGGTGTGTGTGGGGCGAGGAGGTCAGAGGCGGCAGGAGGAAGTGGCTGGATTTTTGTGTGCAGTTTGCTCTCTTCTCTTACAGGGGGTAGGGGACATGAACCTGGCCCACCAGTGCTTCCGGCTGGCTCTGGTGAGCGACAACAACTTTGCAGAGGCCTACAACAACCTGGCCGTGCTGGAGATGCGGAGGGGCCACGTGGAACAGGTCGGCCAGCCCTGCGGGCCACGGGCTCGCTTCCCAGAGCAGCTGCTGTGTGCAGCCGTTTTCACACGCAACAGTTTCAAAGCGAGCTCTGGGGTCTGACTGCTGGGGTTTGAGTCCCAGTATTGGCAGCGTGACCTTGGACAAGTCACTTAACCTTTCAGTGTCCAAAACAGAACGCTCCAGTTTATTAGGGCGAAACTGCACTTCCCCAGTCTATTCTATCATCGTGAATCGTTCCACCGTCCACAGCACCCCCCTCCGCCCACGTCTGCCACCCTGCTGCTCAGGCCTGCATCCTAGGACCACCTGCCCTACACATCCTAGGACCCCCTAGACTTCTCTTTTCCAGCTGCCCCTTCCCCGCCAGCCCATGCCTCCAGTGAACCCCCTCAGTGCCACGCATACATCCTCAGCTCTCTGCCCCTCACCCGCTCCTCCAGGCCACTGTCATCTCCTGCCTGGATGAGTACAGAGTCTCCTGGGCATGGTCTTTGTCTCCACTCCCATCAGCAAGGAAGTGCACCCTGTGATGTGTTTTCCCTAGCTCAGCCTTGAGGGTACGCTTTAAACATCAAGGTTATTTCATCGCTGCTTCGCTTGCATCCTCCAAAGGCTCCTCCCTGCCCTCGGAACGTGTGAACGGTTTGGACTTCAAACCTTAGCCTTCAGGGCCCCACATTGTCTGGCCTCTGGGACCCCCTGAGACCATGCTCTGCCACCAGGCTGCTGGCTGCTGGGCGCGCCCGTTCCTACTGTGGGGCCTTTGGGATAGACTCCTTTCAGATCCCAGAGGGACCCTTTCCTTGTTACCCTTCGGGTCTTCGCTTAATTACCACCTCTTCAGAAAGACCCGCTTGACCGTCAGTCTAAAGGTGCCCCCAGTATCATCCCCTAGTACTTTCTCCCTCACAGCACTTGCCTTTGATCAGATGTTTCCAGTCTCTGCGTGCGGGATGCAGAATGCTGGCTGTTGAAAGCAGGGGCCTTCTCTGTCTTCTGACTGCTGTATTTTCAACATCAGAACCACTGCTTGGCACTGGGGAGGTGCTTAGCGTGGGTAGAATGAGCAGATGGTAAATACAATAGTCATCACAGCAGCTGACCTGCAGGGGGTCTGGGGAGCTGAGCCTCTTGTGCATGTAAAGCGCTTGGAATAGTGAAGTCACATGATAGATGCTTAATAAGTTATTTTGTTATCATTTAGCTACTGGGAAGTTTAAAAGGCTAAATACGCTCATACCATATTAATGACATTCAAGATAAATAGCTGCTCCATTCCCGGTGTCAGAGGTGATGAAACAGTCTAGAGAGGGTGAGCAACTGACCGAGGTCACGGGCCCGGCGTGCAGCACGCCAGGACGTTGATCTCCAGCCTGGTCTCCAAAGCGTGTTGCTAAGCTTGAGAAAACAGGCAGAGAGACCTCAGTGGACGCTGCTGTCCTTTCACAAAACTTTCCCAAAGTAAATAGAATGGCTGTGTGTTCTGTAAACAAAAGCTAACTGCTCTAAAGTGGGAACTTGTTCTGTCGTGGAACTTTGTATCCATCCGAAGCAAGTGCTTTTTATGATTTTCTCTGTTTCCTTGTTGGTGATTTTCTTTCCCTCCTACTTACTGTAATTTCTATGGTATGCAATTGATTTGAAATGTTTCAGTGAAAGATTTCACTATTATTAAAAATCATACTTCAGTGCCTCTGGAGAAGGACATGGCAACCCACTCCAGTATCCTTGCCTGGAAAATTCCATGGACAGAGGAGCCTGGTCGGCTTGGTCCATGGTGTCTCAAAGAGTCGGACACGACTGAGCACATACACACATACTTCAATTAAAAGAAACTAGCAAATCATAAAATTAATATCTGCCATCTTATATAAACTATTATTTTCCTTTAAAAAAAAGATTGAAGGATTTGTCCTCAGGGTCATGCATAGAAGTTTAGCTACAAGTCGGAAGGCTGTTTTGGCAGCTTAGGAACACCGAGTTTGTGGTCCTAACAGCGAGCGTACAGGCTCCTCACGTCGCTCGGTGGTCTCTGCAACGAGGGAGCCTTTGAGCCTGTAGGCGACAAGACATGCTGTGAGTTTCGTCTTTCGAGTGCTTTAGAGAACGGAAGGCTTGTCATTTTCAGTTGCCTTCAGTTGTCATTTTCAGGTCAGCAGTATGATAAATGCTTGCTCATTGTCGTCCAGCACAGAACATGGCGATCTGAATTTTCGGTGGTTTTTTTAATGGCTTTGGTTGTTGCATTAGAGGAGGTAATTGAAAGCCTACTAAACCAGTCAACAGCAACAAAAACTAGATTGACAAAGACTTTTTTTTTTTAGCATTGAGAGGACCATATTTTGAGTTGTACGTCATATTGAAATGTAAATTATAAGAACAGTGGTTCTCACATAACTTGTCAATTCTGTTCTTTTCTCCATATTTTGAAGCATTTTATTTGTAATATAACTTTGACAAGCTATAAGGAGTTAATTGTATATCTGTAAATTGTATTTCACAGAAATTCATCCATATTTATCACAGAATCATGTTTTTTAAAGTCCTTCCCTGGGTAAAGTTTTCTTCTACCGAAAAAAAATCACCAATATAGTGCTAGTATATGCTCATATGTCTTTGGTCTCTCTTTCCGTTTTTTCTTTCCTAAACAGGCAAAAGCACTGTTACAAACTGCATCATCTTTAATACCTGATTTGTACGAGCCACATTTTAATTTTGCAACAATTTCTGATCAGGTATTCTCTTTCTTTATCAATTTATCATCTAACCTATTTGTTTCCTTCTTTTGTGTGTGTGTGTGTTTTCTTCCTTGGTTTTAAAAATTGTACAGATAAATAAGGATGTTCTAACTGTAACTTCCTAAGAGAAATGACTTTCGAAACACTTGATTATTATGTACACATATGTCTTCATTTTAAGGGAATGTTTAATATACTTTCAGTATATTTATCACTGAATATTAGTTAAGCTTAATACCACTATGGATTGCAGAAGAATTATTTTATATTTTAAAAGATGACATTTAATCATTGAAAAACTGCTCATTAACTCCTGGTTTGGGGAGGATTTAGTAATTAGTGTTTATTACAGGGAAATCCTGTGTACCATTTGTAGGTCATATAGTCACCAAGTCTAGCATGATGCTATAAAATTAGGGATATTAGTGAAAGCTCTTTGAGCAACGAACAATATAGGAGAGAAGCAACTGCTGATACTGTTACAAGTCAGTTAACATCTAAGAGCTAAAAGAAACCGTGTGTCCTTTTATGATAAAAAGAAAGAAAGAAAAGTCATCTAATAACTTTTATTTGCAAGCCTTCCTTTAACATGGAAGATGAATTTTGAGGATAAGGAAATGGCTAAAAATGTTTGCTGATGTGATGACTTCTTTCTTTATAGACCCAAAAAGTTATAAAAATCATTTTTTATAACATGAATGTGAGCTCATTCACTCTGTTTTCTGTTTTGAAGATAAAATATGCTGTTTTTCATAAATTGTCATTTTTGACTGCTTGTTAAGTGCTGGTCACTGTTCCAGGTACTCTTCACACCTCTAATTCTCTCAACAACCCTGCAATGTAGGTAACCCTTACCTTCCCTACACATTCTTTCATACCACTGATGTTCCATTTGTTGAACTTGTATGAACAACTGCTACATACCAGGTGCTGTTGTAGGCACAGAAGATAGCAGTGAATAAATCAGGCAGAAACTTCTGCGTCATGCAGCTTACATTCTAATGGAAGCCAAGGCTTTGGAACTTAAAAGACTTCTCTGGAGCTCCATGGCCGTGGCAGACTCAGGATTCACACCCAGCTCCCACGTGTTTCCCACTGCACTGTGCTTCCACTTGGGCTTTCCTGGCGGCTCAGACGGCACAGAATCAGCCTGCAATGCAGGAGACCCGGGTTCAGTCCCTGGGGTGGGAAGATCCCCTGGAGGAGGGAATGGCCACCCACTCCAGTACTCTTGCCTGGAGAATTCTATGGACAGAGGAGCCTGGCGGGCTATAGTCCGTGGGGCTGCAAAGAGTCAGACACAACTGAGCAGCTAAGCATGCACGCACATGCTGCCCGTTAGTTAAACCACAGAGAAGCCGTGATTACTTTCAGGAGTGTTATTAAATTTTAATGATATTTAATGCAAATGGAATATTTCTGTCAGCAAAAGTCTACACTTCCATAAGAGAAACTACTATGTTAAAAAGAAATGCTATGATTTAAAAAAGAAAAGATAAGTTTTTAGTTCATATGTGGGTGTTACTGAAAAACCAGAAGCGAATGATCTGTGTTTTTTGTTTGTGTGTGCACACACTACACAGCTCTCTTTATAGAAGCGTATATCTGAGTCAAGGTACATTCACATGGAGTCAATACTGCATGTGTTTTTCTTTGGGACTGGAAATTAGCAAAAAGTTTATTGAAAGTCAGAGATACCCTTTATGAATTTTAAAAACCGGATATCTTCCCAACATTACTATGCTGCTGCTGATGCTGCTAAGTCACTTCAGTCGTGTCTGACTCTGTGCAACCCCACAGACGTCACCCCACCAGGCTCCCCCGTCCCCAGGATTCTCCAGGCAAGAACACTGGGGTGGGTTGCCATTTCCTTCTCCAGTGCATGAAAGTGAAAAGTGAAAGTGAAGATGCTCAGTCATGTCCGACTCCTAGCAACCCCATGGACTGCAGCCCACCAGGCTCCTCTGTCCCGGGGATTTTCCAGGCAAGAGTACTGGAGTGAGGTGCCATTGCCTTCTCCTGCCATTATGCTAGCAACCTTTTAAAAGCTCTCAGAGCATGTTATTATATCTTAAATGCAATAGTTTTTACTCAAGTTTTCTGTCTTAAGATAGATTAATCTAACCAAAACATCTCATTGTCTGTGGTAGACTACAGACTGAACTGAGTTGGCTGTTTTAGCATGCAGATGTCAATTTACTTTTATGAGACTGTCAGTGACAGGAAAAGAAGACAGGTTTATGAGCTCATAACTAGATTGTAATGGAGCAGAAATTATTTACATGATTGGTTATTTTTTTCATACTTTTTCAAGGCTGAATTGTAATCTAGGTGAAAAAATTTTCATATCAAAGTAATGCAATCAAGCAATTTACCTTGGGTTTTTACATTTTGCAGATACTATGTTTTTTTTTTTTTTTTAAATTCATTTCTTGTTTTTTCTGGTTCTCATTCTATGGTCTTATTCTGGTCTGTTATTCCTTACAGATTGGAGATCTACAGAGGAGTTATACTGCCGCTCAGAAGTCTGCGGCAGCATTTCCAGCTCACATGGACACGAAACGCTTAATTGAGCAGTTAAAGCAGCATTTTGCTATGCTCTGATTTTTCCTCAGTTAAATATAATTCCTATATATGTACTTAGGGAAAAAGTAGTATATTTGTCATACAAACCTGTGCTTGATATTAGTGAAGGTGATGTAAGGGGATTTAAACCAGAATGTTTGAAACTGTATAATAATAACTTAATAAGATAACATCATTTTTAAAAGACAAGATTCTAATGGTTTGTAAGCAGATAGTGACCTCCTCCACAGTATAGGGTACATGTTTGTTTACAATGTTTACAAAACATTTTCATGAATTTCTTCAAATTGTTAAAAATACACATTGTTAATGTCCTTTAGTTGGCCATTAGCTAGCATGTAGCTTAAGAGGTATGAAATCTGCCTTTAAAGTTGCACTTTTATGGCTAAAAATTATATACTTACCCTTGGTACAGACTTTAGAAATTAAAGGTTGTATTTAAAGCTATTTTTTATGAAGTGCTTTGTGAGACATTTGACATTTTCTTATATATTATGCTTTAAATAAATGTGTATAAAACACCATCCTAAAAAAAAAAAAAAAAAAACCACCATCCTTCTGTTACTTTTCATGAGTTTTTGCTTCAGTCATCTCAGATGAAACACGTTTTCCAGAAGTCCAGAAATGAAGTCTTAGAAATCAAGTCATTATCCTAATTTTATTTTAAATAATGTATTGTCAATTTTGCTTTTTCCTGAGAAGCAATTTATGGGATATCATATTGTCAGCCTAAGTATATCAGGACTAGGAGTGGAGTCATAAGCCAGAAGTCCCGAGTGGTCAACCCCGAGAAGGTTGGGGGGATCCAGTACCGTGAGTGGTAGCATCCTAGGAAGGCTCTGCTCTCCAGTGTTGGTGGAACTCTCACTGACGCCTCTCACAAGGAAGTGCGTTCAGGGGCGGGCCGCTCACCGTCCTGCTTTGGCCTGTGGGATCTGTCCATGGTACTTCTCATTTTTAAACTCTGTGAAAACCATTTCACGGCTATTTGTTTCTGATTATATAAATTGTACTGCTTAGCTGATGGAACACAGAGGTGTGAATGCAGAGCATGAGATTGTTAGAGGCTGGAAGTAACTTCAGAGAATATGTCGATGAATCGCACCACCGGGAGGAGGCCAGGCCCCGAGTCACACCTGCCCCGGCCCTTCAGGCTGGAACCTCTGTTGGTTGTCCATGAGAGGCTACCGCTTGTTTGGCTCGTGAAAAATTCCTCAAGCACTGTCAAATTTCCTAACTCAATTCAGTATTTAAGTTCAAATTTTATATTATGAATTGTTTTCTTAGTTAATTTAAAATAAGAACTGGTAACAGTGGCTAGCATTTACTGAGGATGTTGTGGGTACCGAGCACTGCTCAAGCCCTGGGTAAGGAGTGACATTTCATCCCCATTGCAGTCCTGTGAAACGCTGTTATTCCCATTTTTCTTGTGAGAAAAATGAAGCGCAGCACAATCAAATAGCTTGCCCAAGTTGTCAAGCTCAGTAAGTGGCAGAACTGGGATTCAAATGCACATTTACTCCAGTGGTTAAGAACACATGCGTGTGAGCCAGGCGCACATTATTTATAAAGAAATGGTATAAGGTAGACTGCAGACTTCTGTGCAGACTCTGATTATGTGTTTTTAACTACCGTGTCAAATCTCTTAATGTCTCTTCTGTAAATAAAGCTATCTTTTAAAATGACTGTTATATGCATTAGTAAAATTGAATAATAAGGGGATATTAACCACTGTGATGAACAGTATTGCATAGGAACCCGGAATGTTAGGTCCATGAATCAAAGTAAATTGGAAGTTATCAAGCAGGAGATGGTGAGAATAAACACTGACATCTTAGGAATCAATGAACTAAAATGGACAGGAATGGGCGAATTTAACTCCGATGACCACTATACCTACTACTGTGGGCAGGAATCCCAGAGGAGAAATGGAGTAGCCCTCATAATCAGCAGAAGAGTCTGAAATGCAGTAGTTGGGGGTAACCTCAAAGATGACAGAATGATCTCAGTTCATTTCCAAGGCAAGTCATTCAGCATCACAGTAACCCAAGTCTATGTCCCTACCACCGATGCCGAAGAAACTGGAGTTGAACAGTTCTGTGAAGACCTAGGAGACCTCCTGGAACTAACACCAAAAATAGATGTTCTATTCATCATTGGGGACTGGAATGCAAAAGTAGGAAGTCAAGAGATACCTGGAGTAACAAGCAAGTTTGGCCTTGGAGAAGAAAATGAAGCAGAGCAAAGGCTAGCTGAATCTGCCAAGAGAATGCATTGGTCATAGAAAATACCCTCTTTAAACAACACAAGAGAAGACTTTACACACGGACATCGCCAAATGGCCAATACCATAATCAATTTGTTTGCATTCTTCACAGCCGAAGATAGAGAGGTTGTTTACAGTCAGCAGAAACAAGATCTGGAACTGACTGTGACTCAGATCATCAACCTCTCATAGCAAAATTAAGGCTTAAACTAAAGAAAGTGGGGGAAACCACTGTGCCAGCCAGGTATGGCTTAAATCTATGAATATGCAGTGAAGGTAATGAATAGATTCAAGGAATCGGAACTTGTAAACAGTGAGCCTGAAGATGTATGAGGGAGGGGTGTAGTATGGTACAGGAGTCAGCGAACAAAACCATCCCAGAGAGAGAAGAGAAGCAGGCAGGCAAGGCGGTTATCTGAGGGGGCCTTACGAACAGCTAAAGGGAGAGGAGAACCAAAAAGCAAGGGAGGAAGGGAAGAGACAGCCGACCAAATGCAGATTTCCACAGGACAGCAGGGAGACACAAGAAGGCCTTCTTCAGTGACCAGCGTCTAAAACTAGAAGAAGAAAACGGGGGAGAGACTAGAGCTCTCTTCAGGAAAACTGGAGACACCAAGGCCACATTCTGCCTGAAGGTGGGCACAGTAGAGGACATAAAAGGCAGAGCCCTGGTAGACACTGAAGAGGTCAAGAAGAGATGGAAAGAATACATGGAAGAACTGTGTGAAAAATCCAGACGAACCGATGACTCTGCGGATGAGGTCAGCCACTCAGAGCCAGACATTCTGGGGAGTGACGTTAAGTGGGCCTTAGGAAGCCCTACTGTTAATAAAGCTAGTGGATGAGGTGGAATTCCAGTAGAACTATTCAGAATCTTAAAGGATGATGCCATCAAGGGGTTGCATTCAATATGTGAGCAAATTTGGAAGATCCAGTAGTGGCCTCAGGACTGGAAAAGGTCAATCCTCATCCCAGTTCCCAAGAATGGTGGTAGTAAAGAATGTGCTAACCATCGGACAGTTGCACTCATCTCCCATGCTAGTAAGGTCACACTTAAAATCTTGCATGCTAGCCTTTAGCTTTATGTGAACTGAGAACTTCCATATTCCGAGCTGGAGTTAGAAAAGGAAGAGGAACCAGAGATCGAATTGCCAACATTCACTGGATCATAGAGAAAGCTAGGGAATTCCAGAAAAGCATCTACTTCTGTTTCATCGACTACATCAAGGCCTTTGAGTGTGTGGGTCATAATAAACTGTGGAAAGCTGTTAAAGAGATGGGAATACCAGACCATCTACATGTTTCTTGAGAAACCATATGCAGGTCAAGAAGCAACAGTTAGAACCCTGTATAGAACAACTGATTGGTTCAAGATTGAGAAAGGAGTCCGACAGGGCTGTCTGCTGTCACCCTGTTTGTTTAACCTATACACAGAGCACGTCATGAGAAATGCCAGGCTGGATGAGTTACAAGTTGGAATCAAGACTGCTGGGAGAAACATCAACAACCTCAGATATGCAGATGATACCACTCTAATGGCAGAGAGTGAAGAGGAACTAAAGAGTCTCTGATGAGGGTGAAGGAGCGTGAAAGAGCGGGCTTAAAACTAAGTATTAAAAAACCTAAGATCATGGCATCCAGCACCATTACTGCATGGCAAACAGAGGGGAGATATGCAGAAGTAGTGACAGATTTCCTCTTCTCGAGCTCCAAAATCACTGCAGATGCTGACTGCAACCCTGAAATCGAAGACGACTGCTTCTTGGCAGGAAAGCTGTGACAAACCTAGACAATGTGTTGAAAAGCAGAGACATGACTCCAGTGGCAAACGTCTGTATAGTCAAGGCATGCTCTTCCCAGTGGTCACTTACAGTTGTGAGAGCTGGGCCGTAAAGAAGGCAGAGCACCAAAGAATTGATGCTTTCGAACTATGGTGCTGGAGAAGACTCCCGAGTGTCCCTTGGACTGCAAGGAGATCCAACCAGTCAATCTTAAAGGAGATCAACCCTGAATATTTATTGGAAGGACTGGTGCTGAGGCTGAACCTCCAATATATTGGTTTTTGGATGCAAACAGCTGACTCATTGGAAAAATCCCTGATGCTGGGAAAAACTGAGGGTAGAAGGAGAAGGCGTCAGAGGATGAGATGGCTGGATGGCATCACCGATGCAATGGACATGAACTTGGGCAAACTTTGGGAGACAGTGACAGACAGAGAGGCCTGGCATGCTGCAGTCCATGGGGTCACAGAGAGACACGACTGGGTGACTGAACAACAAATTAACACAGCAAAAAAAAAAATGAATGTGTCAGTATTCCTGAAGTGATACAGAGAGATTTTTTTGTCTTGAATTTATGTTAATTCAATGTGAACACCAGTGCAAAGAATGACTCAGGGTGGCTAAGGGCAGAATGATGACATAACAGAGCATGGGGCTTACATACATCTTTGTAACAAAATTACCTCTGGCTGCGTAACTTCTGGCTTCTGTGCCAACACTGCTGCATGAGGAAGGTTAACAACTGTCCTCTACCATGATGAAAAACGTGTCCAATCCATATATAAACTGTTCAGCCAAAATTAACATGATTGAGCTTCCAGCTGATGAAAATGAGATGTGGCAAGAAGACTGCCTGTCCTGCATGACTGCGGAAGTTAAACGCCCTTCCTTTCTTAGGGGGTCACATCCGAGCCAGTCCCTGCGGTACTGCTGCTCTGTTATATTTCTAAATGGTGTTCTGCAGGATGAGAGCACCCATCAGGATATAATTTACGGCCTAGAGATAGGAAGATTAATAAAGATCGCACATTACTTTTAATGTACCACCAACTCTTTATTAAAATGAGGGATTTCTATTAAGAGCGTTCAACTGGGATTGATTTTAAGCATTCAGAAAAACAGCAAAGATTTTAGAACTAGTGCAAGAGGACTCAACCTTGGAAAAAAATGAATGCAGAAATTAGGGAAAATGCCACTATTGGATAGTTTCAAATTCTAGGGAACAGGTGAATTGAAATGGTCCATGGAGATGTTCCAGAGTTCCAGAATGGTTGCCTAGGCTCAGATATGAGGGGGAAAGTTTATCAATTTGAAAATAACTGCAGTTTTCATCCTTCTGTGTTGACAGCATTAATCCTATTTTTGGCTGACTAAAAATTTAATATTTTTGAGACATGCTGCCATTTCACTTCCTTGATATTAAAGCCCAACTCTTGAGATTAAAGAATAAGGACTAAAGATGAAATTATAACCCTTAAGGACTCAGCTGATAATCTGCCTGCAATGCAGGAGACCTTGGTTCAATTCCTGGGTAGGGAAGATCCACTGGAAAGGTATAGGCTACCCACTCCAGTATTCTTGGGTGACTTATTCCCCAGTGACTTATCTGGACTCTATTTCTTACAGTGTGGATTATATTTCTTACAATGTGATAAAATGTGAATGAAGGACTATATTTCTTATAACGTGATCCTTTCCCTTACCTGAGTCCTGACTGATAAGGAGGAACTGATTGATATAATGTAAATAGCACTATTGACAAAGAACCTGCCCGTCAATACAGGAGAAAGAAGAGACTCGGGTTTGATGCCTGAGTCAGAAAGATCTTCTGGAGGAGGGCATGGCACCCCACTCCAGTATTCTTGCCTGGAGAACCCCATGGACAGAGGAGCCTGGTGGGCCACAGTCCATGGGGTCATAAACAGTTGGACACGACTGAAGTGACTTAGTACAGTACACAGCACCGATGACGGGAACGACCATGTTATCTTAGTGAAGAAAAGTCATGCTTAGGTATTGGGAAGAGCGATCTTTCCTGTTTTAAATCAGAGAAGATAGACCCTCTTCCAGTGTTTGAAACTCAAGTTTCAAATGCTGGGCACCAACGTTTTCTTTCTACTGAAGTGTTTCTCTCATTCCTTGTTTAAAAACAAAAACAAAAACAAAAAGCAAACCCAGTGCCTTTAAACCCGTCCCTTTATAGCACCACCTTCCTTCGTCAGAACATCTTCGAAGGGCGGATGAGCTTGTTGCCTGCTTCCTCGCCGTCCCTGTGTTTCCTGACCCTCTTCAGTCTGGCTTCAACTCCCACCCCCACTACGCAGCTCTCACTGGGGTCACTAATGACTCTGATTAGCAAATCCAGAGCTGTTTTTTTTTCTTTACAGTTACTTATTTTTTATTAGAGTGTAATTGCTTTCCAACGTCCTGTCCCTTTCTGCTCTGCAACATGAATCAGCTGCATGGATACACATGTCCCCTCCCTCCTGCATCTCCCTCCCACCTCGCGGCCCCCATCCCACCCACCTAAGTCATCACAGAGCAACTGGCTGAGCTCCCCACTAGCTTTCTATCTGATACATTGTTGCTGCTGCTGTTCGGTCACTTAAGTCCTGTCTGAATCTCTGAGACCCCATGGAGTGCAGCGCACCAGGCTTCCCTGTCCACTATCTCCCTGAGTTTACTCAAACTGATGTCCATTCAGTCGGTGATGCTGACCATCTCATCCTCTGCCACCCTCATCTCCTTTTGCTTTCAGTCTTCTCCAGCATCAGGGTTTTTTTTACAATGAGTCAGCTCTTCGCATCAGGCGGCCAAAGTATTGGTACTTTAGCTTCTGTAACAGTCCTTCCAATGGATATTTGGGGTTGTTTTCCTTTAGCATGGACTGGTTGGATCTCCTTGGGGATTCTTGTGGCTTGTGAAGTTGCTCAGTCATATCCGACTCTTTGTAACCCATGGACTGTAGCCCCACCAGGCTCCTCCATCCATGGAATTTTCCAGGCAAGAGTACTGGAGTGGGTTGCCATTTACTTCTCTGGAGGATCTTCCTGACCCAGGGATCGAACCTGGGTGTCCTGCAAACGCTTTACCGTCTGAGCCACCAGGGAAGCTTTGGGGACTCTGATGTCCCCTAAATTTTGACTGGCTTCATCTCATTTTACACATGGGGGTGTATGTATGTCAGTCCTAGACAAGGACTGAGAGCGTATGGAAGAAATCCCTGCATGAAGGGTCAGTAGGACTTTGACAGCCACAGGGAGAGAGAGGCTGTGGTGAGGCATCCCAGGCAGGGCCTTGGGGGCCGTGAGCACGTGAGCTTGGCTGGATGGGGGCTGGGTAACGGCAGCAGGGGTAGGCTGGTCAGGAGAGCTGGGTTTGGAGGCTCAGGACGGACCGGCATGTAGAAGGCTTTGGATCGCAAGTTAAGGAGTTGAAGTTTCACCTGACGGTTGCAAAGTAAGCAGGTACTTTATAGGGATTGATCTGGAGATAATGTTGAGGATCAATTGGAGAATATAGAGTTGGATGTAGATTTTATTTATTTTGGATATAGATTTAAAATCAAGTCTTCTAGGAAGAGTGTGAAAATGAATATGTTTACACTAGATAATAGATACAGTTTTCTCAGCTGCACCACATACGCAGCCAATCAGACCATTCACGCCACACTTCTGCTTGGTCTCACCCTTTTCTCTTCCCCATCTGTGCCCCAAAGCAGAAAAAAGGGCCTTGTCACAGCTCGTGCGAAGAACGCTGAATGCCACAGATGGAGCTTCATTAATTACACATTGCAACAAATAGTGTTCTTAACAAGATTTCTGTCTTTTCACCAAAGTGGGTCTATGAGTTAAGTGACATTTTTGTATTTCATGAAATAGGAATTTGGAGGAAAGAAAAACATTAATACCGAGTACAATTTTCTCCACTATAATCTTTGTTTCAACTAGTGTCTGTGGCCAGGCTGTGGGGATTCTGACGTCCCCTAAATTTGGGGAACCACGTTGCTACATGGTTTATAACAGTATTTGCACCGCTAAATTCCTCAAAAGATGCAAACTGCGGAAGAGCCCTCAAGAGGAAATGTGTGTGTTACTCGCTCAGTCATACCTGATCTTTGTGACCCTATAAACGGTAGCCCGCCAGGCTCCTCTGTCCATGGGGTTCTCCAAGCCAGAATACTGGAGTGGGTTGCCATGCCCCGCTTGAGATCTTCCCAAACCAGGGATCGAACCCACATGTCTCTTGCATTGCAGGCAGATTCTTTACCACTGAGCCACTGTGGAAGCCCTCAAGATGAAATAGATAACCTGTATAGCCCTATATCTGTGAAAGAATCTACCTGTTAATACAGCTTAAATACAGTGCCAAGGGGAGGTGTCCCAGATTCCTTGAGAGAGGGCTTCAAATGGAAGGATTAGGCCATCTTTTGAGACCCTCATGACATACTTGTGAATGGAGTTGGAGAGAAAGGACATCCAAATAATAAGTAATTATTTTATTATTGTTACATCTTAAGTGCCTGCTGCCTGCAATCTCTGCAACTCTGCACTATTATGATTCCCATTTTCCTGGTGATAACCTCAGAAAGGTTACATCACTGCCCAAGGTCACTAGATAGTAAAAAGCATCAGTCACAGCGTCTGGACATGCTATCTTCCTCCAATCAGCTAAGAGTAGGCAAGCTAGCAAAAGTAGAAGATGAAGTGGTAGCTCTCGACAAGCTTGAGACATCAGATGGGACGGGAACACACGGTCACAAACAACGAGGTATCGCCTATCAGAATGGGTCCTGACATTCCCACAGGTTTTATGGGTCATGATCTTCTCTGGTACTTTCAGCAACCCTATGGGGCTAGCGACCCAGCAGTTTGTATCCCCATCCTCTAAATGAGAAAAACAAAATTCCCAGAGAGAAACTGACCCACCTACAGTCACACAGCTGGTAAGAGACACATTAGGGACTTATCAACAGGTCTTCTAATCCATTCTACACCATATATTTCCACTTTCCCAACCATGCAGCCTTTGAATAGCAGGGAGATGAACTGAAAGGCAAAATTGCATGCATTAAACTCTCCAGGCAAAGGAGAGTTGTGTTTAGAAACACTTAGCTCAAATAGTTCTGAGCACATCTTTAGATGCGTTACACTGAGTAAGCATGGATGCTGTCCACCACTTCCGAAAGAAGCAACAGAAGATTCCAGGCGGCTCTGACAGAAGTGGGTTGTGTTCCAAGCCCCGCATTCAGACCTGTGCAAGCTTACAGCGGGCTTACTGTGGTTTTATAGTCCCTGCTAAGGTTTCGATCAGAAAAAAATGTCTGAAGAGCTTCGACTGAAAAGCACCTGTGTCGTTAGCACTGAGCTGTGCTCTGACCCTGATTTCCCATCACAAGGTGTCTTGGTTTCCTCTCCGTGAAGCTCAGCGGCAAGCAGCTTTGCCAGGTATTACAGTGACTCTCAGGAGGGGTGGTGACCGAGCTGAGAAAATCTGAGTCCAGGTCATCGTCCAGGAGGCCCACCGAAAGCAGGACGTTTGCACCTGGGGCCTCCCTTTGAAACAGTGGATGTGGAGATGCTCATCCTAAGTGAAGTTAATCAGACAAAGACAGATACCGTATGACATCACTTATATGTGGAATCTAAAATGAAGATACAGATGACCTTCTTTACAAAACAGAAACGGACTCACAAAGGCAGAAAACAAATGCAGTTCTCGAAGGAAAAGTGGAAGGGAAGGGACAAGGTAGGCGTCTGGAATGAGCAGATACACACTACCACACACAAAGTAGCCAAACGGGCTGCGAGGCCAGCAGCGAGGCTGTCTGTGGAACCCAGCAGGTGATTCCAGGGAACGTGGCTCAGCACGTATTATATACTGCAAATGATCACGTCTGTGCCCTGGGAACCATTTTTCAAGGGTGGGGACCGGAGTTTGAATGGTGTCTGTTGGAAGACACGCCCCAGCTTACCATCACACGTGTCACAGCCTCAGCGCCCCCCACCTTCAGGTTACAGTTTGGATTGTTGCGCTGTGTGTAAAAGGGAGAGAGGGAGGCAGTGCGCAGGCGGGACCGGAGGGCTAAGCGAAGTCTCTGTACCACCTTTCTCTCCATTTGCTGCAAACATAAAACTGCTTTAAAAAACCAAGTCTTGAAAAAATAAACAGGGACCCCCTGCATATGCAATATCTTGTCATAACATATAAGGTAAAAGGAGTTGAAGAAATAGATATTTATAGACACAGGTGTGGCTTATATCTGGGCTTCCCTGGTGGCTCAGACGGTAAAGAATCCGCCTGCAGTGCGGGACACCTGGGTTCGATCCCTGGGTCGGGAAGATTCCCTGGAGGAGGGCGTGGCAACCCCCTCCAGTATTCTTGCCTGGAGAATCCCATGGACCGAGGAGCCCGACAGGCTACAGTCATGGGGTCACAAAGAGCCGGACACGACTGAGCGACTAAATACAGCACAGCACAGCTTATATCTATACATCCACACTTGAGTACATAGATAAATAACTGAACCACTTTGCTGTACACCCGAGACATTGTAAATCAACCATATTTCAATTAAAAAAAAATAGTCACCTGGATTTTGCCATTAACCCTGAAGCAAATCTGTATTTGTTTTAAGATAAAAATAGTACATTCCTCGCTTCTTCACATAAAGCAGCTGTTCCAGGGCAAAGGTCTGTAATTGAGCCCACATTCTCCCCAGCAGTTGCTGTTGTCACACTATCCTTCTATTTCTGGTTCTGTGTAGAAGGACCAAGTGAGGAAGTCTTCCTTGTTTAACACCTTGCCCTCCCCACCTCGCCCTCTGGCTCACCCAGCCTCCTTCCCCCATTCTCAGGGCTCAGGGTTCTGTCCTGTCCTGCTCAGCAGCATCTCCTGTTCTGGACCTTTATGTCCCTTCACCCAAATTTGCCCAGTTCTATGTTGCCAACAAAGCTCTGTCTAGTCAAGGCTATGGTTTTCCCAGTGGTCATGTATGGATGTGAGAGCTGGGCCATAAAGAAAGCTGAGTGCTGAAGAATTGATGCTTTTGAACTGTGGTGTTGGAGAAGACTCTTGAGAGTCCCTTGGACTGCAAGGAGATCCAACGAGTCCATCCTAAAGGAGATCAGTCCTGGGTGTTCATTGGAAGGACTGATGCTGAAGTTGAAACTCCAGTACTTTGGCCACCTGATGAGAAGAGCTGACTCATTTGAAAAGACCCTGATGCTGGGAGGGATTGGGGGCAGGAGGAGAAGGGGACGGCAGAGGATGAGATGGTTGGATGGCATCACTGACTCAATGGGCATGAGTTTGAGCAAGCTCCAGGAGTTGGCAATGGACAGGGAGGCCTGTCATGCTGCGATCCATGGGGTCACAAAGAGTCGGACATGACTGAGCGACTGAACTGATGTTGCTGTCTAATGTGGACACGTCTGTGTATTTCTCCCTTCTAAGGAAAATACTGTGGTTTCCCATGGGATTTCAGGCATCATGGCAGACTTACATGAGCTATCTGGGGCCAAGAAGAACTCCATGGCATCCCTCAGCTCACATGCTGAAAGTAGCCGTAACAGTGAAGAGCAAATCTGACTCCATGTTGGATGTTTCTTGTACTTTAACCTTTGTATTCTGTTGCTTTTGCTACAAGTTCATCACTACAAGGATGTTGCCTGTAGCTTAAGGTACTTGCGATGGCCCAACTCTGGGAACGCTGCCTCCCGTGCCCGAGAGTCAAGCTCAAATACCTTTGTTTAGCTCACTAGAAAATCCTGACCAGGGTGTTTGAATGGCTGTGGAGAGCTGCAGAAAAGAAGTAACTAACACATCCCCTCTGGAGTCCAGCCACCACCAGGAAGTATTTGCAATAGCTTTCATCCGTTTTAGTTACCTCCTCACCTTGCCTTCTTTGCTCTAGAACAGAAGCTAGCATCCCAACCTGGGGAAGATGTTTCTCTGCCACACTAGCCCGCCATCTTCTCCATCTGCTTGCTATTCCTTGCCCCAGCAACTCATCTCCCATTCGGCGAGCAGTGAAAGCCTGGGTAACTCAGCACAGCCCACTCAGCGGGACACGGCTCCTCTAAATCCCAAAGCCGTGAGCAGCTGGTGAAGTTAGAGCAGAAAGCCAGAAAGCATAAGAGCCTAGGCATTTGCAGAGACTTCTGGGGTCTCGCCACGGTATTGCTTAGAGCTATCCTCTGTGGGGTTTAATCTGCAAATCCGACGGCGGGATATGGCAACAGGGACAGCAAGAGTGAAGGGCCCAGCCCGCACCACGCTGGTGTCCAGCGTCCCAGGGAGACAGGAAGCGCTGTCTGCACTCGGTCTTTCCTTCGGGTAAACCGCGGCTCACTGAGGCCGGAACCTGTTTCTGGCACGTCCTGTTGAAATGCTCAGGACCTACTCTCCCTTGAGTAAAAGTGTTCATTACAGTTTCAAAGCTGTAAACGCAGCGCAGTGTTTTTGGAAGGCAGTGGGAGGGTGACTCAGTGTTTGGAGACACTTTCTGGGCCGGCTTCGCTCACACATACATTTCTGCCCACGTGGTGCCACACAGATTATACCTTTGGGGCGGTGTGGGGTGGTTTCTCTGTGCATTCATGTGTGTGCGTGCGTGTGTGTGTGTGTAGGTGTATATAGTGGAGGACATCATATTCTTTTTTTTTCCTTATTGCAAGTTAATCTCATCCTGTGAGTTATGCTGTAGGTGCCATTTGGGAAATCAGAATTTTCTGTTTGCTTTCAATACAGAGACAATCTTTGCAGTCATGGGGCCTCACATTAGTGGCATCTGTCAGCCACACGAAAGAAGTTATGTCTGTTCTGTATCCAAAGACACTATTTAAACAGCATGACCTTGCCCCCACCTCCCACTGCTTCAGCGAGAGGGACCAGGAGTAGCGAATTTGCTGGCTGGCTCTCTCCAATGGTGGTGTGAACTGAAAAGGTAAAGAAGAGTTAGGCTTGCCCTTGAGGAGAGTCAGAGAATATTCCCTTTAGCTTCTCTCTACTGGTCTGGAAGTCTCAGAATCTCTTTCTGGGTCTTTAGTCGTTATTCTTAATATTGAGACATACTCAAGTTAAGTCTATTTTAAATTTAATATTTCCACCCTTCCCATGCATAATTCAAAATCCTTTAACCTTACATGGCAACATATTACTAGTATTGGTTTGGCCAACAAGCTCACTGGGGATTTCCCGAAGCTGTAATGGAAAAACCCAAGTGAACTTTTCGGCCACACACACCCCCCACCCCCTAAATTTGAATCTCACTTTGTATCTCTATCTCTTAAAAGAGTCATTTGTTCCTACTGTTGTTAATGCTTGTCCAGATATACCTATGTGATGATCAGTTTCTTTGTTCATAGTTCTTGTGATTGGTGGCATATAAATTTTCAGGGAGACTTACCTTATAGGTGGTATGTGTTCCATGAACAGAAAAATATCTGTTCTCTAGATAAGAGATAATCAGATTTTTTTCTCTTTCTCTAATATACAAATCACTTTTCTATTAAACATTTATCTTATTCTATTATTCAATGTATCTGTGTTCTCACTGACTTTTTATCTATTAAATGTGTCAGACTGTTTTTAAAAACAATTATCTTAATTGGAAGATAATTACTTTACAACACTGTGATGGTCTTTGCCGTCCACCAGCATGAATCCAGGTGTACGTGTGTCCCCCCCATCCTGGACCCCTCTGCCCCGCCCCTCCCCACCCCATCCCTCTGGGTTGTCCCCGGGCGCTGGCTTTGGGTGGCCTGCTTCATGCATCAAGCTTGCACTGGTCATCTGTTCTACATGTGGTAATGTGCATGCTTCAATGCTAGTCTCTCAAATCATCCCACCCTTGCCTTCTCCCACTCAGTCCAAAATCTGCTCTTCTCTGACTTCGCTCTGTATAATAAGCTCCAGTTTCATCCACCTCATTAGAACTGAGTCGAATACGCTCCTTTTTATAGCTGAGTAATATTCCATGTGTGTATGTATCATAATTTCTGTATCCATTCATCTGCCAATGGACATCTAGGTTGCTGCCATGTCCTCGCTATTGTAAATAGTGTTGCCGTGAACATTGAGGTACATGTGTCTCTTTCAATTCTGGTTTCCTTGGGGTCTATGCCCAGCAGAAGGTTTCCCTGGTGGCTCAGATGGTAAAGCATCTGCCTGCAATTCAGGAGACCCGGGTTTGATCCCTGAGTTGGGAAGATCCCCTTGAGGAGGAAATGGTGACCCACTGCAGTATTCTTGCCTGGAGAATCCCCATGGACAGAGGAGTCTGGTAGGCTATGGCCCATGGGGTTGCCAAGAGTCAGACACAACGGAGCGACTTCCCTTTTCTATGCCCAGCAGTGGGATTGCTAGGTTGTACGGCAGTTCTATTCCCAGATTTTTAAGGAATCTCCACACTATTCTCCATAGTGGTGGTATGAGTTTGCATTCCCACCAATAGTCTAAGAGGGTTCCCTATTCTCCACACCCTCTCCAGCATTTCTTGTTTGTAGATTTTTTGATGATGGCCATTCTGACTGGTGTGAGATGATACCTCCTTGTGGTTTTTATTTGCATTTCTCTCATAATGAGTGACGTTGTGCATCTTTCCATGTGTTTATTATTTGTCGGATTCTTGAAAGCATAGTATCTGATAAGCTGTCTCACAGGGCTTAGATCTGGGTCTTCAATAAGATTATTTGCGTCCCAGGTATCTAGCTCAGTGCTTGCTCTTGAGCCAGTGTGGGCCTGATCTCTTTCCCCCCTTCTCCTTTCACAGTGATCTAAGATTCTGACGGCCCATGGTAACATGTGCAAGATGCAGAACAATATTGTCTCACCTTGATATAATTTTATCTGGGGAATCCCAGAGTGCTGGAAGTGAGAAATCCAAAATCCAGTTCTCAGCAGGACAGTGCTCTCTCTGATGGCCTCTTCCTGGGCTGTTAGCTGTTCTTGGCATTCCTTGGCTTGTGCCTGCATCACCCTAGTCTTGCCTTTATCATCACACAGGCTCCTTCCCTGGGTGTCTATATGTGCTCTCTCCTCTTATAAGGACATCTATATTGGATTTAGGGCCTACACTAAAACAATATGATCTTATCTTAACTTATTTCACCTATAAAGACTCTATTTCCAAATTTCTGAGGTTCTGGATGGACATAAATATTTGGAGGACACTGTTTAATCCATCAGAAGGAAGGTCTTCTGAACCTCAAGAACTATGAGAAATAAATGTCTGCTCTTTATGTCACCCAGTGTATGGTATTTTATTACAGCAGAACAAGATTACTAAGACAGGCTTGTAAGCTTAATCGCTCAATCATGTCCAACCCTTTGCAACCTCACGGACTGTCGTCTGCCAGGCTCCTCTGTCCATGAGACTCTCCAGGCAAGACTACTGGAGTGGGTAGCCGTTTCCTTCCAGGGGGTCTTCCCAACCCGGGGGAAGGTCTCCCACATTGCAGGCAGATTCTTTACCAGCTGAGCCACAAGGGAAGCCCAAGACAGCCTTCTTATCCCATATATATATATATATATATATATATATATATATATATATATATATTTTTTTTTTTTTTTGGCCAGAGTGTTGTTATAAGCTTGTTTTTCTATTGTTTCAAACAACTTTCTTCATTTCACTCCATTCTCTAAGGCAAAACAAAAGGAAAAAAAAAACACCAAAATGGAGTTTGAAAAATAAAAGTCAAGTCCAAATACCAAAAAGCAAAGAAATGACCAACAAATAAAATCTGAATGACAAAGACATTTGAACCCTAGTGAACCTGTTTCATTATAATCGGCACAGTAAAGCGCTGGTAAATGTAAGGCGAGTTGTTCTGAGCATCTGTGGATGTATACAACAGAACAGATGCTCCCTTAGATCTTTTCAATGGCAAGTTTCATGATTTTTAAATTAATTTTGGGATGACAGTCGCTTACAGTGCCGTCTTGGTCTCTGCTGGGCAGCAGCACATGTCAGCCGTGAGTGTAGACATATCCCCTCAGTTTTGAGCCTTCTTTCCGCCCACCCCATCCCTCTGGGTCATCGCAGAGCCCCAAGCTGAGCTCTCGGCGCTATATACGACTCCACATTAGCTATTAATTTCACACTTGGAAATGAATGTATGTCTATGCTCGTGCACCCAACCCTGCCCTTCCCCCCGCCGTGTCCACCTGTCTGTCCCCTACACCTGCATCTCTATTCCTGCCTGGCAGATAGCTTCATCAGTACCATCAAAATTCCACGATTCTTTTTTTCTTTGCTGTTTGAAATCTTTAATTTTATCTATAAGTTATAACTGACCCATAAGGTTATTCTCTTTCAAGGGATAATTAGCCACAGATTTAATTCCGTTCCAATAATTAATTCAATTCCATCCGTTTCTCTGTAGCCCAATATAACCATGCATGTAAAGATTTTACATCTTCCACAGAAAAATGTATAGGCGTATCCCCTTAAGGCAAAGTAGCAAAAGTTTTCATAAAATCTATATTACTTCTTATTACAGTTGCCCTGGAGACTTGGAGATATAAAAACCCATTTCTTATGCAATCTCAACATCAAGTTAGGAGATTGAACTTTCAAATGAGAATGCATGTCTTTGCCCAAAAATCATTATTGCAGGGTTTCTGAAAAAATAATGTCTATTTTCATATGAACCAGACTAGAATTAACTTTTTTTTTTTTTGCCTGCTTGTGCATATGTTTGATATTCAGGGGTTAGTGGTTTGGTATTAGTTATTTGTCCTTAAGTCTTCTAACCATCCCTGCATAAAGAAAATATACATGAGGAAACTGAGGTTCTGTAACTAATCCAAGGGCACATCCTTAAATAGCAGACCCTACTGCAGCCACGGGCTTCCCTGGTGGCTCAGGGGTAAAGAATCTGCCTGCCAAGCAGGAGATGTGAGTTCTATCCCCGGGTGGGGAAGATCCCCTAGAGAAGGGAACGGCAACCCACTCCAGTGCTCTTGCCTGGAGAATCCCATGGACAGAGGAGCCTGTCAGGCTACAGTCCACGAAGCCACAAAGAGCCGGACACGAGTTAGTGACTCACATCAGTGACTTCTGCAGGCATCTCTTCTACCCTCAGATCAGCTGGCACTCACCGGCATGTCGGCTGTACTGACGGAAGCTAACCCTACTCAAAGGGGCAGCTTTGGAAGTACTGTGCCTCTCACAGAGTGCCGCGAAGACCCCAGGAAAGAAAACCTGTTTGGGGAGAGGGTGCTTTTTAAAAATGCAAATTCCTGGGCCCGATATCCATCTTTCCTGAATCAGATTCTGGGGAATAAACAGTCCTAGGAATAAACACTTTAGACATGCTCTGTAGCTGATGCTTAGACTGACGAAGTGGTAGGACTGTTTTTAGAAGGGACATTGACTCACAGCTGAGTTATCACCGTTAGTTATCACCATAGCAACCCAAGAACCCATCTCCTGAACCATATTCCACACGCTTTCGTGTTTACTGTCTTCTGCTCTAAATGATAGATCAGAGAGAAAGGAAGCCACCAAGATCTGGTCAGCAAGTCATCATTTATTCATTAACACAACTCCAAGTCCAGAAAGCTGCCTGACATGACAACTTCTCTCTCCTGGTTATGGTCTCCTCCAGACAGCAGAGTGACAGGGTCATGGATCCCCTTCAACAGAGTGAGACGTGCTCGCCCAGGGCGCCCCCTTCAGAGACACCCCGTCACTCTGCCAGCCTTGCCAACGTGTGACATGTGCGGTCACCCCCAAGGACCGGCGCTAATTCTATCCCAATCCCTCACCTCACAAGCATTCGTGAATTAGACGGCACGTCAGAGAGGGAAATAAAAGGCACTCAGAGTAGTTTAGGAGGAGAAGGGATGGGCCACTTTTAGAACTCCAGAATCAAAGCATGAGAAGGGAGGTGAAGAGAAAGAGAGAGGATGTGAATTTTCCATCTTGCATTTTCTGAGGCTGTCTGCAGCTCACTCCTGAGAAAGCAGCCTGGGATAGAGCTCAGGTGCTGGGCCTCTGGTTGCCATGGCAATTCCTCAGCTGCGTGCAGTGCCTGATGAGTGGCTGACTTCGCTGCAGAACTGCACACGAGGTCAGCAGAGGACGACGCGGAGTGCCTGCCCCAGACTCCTGGGGACTGAGTTGGTCTCTGCCTGTCACGTGATCCCAGTGTCTTTAAAATTCACTCCATGCCTTAAAATATCAGTGCTCGCTTTGACGTGAAGTAAAGCGAGGCAGTCTGGAGCTTTGGCATGTAGAAATAGAGTTTTATTTTGACATAACTCAACTTAGTTGTGCTTATCCTTTATCCCAGTGGGGTGGTGGGAAAATTTAATGTCTTCTGGGACCTCGTCACTTTCTTAGGGTTGTGTGGAGGTTAGGGGTGGGGGGCTTGGTTCCCTGTTGTCAAGTGTGGGGAGGGGACGTCTGGGCACGCAGGTGGTCACTGAGATCGGTCCCTCCCTGTCCGCGTGGCCTCTGTCTGCTGACCCTCGAGTGGCTGACTCACTGTGAGCCCATTCATGGCCCTTTCTGCATGGATGCAGCACTCAGGCACCTGCTCAGGGGCCCGTAAAAGCCAAGACACAGACTTCACTCTCCAGAGCTGACCAGACTCTTCGCTCTCACCACGCTTTCAGTCCCCTCAAATATTTTCCTAGTACGTGGGCGGGAGATCACCTTCTTCCTTTCAAGTCTTTTCCAAATGTTTTGTTTACACCCTACCCTTTCTATTGCCAAAGGCTTAGAGTTTTAGAAACTCGGGAAGACTTTCTCTACTTTCTGCCCAGCTGTGTTTCTCCCTTGAGACATTTATTCATTTATTGAGCATCTCTTGTGTTCCTGCTTAGTTGTTAATTTGTGTCACAACTCTGTGTGACGCCATGGGTTGTAGCCCACCAGGCTCCTCTGTCCATGGGCTTCTCCAGGCAAGGGTACTGCAGTGGGTTGCCATTTCCTCCTCCAGGGGATCTTCCCGACCCAGGGGTAGAACCCTCATCTCCTGCATTGGCAAGCAGATTCTCTACCACTGAGCCACCTAAGAGCATCCACTGTTCTATATTAAATACTGTTCTAGGCTATGAGGATATACTAGTGGAAAAAATATGCAAAATACTTGTGGGTGGGGGGCTTACTGTATTCAAGAAGGGGAGACAGACAATAATAAATAAATGTGGACTTCCCTGGTGGTCCAGTGGTAAAGAACCTGCCTGCCAACACAGAGGACACCAGTTCCATCCCTGTTCCGGGAAGGTCCCATATACCTTGGGGCGACTAAGCCCGTGCCCCAGAGCTGCTGAGCCTGCTCACTCTAATAGCCGGCGCTCGGCAACTAGAGAGGAGTCCCTGCTCACTGCACCTAGGGAATGCCCGCATGCAGCCGTGAAGATCCCAACACAGCCAAAACCGAGTTAAAAAAAGACTGATGACCTGCCTTAGGTTTAAAAAGAATCTTTCTGGCTGCTGTGATGGGAAGCGACCATAGAGGATAAGACTGCAAACAAGGAGGTGTTAGAGGGACCAGGAGTGAGACCCACGGGGTGAGAGGGACCAGGTCGTGAGAAATGGTCAGAAATGGGCTCTGACCTCTCACCTCCACCTTCACCTGCTTTTTTGTCGTGTCCACTAAATTTCTCCTTTCCCCCCACTGCGAGAGGCAGCTGTCACACCCATGTTTTATGTACAACATGTGATGGGTTTTCCAGGAGCTCTTCTTCCTGACGAGCAGAACCCCCTTCAGGGATAGTGCGGGCCAGCATTTGTGCCACTGCCCCTCCTGGTAACGTGAGTCGTCGTGAAAATCATCATCTGGTAAACTGATGTGGCAAGTGGCCTCACACCTTGATTCACATAATCTAAAGTTTTTTAAATCCTGAAAGAACGCTTATCAATTAAGTCCCCTCAACCTGCCAAAAAAAAAAGGGGATTCAATTTCTATGTTCTGTAGCAATTCATGTCTTCTAACAGCTATATAACAGCCCAGCTTTTAATCTCTGGGGGCCTTCCATGACTTTTAAAAAACAATTTTATTCTGTTTATCACTGCTGGAGGCCCTGGGTCCTCGCTGCTTGCGTGGGTCCCCTGGTCACGGCCGGGGGGCTGTCCTCCAGCTGCAGGCTGCAGGCTCCCTGCGCCGGTGGCGTCTCTTGCTGCACAGCATGCGCTCTTGACACGGGCTCAGTAGTTACGGTGGGCAGCTTAGTTGTCCCCCGGCACGTGGGATCTTGCCAGACCGTGGACTGATCATTGTCCCCTGCGTTGGCAGGCAGATTCTTAACCACTGGGCCACCAGGGAAGTCCCGCCTACGACCTCTGAGTTACATCTCAGCTATTTCTTGTGTGTCTATCAGTATCTGTTGCTCACAGCTATTAATCCTGGGATATTATTGCTCTGGTTTAACCTATAGGAATACAGGCAGTATTGGAGCAGGATGTGCTGGCATCTGACGATCGGTTCAGGGGCTGCTTTTTGTTGACATTCATTCTGAATACAGGAACGCCTGTTCAGGAGCCTTTTAAAGCATAGTTGCAAATCATATATCCTTGGAAGAAAGCTTACCTGCTTACTGTCACTGCTTCGAGTTCTTCAGGTAACAGTCAAATATCTTGGGTTTAGTTTTGTTTGTTTTTTGTCTCATTTTGTGAATCTCTTTATCAGGTGCTAGAACAGTCAGGATTCCTGGCTGCGTGTAATTGAAATGGTGGTTTGGTCGCTAAGTTACGTCCAACTCTTTGTGACCCTGTAGACTGTGGTCCACCAGGCTCCTCTGTCCATGGGATTCTCCTGGGAATATAATTGAAATAATGCAGGTTAACTTGAGTGGACAGCGAATGTATCAGAAGGAGGTGAGGTAGATCACAGAAATGGAGAGCTGGCTGGAGAACCAGGCTCCAAGGGCAGGCGAGAGCCTGGCAGGAAAGGGGAGGGTGAAGGCCGGTGCAATGGACGGAAAGTTTGTGTCCTCCCCTGGATTCACACACTGAACTCTAATCCCAGTGTGATGGTATTTGGACATGGGGTCTTTGGGGGTAATTCATTCACGAGAATGGAGCCCTCATGGATTGGATTAGCTCTCCTGCAAAAGAGGCCCCAGAGAGCTCTCCAGCCTGTTCTGCCATGGAAGGTTTCAACCAGCAGTCAGCGGTCTGCAGTCTGGAAGAAGGTCTCACCAGAATCCAACCATTTTTTAAAAATTCCAACAGCCAGTCTGTCACCAAATCCTTTGTTGTTGTTGTTCAGTCGCTCAGCCCTGTCTGACTCTGCAACCCCATGGACTGCAGCACGCCAGGCCTCCCTGTCCATCACCATCTCCCGGAGTTTACTCAAACTCATGTCTGTTGAGTCGGTGATGCCATCCAACCATCTCATCCTCTGTCATCCCCTTCTCCTCCTGCTCTCAATCTTTTCCAGCATCAGGGTCTTTTCCAATGAGTCAGCTCTTCACATCAGGAGGCCAGTGTATTGGAGTTTCAGCTTTAGCACTAGTCCTTCCAATGAACATTTAGTGTTGATTTCCTTTAGGATGGACTGGTTCGATCTCCTTGCAGTCCAGGGGGCTCTCAAGAGTCTTCTCAGCACCACAGTTCAAAATCATCAATTATTTGGTGCTCAGCCTTCTTTATGGTCTAACTGTCACATCTGTACATGACTACTGGGAAAACCATAGCTTTGACTATACACACCTTTGTTGGCAAAGTGATGTTGTGGGGCTGCCGAATTGTTTGATGTATTTTGACTAGTCGATATCTAGTTTCCCTTTTACCGGTGTCTATAATTCATGTGTCTGATATTTTTCTTGTTGGTTTCTGAAGCTGAGAAATAAGTTTTATTATGTGGGGCTGCCGGGGCTGGGGCTGGCAGGCAGCCGGGACTTGGGTTTCGGTTTCCGTGGAATGGTGGGATTCCCCGCCCCCACTGGGTGACCTGGAGCCAGCCAATCAATATACACCCAGTAAAATGCCCGCGGGAGAGCTGAAAAGCCCATGGGCGCCTAAGTTTGAACAAAAGCCTGCGCCGTTTGTACCAATAGAATTGCTTTAAGTTTAAACAAAAGCCTGCGAAGTTTGTACCAATAGGATTGCTTTGCAAACGTGTAACCAATCACTTTGTAACCCGTATGTAATATGCTGATAGAATGGTTTTTGTCTATAAAAAGCTCGCCCAATTTGCTGTTCGGGGTGCTCTGCCTCCCAGGAGATCAGAGTCACCCGTTTGCGCAACCGACAATAAACCCTCTTGCACGTTGCATCTGCTGGGCTAGTCTATTGGGTCGCACAGTTTTTCCTCCTTGGAACGAAGGCCCGAATTCTGGGTCTGACAATGTCTCTGCTTCTTAATATGCTGTCTAGGTTTTAAGATGTCTCTTGGAATGATGCATATATGTGGGATCTAGAAAAATGGTATAGATGAACCTATTTGCAGGGCAGGAATAGAGATACAGACATAAAGGACATGTGGAAACAAGGCTGAGGCGGGCTACAGTCCATGGGGCTGAGAGGGTAACAGGCAGGAAGGCCAGGGGGCTCCAGGTGGAGAAAGGAGGCCGCAGGTGCCAGACGTTTTTATCTCTCTTAAGCGGCAGGAAGAAACAAACCAGCGATGTTTCCTTCTCTGTACAAATTTAAAAGAAGGTTTCTCCCAACATGCTGTGTGGCCGTGACACCTGGTCTCACCTGAAGCTAACTACTCTCAAACCTCGAGTTAGCCAATACATTTCCTTTTCTTATGAAAATGTTGTCTTAAGCTATGTTAATGAACCCCAGACTATCTTCAAGTTGGTTCCGCAAAACTGCCTAAATTACTTACTCAGGTATTGTTCCCCTAATCTATGTAAATGAAACTATTCGTTGGTATTCTGCCCTTCTCAATCGTTTTATGGCCAGGGATGAATTATCTGGTGCCATTCTAAATTTTATGAAATTCCTTTCTTTTCATTAACAGACTGTGAGTGACTATATAACATACAGCTAATGACTAGGAGGAGGGTACTCTTTTGCCCCCTTCCGATGCCTATGTCAGAAGCTTTCTCTATCTCCTTTATACTTTAATAAAACTTTATTACACAAAAGCTCAGCGATCCAGCCTCGTCTCTGGCCCCGGATTGAATTCGTCTCCTCCGGAGGCCAAGAATCCCGCGTCTAATCATTCAGCAACAACCTTTCAGGGCCACACGACTGGAGTGACCGGGCGCACACACTCAGGCACATCAGAAACTAGCAAAACATTTTCAGGCAACAATGATACTCCAGTTAAGAAAAAAAGATTAGCATGGTAAAAAAAATCTCTCGGCTCCTTATTTCTCCTGAATGACAGTGTCTTGGTTTAGACCCTAAGGACATGTTGTCTGGGATTCGCTCGGCTCCTGATTCATCTCCTTGACTCTAGCTTCTCCCGCTACATAGTGACATATAGAGACACAGCTTTTTAAGAGTGCTGCCGACACATCTAGTCCGAGGTCTCCAGTCCGATGGCAAGTCCCCCTGCTTCTGTTGTCTTTATCTCCGCGGGTTAGTCCCATTTCAGGAGGCCGCCTTCTCCTTCAGTCAGAGCCCAGCGATCGCGCCTCGCTCCCTGCAGGGCTCAGCTCCCGCTCCTGCGCGAGGCCCGCGGACCGCCTTGACCTCTGTCCGCCTGCCATCGGCCTCTCGTGCACAGTGTCAGGCTGTTTCATTCCTCAGTGCTGGTCACGTTCGCCCTTCTAGTCTCTTAAGCTAGAAGACTTGTCCCTGGTTTCATTCTTTGCAAACTTTTACTGACCTTTAAGATTGAACTCATTCATTCAGTCCATAACTATTAAGCACCTAATGTGTGCCCCTGGTGCCCTGGGAGCTGGGCAGGCAAGATTCCTGCTGGTGTTCCAGAGGCAGAAGACCAACAGTTACTTGGAAACATGTGAATAACTGCCAATAACAGCAAGAACTCTCAAAGAAATAGAGCAGAGGGGAGGGGGGGCCCTTTACCCTGGCATGCAGAGCAGGCTCTCTTGGAGGAAGTGCCTTGTGATCTGAGATCTCAATGGGGGAAGAAACTAGCCATGCCAAGGTCTCGGGAGAAGGTCACTGCGGGCAGGGGGAGCAGCAAGTGCCAAGGTCCCGAGGCAGGGAAAGTCAGTGCGTTAGCGGAGCAGAGAGACGCTGAGAGGGGTGGGAGGGTAGTCAATGAAGCGGAGAAGCCCAGATCATACTATTTCTTACAAACTGTAGAAAGGAGTTTAGGTTTTTTGCTTCCCATAATGAAACGTCCCTGGCTTTCTGTCACTACTTTTTTTTTTTTTTATGTTTTCTTACTTATTATTTGGCTGCACTGGGCCCTTGCTGTCTCATGCAGGAGCTTTTGTTGCGACACACAGACTCTTTCGTTGTGGTGTGGGGCCGTCGCTAGTTGCAGAATGTGGACTTGGCTGTTTTGTGGCTTGTGGGATCTTTGTTCCCTGACCAGGGATTGAACCCACGTCCGCTGCATGGCAAGGCAGATGCTTGACCACTGGACCGCTGGGGAAGTCCCCACTGAGTCTTGCAGCACTGTGACTTGGTCCTCAGTGACTGTAATGCTGAGTGGCTCAGCTTGTCACGGGTGCTGTTGTCTCAACGTCTTTGTGGCTCTTTGGTCATTGTTTCCCATATTCTTAGAAAATGAAACAAACCCAGTTTCTTTGCTTAAAATGGCAGCAGATTAAGGAGAAAATATAAATGAAAAGTCAGTGAGGATCTGCCCAGGAAACCTGTGGTTCTCCCTGAACACAGGATCCATATTTCCAAATATGGGAAGGTCAAAGATCTGCAGATGCTGTCTTCCCGACTGTCCAAGGCCTGCTCTGCTGTGACTTACCATCCTTAGTGTCATCGACTGGCTATTTTTTCAGCTAAGTACTTAGCTCCTTTGGGAGTAAGTACCTCTTACTTACTAAGTACCTCTTACTAAGCTAGGTACCTCTTCCCAGGAGGCTCAGTGGTAAAGAATCCACCCGCCAATGCAGGAGCCCCAGGAGATGGGGGTTTGATCCCTGGGTCGGGAAGATCCCCTGGAGGAGTAAATGGTAACCCACTCCAGTGTTCTTCCTGGGATAATCCCATGGACACAGGAACCTGGCCTGCTGCAGTCCATGGGGTCGCCAAGAGTGGGACACGACTGAATGGCGGAGCATGCGTGCAGGGCTATTAGCTCCTTCAGAGGTAAATTCTGTGTATGAAACTGATTTTCTACACAAATAAGCTTCCACACAGTACCGAACACATTTTTGGTTTCATGAAAAAGTCCACTTTGAAGGCTTTTGTTTACACTGACAGAGGGATTGTGTAAAGAAGGTGTATAATAGCCAGTTATCAGGGTTTATGACCATCCACAGGCTTCCATGGGGGCTCACACGGTAAAGCATCTGCCTGCGGTGCAGGAGACCCGAGTTCTATCCCTGGGTCAGGAAGATCCCCTGGAGGAGGGCATGGCAACCCCTTCCAGTACTCTAGCCTGGAGGAGCCCACGGACAGAGGAGCCTGGTGGGCTACAGTCCATGGGTCACAAAGAGTTGGACATGACTGAGCTACTAACACACACACACACACACACGACCGTCCACACTGTGGGAGGAATATCCCATGATGTAAATCCCTCCCCACCAATTTACATGGAAGCCAGCCTGTCTTTCTCAGCCTCTCTTGAACCTAGGGTATAGCCTGTGGTCCTGACTTCTACAATCATCCACCCACATAACACTTGGAACTGGAAGAAAACAATGTGAGTGATCAGTTGCTTCCCAGAATCCAGTTTTCAGAGAACAGGGGAGCAAGGTGTCCACCTATTTAAAGCAGAGGGGGACGGGCGACCCTGGTGGTCCAGTGCTTAAGACGCAACACTTTCACGAGAGGGGTTTGATCCCTGGTCAGGAACTAAGATCCTGCATGCCATGAGGTATGGCCATAAAATAAAATTAAAAACAAAAATCAAAACAGCCAGAGGCAGAGGGTCGGCACCCAGAACCTGGGCTCAGCGGAGGACCGTGGATCTGTGTCCACTGACTGTCTTTGCCAGAGCTGCCCTGCAGTGTGACTCACACGTTCATGAACTTTCAGTCTGAGTTTGGCCTCCAGGAACTTCTGTAGGTGACCTCCTATCCTTTAATGCATTCCTTTTTCTATGTAAACTGATAGAATGCCTTCTGTTTTTCTCAACTGAGAACTCTGACTGATGCAGGCAGGGTGGGGGAACAGGGACATGTTCAGTGAAGTGTCAGGGTTGCAAATGAGTCAGGAATCAAAAAACAAAACCTCTGTAAGTTATGATTTAAGTCAACGGGGGGGATGATGGCTGATTTATCAAAATCCAATTTGCTCACACACTCTTGGAGAGCAGAACTATCGAAATAAATTGCTGTGAAGCAGAAAGCAGGTATTTGGCAACTAGAAGCTTGTAAAGACATTTGGGCTGTAAAATACCCCAGCAGGATGCCGCGTAAGCATGTAAAATAAAGCTGTTAATGCTTCTCACTTTCACGTGTAGTGCACGCTGCTTGGTGGTATTCTATTCTGTCCCAGTATTAGCTCTTTCCTTTTCACCTTCAGACCCCAGGTGTGTGCAAGGCCATGGGAGTGTTTCTACATTGAGTTCCTGGCAACTGAAGGGGAGGTTTTGAAAACCTCTTGGCAGAAATGGTATTCTTGTGCAGTAAGTCTCCTACATATGAGTGAGCTCTGTTTGGAGAGCGTGTTCATAGGTCCTAAAATACACAAACTTCACCATTCTTTGGAAAACAGCAAAATCTAGACACAACAACGTCACATGCACAAAGCTTAGCATCCAATTAAAATGAGTCAACAGTATCACGGGCCATCACTTATATGTGGAATCTAAAAAGAAATGATGCAGATGAACTTACTTACAAAACAGAGAGTCACCCTGACTTAGAAAATGAAGTAAAGGTTGCCGAGGGGTGCGATAGTTCGGGAGTCTGGGAAGGTCGTGTATACCCTGCTGTATTCAAAATGGGTAACCAACAAGGACCTACTGTGTAGCACGTGGAACTCTACTCAGTGTTATGTGCCGGCCTGGATGGGAGCGGGGTTTGGTGGAGAATGGGTACCTGTATATGTATGGCTGAGTCCCTTCGCTGTTCACCTGAATCTATCACAGTATTGCTAATCAGCTATACCCTAATACAAAATTAAAAGGTTAAAGTTTAAGAAAAAAAAGCTGATCAACACATTAACAACAAGGAAAAGGTGAGGCATACCCAGGAGAAAAATCAATCAGGTGGAACAGACCCAGATGTGACAAAGGTAATGGAATTAGCAGATAATCACTTTACAAAAGAGCGATTATCAATACAGCAAGTCGCCTACAAATCAGTGAGGTCCCTTCTGAGCTCATTTGTAAGTCTGATTTTGTTTGTGAAATCCAACAAAGTGAGCCAAGGCAATCGGCTATAGAGTGCTGGACCATAATGGGTTAATAATACTTTTCACCTTTTAAAAAGTTTAACATGCTTTTATGTTGTTTCACATAAAAAGACAAGCTCAAAAATAAGCATTTTAAACCTTACAGTAGAGAACCTTGAAGAGTCCAGTAGCACAGTGCATCAGCTGGCCCACGGGGCTGGCATCGAGTGAACAGGCAGGAAGAGCCCCCGATTGACAGACGGGGGAGGAGAAGGGTGGTCCATGGGCGGCGCAGGTACTGGCTCCTTGCTGGATTCAGTTCTGTCTACCCTCTTGAAAAAGGAGATCCAGTGATGTCTGCCTGGGTAGTGACCCTGTTTTGCTTGTCATAGATGACACGGCAGGACTCAGTCGCATTCTAAACTGCTGCTACAGTCTTCGTCACCACTCTGCGTTTGGGTCCTGGGCCTCAAAGGCTCTCACTGGCTCCTCAAACAAAGAAAATCCCCTTGGAAACAGTTTCAGAGGGGTAGGCGTTAGCGCTTCTCCAAATGTTCCGTAGAATTCACCTTTGAAGCCAACTGAGCTGGACTTTTATTTGCTGGGAGTTTTTAAACCTCGGTTTCCAGTTTAGTACTTGCGATGGGTCTGTTCATATTTTCTATTTCTTCCTGGCTCAGAGTTGGGAGAATGTCCCTTTCTAAGGATTTGTCCGTTTCTTTCAGGTCGTCGGTTTTATTGGCGTAGAGTTGCTTGTAGCAGTCTTTTATGATCCTTTGTATTTCTGTGGTGTCAGTTGTAGCTTCTCCTTTTTCATTTCTAATTTTATTGATTTAAGCCCTCTCCCTTTCTTTCTTGATGAGTCTGGCTAAAGGGCTATCAATTTTGTTTATCTTTTCAAAGAACCAGCTTTTAGTTTCATTGATTTTTCTGTTGCTTCTTTAGACTCTATTCCATTTATTTCTGCTCTGATCTTTGCGATTTCTTTCCTTCTATCAACTTCTGGCTTTGCCTTTTCTTCTTTCCCTAGTTGTGTTAGGTGTGAGGTTATGTTGTTTATTTCAGATTTTTCTTGTTTGTAAGATTGTTACAATGATCCCTGCCTTGTCAACCTTATTGAATTGTAATAGGATTTAAACAAGATAATTAAAAGATTTTAAAAACCGAAAACCATTGAAGAAATGGATGACACATATTTTTTTAACACTATGTAGTTTATTTTTAAAACGTTAATTTATTTTAATTGGAGGATAATTACTTTACAATATAGTGATCGTTTTCGCCATACATCGACCTGAATCAGTCACGGGTGCACATGTGTCGTCCCATCCTGGAATGGATGATACATATTTTTACCAGTCAGGGTTATCAGTCAGAAGATAGAAACCCCTCTAGGTCTTTAGATGGAGAGAAATTTTACATAGGAATTAGGTCACAAGATGTTTGGGAGGGCTAGGGGAGCAGAAAGCAATAAGCAAGACGCTCTTCTGAGCCCCAAAATGCAGAAATCTGCTGCTGCGGAAGGGGTCCCCGTATTCCTGGCATTGCCGCTGGGTAACCACCAGCAGGACCGCCAAAGGAAGGGCGGCTACCTCCCCCTCTCCTCCTCACCTTGGTGAGTCCTTCTCGCCAGTGGAAACGAAAGGAATTTTTCCTCTGTGCTGAGGCGCGCTTACAGAGGTGGCTAAGGACCACAGATGATGCGTCTTTGCTTTAGATCGATTTTTATTGGAGTATCGTCGCTTCACCTTGTCGAGCTGGCTTCCGCTGTACTGCGAAGGGGATCAGCAGCAAGCACGCGTCTACCCCTTTCGTGGGTTTCCTCCCGCGTTAGGTCGCCGCAGAGCCCTGAGCAGGATTCTGTGAGCTACACGGCAGGGTCTCGTTGGTTACCTGCCGCATACATCGCAGCGCATATGCCAATCCCAGGCTCCCAGTTCATCCCACCCCCGCCGTTTCCCTCTTGATGTCCATGCCTTTGTTCTCCGCGTCGCCCACAGATGATGTTTAATCCAAGCACAATGTTTAACCCAAGTTTCCTCTCTGTACCAGGGCCCCATTACAGAAACGGCGTCTCTCTGGCTCCTGCTCCTTCCAGTTATGGGTCTTCTACTCGCTCTGAAATATCTTCCTGGTCTGCTGGAGTATTTCCGAGTGTGGCTAAACATCATCTCTTCAGCCGGGGAGGTCTTCTCTGCGGCTCTGCTTCCCTGTATCTGCCCTGGGGAGCTCTGAGGCTGGTTCTCCCGTGGCCTTCCCGTTGGCTCTGCTGCTAAAGGGTCTGGCACCCTTGGAAGCTCACGGGCCACCGTGCAAGACTGTGCCTGCCGCTCGGGCTGCTGGTGCCATCAACCGCAGGAGCTCCCGGTTCCACCAGGATGCGCCAGCTGCAGGGGACCGCATCAGCTGTAGAAGCTCCGCCCTAGCAAGGTGCCACCGCCACCGTCTGCTGACGATGGTGTCGCATCACCACCCAACACTGCCAGTCACCGGTTCCATCATCCACACACGCTGTGGACGTCCCAGAAGCAACCTCCTACCCACACCACACTCGGCTTCTTTGTGTTTGTTGCCCTGAACTTATTGCCACATGTGGCCCTGTTCCCATATGACACAGAATTTTTTGTTTGAACAAAGAACTCCTTTAGTATTCTGGGTTTTTCAAATTAAATAGTCTCTTTTTCTTATCAAAGTAGTACATGAATACAGGTCTATTTGTTTATTCATTTTATTTCCTGGTCGAGCAGCAGGGCATGTGGGATCTTAGTTTCCCAACAAGGGATCAAACTCTCACCCCCTCCAGTGGAAGGGCAGAGTCTTAACCACTGAACCACCAGGGAAGTCCTGGTATTCTTTGTTTTTGAAGTTCACTACTCATCTTTCCCTAAGGACTGGACCACAGCACAGAACACGATGCCCATTCACTCGCTCATTCCCTTGGGCAGCAAATATTTATTGAGGCCTGACATTGCCAGCCCCATTCTAGGCTCTAGAGATGAAGCCACAAACAAGACAAACAGAATTTTGGCCCTTGTGGAACTCATAGTCAGGTTGGAGGTTGACAATAAAGGCAGACCTCAAACAATAACTTAATAATGTTATCAGGGGTGATGAATGTCATATCAGAATAGGGAAGACAATGCCCTACGCCCCAGGGAGATGGTATTTGGAGGTGGGACTTTTGAGAAGTGGTTAGAGCATGAGGATGGAGCCCTCATGAGTGGGATTAGCGCCCTTATAAAGGCGATACCAGAGAAATAATCTCTCTCTTTCAGGCATATACTGTCGTCCAATCGCTCAGTCATGTCCGACTCTTTGTGGCCCCATGGACTAGCAGCATGCCAGTTTTCTTTGTCCTTCACTGTCTCCTGGAACTTGCTCAAACTCATTTCCATTGAGTCGGTGATGCCATCCAACCATCTTATCCTCTGTCATCCCCTTCTCCTCCTGCCCTCAATCTTTCCCAGCATCAGGGTCTTTTCCAATGAGTTGGCTCTTCAGATCGGGTGGCCAAAATATTGGCACTTCAGCTTCAGCATCAGTCCTTCCAGTGAATATTCAGTGTTGATTTCCTTTGGGATGGACTGCTTGGATCTCCTTGCAGTCCAAGGGACTCTCAGGAGTCTTCTCCAACACCATGGTTCAAAAGCAGCAATTCTTTGGTGCTCAGCCTTCTTTATGGTTCAACTCTCACATCTGCACATGACTACTGGAAAAGCCACAGCTTTGACTAGATGGACCTTTGTTGGCAAAGTAATGACTCTGCTTTTTAATACATCCTCAACACAGCAAAAATGGCAGTCATCCACAAACCAGGAAGGGATTGTATCAGACACTGAGTCTTGATCTCGGACTTCACAGACTCTGGAATTGTGAGAAATGAATGTTAGCTATTTAAGCCACCCAGTCCATGGTAGTTTTATCACAGCTGCCTGAGCTGCCTGAGACAGCTGTCAACTGACTGTTGCCATCGATGCTGTTTCTATCCACGTGGCATCATCTCTGCGACCCTCCGGCAGCCAGTCCTTGGGATGCTGCTGACACAGTACCCCGTTGGTCAAGTAGAATATCAGGCAAGCATAACCACCACAACCACAGGTCCAATAATTAGCATACTCTGATCATCTCCTATGTGCCAGACACTGTTCTCTGCTTTGTATACATGATCTAATTTCATCCTTAGTTCTCTGTGGAAAGTACTATTATTTCTCTTTCATGATAGGAAAATGGAGACAGAGATGGAGTTCCTAGTTGACATGCTATGTCTGGATCAGCTTTAAGTGGGCCACCTTATAAAGACGTTTTCCCCTCTGTGGCGCTAATACCTCCTTACAAGCACGCTGATTCACCTGAGTTGGCTGTCTTAGTTAATTAGGCTGTTAGAAGCCAAACTGCACTGTGAAAAAGTGCAGCCTCCATTTAGGTGCCAACTCATTGAAAAATTGGCCCTTCTAGACTGTAATCACGAGAGAAAGAGCCCACAATTGATCCAAACGGAATAAAGAAGCAGAAGAAGGAGTTGAGGGCCAAGGGGCCCGGGAAGTGTCATCCATGGATCATACCCTTTTCAGAGGGGCTTCTTATTTTTTAATTCTCTTGTACCCTTTTAATTTGCTTATTTATTTTTGTCTGTGCTGGGTTTCCGTTCCTGTGAACGGGCTTTCTCCAGTTGCGGCGAGCTGGGGCTGCTCTTCACTGCGGTGTGCAGGCTTTTGGGAGGTGCTTTTTTCCCTTATCTCCTAACATCTCAGCCAGGGGTGGCCCCCAGTCGTCAGGAGCTGCCTCCAGCCTTGTGGTCCCTTCACTGAAGCCCTGGAGTGCAGGGGGTTAGGGGAGACCTCACACCGGCGCTGGTGTGAGTGGGTGAGCCTGGGGCCCTGCTGAAACTGTAGGATGAACCGCAGTGGGCGTTTCCCCACTCTCCATCTCCGCGTCCAGGACTTGGAGCCTAAGCAGAGCAGGCTGCCCTGAATGTCAAGGGCGGCCTTCAGAGGAACAGCAAAGTGTAGCAACAGGAGTGGAAGCGGCAGTCTCTTACGAGGTGTTGCCCTCCGCGATCCTGCGGAGCTGGCTCTGAGCTCAGTCCCCGATGTACTTCTCTAAAAGAAAGCAAATACAGCCGAAGCGAAGCTGGCCAGGTGCTGTGGCACCCGGAGCTTCCGTCGAGGCCCCCAAACGACTTTCACACTGTGCTCAATTCCCCACCCCACCCCCAGTTCTGAGCAGAGGTGCCTGTCACCCAGTTCTTGGTGCTCCCCACTTCCAGCGTGTTCCGTGATGGTTACGGCCCACCGAGGACAGCTGCAAGACTCAAAGAGGAAGCCCAGCTTTCCTTTGTCACCTCTGCCCATTTTTGGTTTTCAGTTTAAGATTCAAAGAAGAAAGGAATTCACCCGGCTTGATCATCAGATGCAAAGAACACTTGCAGGCAGATGAGTGTCCAGTACCCCCTCTCCGTAGGTGTGGGGTACGTGGGGGCGCTGGGTCACATCTCACTGTCTCCCTGGCATCCTTCCAGACTGGAACCACTCTGTCTTACACCAGGAAATGGTGTCTTTGAACTCCTTGGTGTCATCTAAACCAAGCTGTCTTTGGCTGCTTCTCCTATATGTTGCCAGGGGAGGGGTTCCCTCAGAGACATGAGGCCAGCTTCCCAGGTCAGATTCCATGGTAAGAAACAAAGAGAAAGAAGCATCTGGGGCTTCAAAATAAGCCTTCCAAAAAGTTCTAAATTATATTGGGAACCAGGCGATCTCCCCACAATCTCCACACCCAGCAGTGAGCCAGGACATGTTTAACAACTGGCTCTCTGGGGGCAGGGAGCCCTGATTTACTGCCTGTGCCAACTGCTGTGATGGAGATAGTCCACCGCAGCCAGATGCAAGCTTTCCAATGTAAGGTCACTGAGTGCAAAGTTGAGGAGAGATGGTTGTTATCGGCTCCTGTGAGTCAGTGTGACCTCAGCACACCATCAGTGTTCCATTGCCAACGACGGGAAGGCTGGCGGACTTCAACTCTCAACTCTAACGAAAGCCGTGGTGAGACCCAGCTAGTCTCTGGGCATAGTGGTGCAAGTGGTATAGGAACACACACCTTGAGGATCTGGTCAGAGATCAGTTTCTCTGCATGAAAAAAAAAAAAACAAACACAAGAAAAGAAATATTGGGAAAGGTCTCTGTAGTAGGTGGCTAGGAAGAGAAAAGACTTAAGAAGAAATATATGGGCAGTGTTAGGGGTAGGAGGCAGATAAAATCCTATTTGCCATTTATGACTTGAATAATTGAAAAGTGAAAAAGAACATTAATATTAAAAGTGTTCTTTGCTGTGTAACACAAGCATCCCTTTACCATCCTTTAAGAAACCTTCAGTAAAATCTTCAGGTTAATTCTTCGCTTATGGTTATCCAAGTGGTTGTGCTTTGTGAAGACAGAATGAAGTGCTGGGCTCCTCTGTGAGGCCACCATAGAACAGATTGCCTATGGGACAGTAGCCATGTCTACGTCTATCTGATAAGGATCTCTTACATTTTTTTCAAATCAGTAATCACGAGATGGTAAGCTCCATAAGAGCAAGGATTTGGTCAGTTTCGCTCCCCCGGGCATCACTGTCTGGCCTGTGGAGCGTGCTCACTGAATACGGAGTGTCGTGAACAGCTCTCTGGCATCTCTGTGATGCTCTAACACAGCAAAATGCGTTAGGACTCTCGGCAGTGACGGAAGTGTCCTCTGTGCTGTTTAATATGGGAGCCACCAGCCACGGATGGCTACTGAACACTTGAAATATTGCTACTGCAATTAACGGGATTTGAAATTAATTTAAACTTAAGTCTAAATGGCCACACATGGCCAGTGGCTATCATAATGGGGAGCACAGCAAACAGCCTGTGACTCAGGTTACTGTCTATGGACCAGCAGCTTTGGCGTGACCGGGGAGCTTGTGGGAAGTTCAGAATCTCAGGCTCCGCCCCTGAACTACAGAATTAGAATCTGTTTTCCATTCCCATGGACGTGTGTGTGCGTGCTAAGTCGTTTCAGTCGTGTCCGACTCTGTGCGACCCTATGGCCTGTAGCCCTCAGGCTCCTCTGTCCGTGGGATTCTCCAGGCAAGAGTGCCGGAGTGGGTAGCCAGGCCCTCCTCCAGGGGATCTTCCCAACCCAGGGACCGAACTTGCGTCTCTTAGGTCTCCTGCACTGGCAGGCAGGTTCTTTACCACTAGCGCCACCCGAGAAGTCCTGTCTGTGTACATGCATCCATGTCTGAGATAGTGAAAGTCACTCAGTCACGTCTGACTCTTTGAGATCCCATGGACCACACAGCCCATGGAATTCTCTAGGCCACAATACGGAAGTGAGTAGCCTTTCCTTTCTCCAGGAAGCTCTGCTCATACGAGCATTTTCACAAGACCTGACTTCATTTGATTCTCACAGAAAATCTGGATTGTGGTTATCACTCTCCCTGTTTTATAGATGACATATTCAAGCCTCTGAAAGCTTATGTGGTTTGCTCAAAACCACAAAACGGAACGGAGAGGCTGGGTTCCAAGCCCAGCTTGCTTCCCTTTCGTTCTCTGTACTGTTGGGATGGAAGCAGCGAGTTCCAGGCAATCTCAGGACTGTTGTGTTCTTAAGTGGCGTAAGATTGCAGCGCTTTTCTGCGGGAACATGAGCTCAAGAGTAGGTGATAGTGGAGAGGGGCTGCGGAATGACGTGGACTCGGAGGGGAGGGGAGGGAATTAGCCATCAGCTTCTGGCCTCTTCCTCAAGCCAGCTGAGTGAGGAAGAGCTAAGACGTGGTGAGGAGCAATGCCAGGCTGGCTTTTAACCAGAAAAAGTCTTTCTGTTGTTCGGATTTATTTCTATACACAGAGTCAGCTGCAACTGTCTGTTTTTCTTCTGTTTGTTATTTCATCATGTGGAAATAGGTTGGAGAGATTTTTTTTTTTAACAATCTGCAGATTAACTATTGATTGGTTTGTTTAAATTTCCCAAAGGAAATCTTTAAGAGTAAGGGCAAGGGGACTCCCTCCAGGATGGCTGAAGGTGAGATAAAAAGATGGAGAGAGATTAGCAGTGGTTTAAAATAGGAACCCCGAATCAAAAGAAGTTCACAAGGAGTGAGATTCTAAATAATGACTTGTTTCGTCTACCAGGTGCTCATGGAAGCATCTGTCTGTAAGAAGCTTCAGGTTCATATTAAATAAAATGAACATCTCATGTAATTAGAGATGGTACCTGAGTGTCTGCAGTGAAGTTAAGAAGTCTGGTCTGCAGTCTGTCTGTGCCGGCCAGTCGCCAAATTGTCAGTGTGGTCACTTTCCTCTTCAGATCAACTCAGTCCCCATCCTACACTATTTCATTGGCCTTATCTCTGTAGACCTCACAGCCTCAAGGGAAGGGCCATGTTACAAAAAGTGGCTAAAATTAGATGTATGTATTCCTGGCTGGCAAGCCAGTGAGAGAATAGGAAAAGGAACAAATAACTAAGTAAACAAATGAACAAAAGTGAAATAATAATGACTGAGGTTTGGCAACCACGCCTTGAAATGACAAGCACCACCTCCTCCCGGCCCACCCTCCCCATGACCTGATTCGTCTCTGTTTCCTGGGTTGGAGAATGGTTACCCCTTCACACAGACACAGACTCCTGAGCCAGGAGCCCTGCCATCACTGTGGATTCCTCTCTGAAGGCATTCTTGACTCATCCCTCTCTCTCACCCTTCACATGCAACTGATCATCAATTCTCATGAACTCTAGCTTTTAAGTAGCTCCATGATATCATTTCTATTCTGAGTCACAGTTCACATCTTATGTTGCCTGGAATTCTGCCTCCTAACCACCCCCTCCCAACTCTGCCTTTAGAATGGCTACCCACTCCAGTATTCTTGCCTGGAGAATTCCATGGCCAGAGGAGCCTGGTGGGCTACAGACCACGGGGTTGCAAGGAGTCAGACACCACTGAGCGACTAGCACTTTCGCTTATCAATCTACTATTTCTGCAGAAAGAGGAAGCTAATTCCCAAGGATAATTCAACAATAATCTCTGTTTCCACCATTCAGAACTGTCAAATGGGCATCAAGTCTTTTCTAAAATTATGTCACAGTTCTAGATAACATTCCCTTTATTCACTAACTCCTTTTTGCATTCTTCTTTTCTGCTCATCCAGAGGCAGTCACCCTAGTAAGTTTGGTGTATATAGTAGATTGTATTATTTTTTCCATAATAATTTGTTGCCGCCTCATCTTGTGTTCTTTTTGGAGGTAGGACACAACCTATCACAGGCCAGCAGAGCCTAGCGGAGCTGAGCAGAGCCATGGCCAACCTGCCGCCCTTGTGTAATATGAGTGAAAGCAAACACTCATCATTGCAACCCACTGAGATACTGGGGTTATTCGTTATGCAGCAAAAAATATGACTAATTCAAAATACTTATGCCTGTGAAAGTTTACCTATCTTGCTATGTATACATATGTATCCACAAGCCATAGAGAGCTCTGTTTCATATGTGTTCTAAATTTACACAGATGGTTGCATTCTAGATATATTTTTCTATATCTTGTTTTTTACACTCAAGATCTGTTTTGGATAGTTCTCCATGTGGGTGTGTGCTGAGCTAGGTTATTCGCTTTGACAACTGTCAGAGAAATGTTTCGAAACCACAGATACGGTGCTGCCACGTCTTCGCCTTGAAGGGCGGACAGCTGATGTAGTCACCGTGGCACGGGGAGCAGGTGGACTGCAGACCCTCACCGAAGGCAGCCAGGTGATGCATCGCAGCAACTGCCCCATGCATTGGGGTCCGCGCGTCAGCACCTTCTGCAGCTCAGGGGGCCTCTTTTCAGACAGAAGCTTAGAGAGGAAGGTGAGGAAGGCGAGCCAGAGCCCCTGCTCTTGGATCTGACCTGAGAGCCATGACGCGTTCGTCATCTGTCTGCCATCCACCCCAGCTTCCTCTCGCCCTCAGCTAGCACCTCCGCTGCTCTGACGCTCGTCTGGCGCTTTGACTCAGACTTGCATCCCCGAGGGGCCTGTGTCCCTGGTCGCCTGGCCCTTTGTAGGCTGGGCTTGCTGCATTCACGCGTTTACTGTCCGAATTGTAGAGGTGGCTAGGCCTGCTCCAGTGGGTCACCTTGGCCCCAAACCCCTTCCTCCTGGTCCCCGAGGCATGGCAGTGACCCAAGCTGGTTTTGCACTGAAAAAGGAAGTGAAACCCAGGAGGCTAATTCTAAACCATTTCCTGACTCCACCCTCAGATGACTAGTCCATTAATTTGATTTCCTTTCCGTTGATCAAACTAGGCTTATTTAAAAATTCTGATTATGATCCCATTATAAGTGTATAAAAATATATGTGTTTACATGCATATGTGTATGTGCATCTATACATATCAGGGGCTATAGAAAAAAAGGATACCACAAAAATCACCCAGAATACTGCCATCCAGAGGGAAATATTGCTATCTTTTAATATCTTTCTTTGTAGTTTCTTTTTCTATATATTTCTGTGATGTTTCTAAAATGAAAACTACATGTATGTAGTATATACATGTATATAAATTGGAATGTAGAAATGTAGAAAACTACATGTATATAAATTATTATCCTGCCTCTTTGAAACATCTAATAGTATATCATGACTACTTCCCAACACTTCTGTCTTTACACTGTATTCAAAAAAGGTCAAAAGAATCAGACTGTGATTACTTCTCAATAGCATTCTCAGAGTAATTTTTGTGATAAGAACTGGCTGACTTTGAAGAATTATAACAAAACATTTTCTCTCTATAAGGCTAAAAACAGCATGCATAGTATACGGCATATATAAATAGTGGCTACCAAGATAATAAATGTATTATATTAGTTAACTCAACAGTCATATTATGACTCAGTATATATTTTTAAGGATTTTTTTTTAATGTGGACCGTTTTTTAAGTCATTGAATTTGTTACACGGTTGTTCCTATTTTATGTTTCCGGGGTTTGGTCACGAGGCCTGTGGGATCTCAGCTCCCTGACCAGGCATCAGACCTGCACCCCCTGCTTTGGGGGGCAGAGTCTTAACCCCCGGACCACCGGCGAAGTCCTTGAGTTCAGTGCGTATCAGGTCACACACCTAGAACCCGAACCAAAGTTCACATCTAGATATCCTGCCCTCAAACCCCAGGTACAGGAGACCAGGAGGAAGGAGGTGGCTGGGGAAGGAGAGAGGTGGGGCTAGAAGTCAGGCAGTGGGGACCCCCTTTCCTTCTCCCCCCACCTGCCTCCCACTCTGGATTACCCTGCCTCATTGTAACAAGGGGCAGGAGGCTTGTTTAAAAAAAAAAAAAGAGAGATTAAACAGCCATACACAACAGAAGCGATTAAACACACTCACCAAAAGACATGTGCCAGAAAGTTCCTAGCAGTCCTGTTCAAACAGTGCCAAACTGGAAACTACAAAACTACTGCAGCAGGAGACATGACTAAACTGTGGTCTAATCATGCTGTGGATATGACACAGTGGTGAGAATGAGCAAACCAAACTGCACACAGCAATCAGGCGGTCGAACCTCCAAACCCAATGTCGAGGGAAAAAAGACATAGGACCATACATTCCATAAGATCCCAGTCATGCAAATTATCAACGCAGTCCAAGCTTTTCTGTGCCCCCAGAAGTAAGGGGGGTGGTAGTGACTAGCAGGGTCACGACGGGGCTTCTCATCTACGTATTTTAAATTTGGGGTGCACGTTGTGTTTGTGCATTCTAATTATTTCATCTAAAACTCAAACACAGGCTTATTAGATTTAAAAAATAAGAAGTAGGAGAAAAAAATGGCCAAGAGCAGCAATGGCAATAGGCTAACCCAAATCATTATGATGAAAACATTTAATTTCACACAACTTCCATCTATAGGTAGAAATAGTACACTTTTGGCATATATTTCTATACAGTTACCCCCCCCCCCCCCCAAAGCATCCTAGCCCAGTGATCATAAGAGAATCAGCAAAGAAGTTTCAGGCTCTCAAATAATTCATGATTGTTCCAACCCACTTTGGAAGATTCACAGCTCTGGGCTGCAGGGCATGGTTCCAACGAGCTTTGAAGTCCTATTGCATTATTTCTATGTAATGCAAATTGACAAGGCCTCTAAATTAGGCGACTAACTAGAAAATGAGGTCTGAAAGCCTGCTTTATTAGCAGCCAGGGACCTGGTCTGAAAGATTTATCTGTTTGTGGTCAGGGCAGGGGTGGAGAGAACGTTTTCTACACAGGGACTCAGGGAGACCGGAGGAATGGGGGGGGGGGGGGGGGAGAGCAAATGTAGAAGCCAGGGAATAGATCTGGAGGCTGCCCATTTTTCTAGGCTCTATTTGGCAAATATTTATAGAGCCCTTGCTTTGCGCCAAGCACTCAGTACACACTCTGTGAACAAAGACTCGTTTCAACCTCACAACAAGCATGTGAGGTAGGTGCTCACGGCACCATCCTGGTTTTTAAGTTGAGGAAGCCGAGGAACAGGGAGGTTAAATGGTAATCGGAAGAGCATGCAGCTGCCCGGCGGCAGAGCCAGAGTCCAGATCCAGTCAGTTGGGGTCCCCTCTTCTGGCTCTCAACAGGCAGCCAAGCTGCTTATTCCAAAAGTGGCGGCACGACTTGAGGGTGGCGACTTGCTTTTCCCCGCCAGCGTCCCCGTTGGCAGACCCGCTGCTGGACCTGCTGCCTGCGCGCTGTGCTTGCAAGATCGCTCAGAAGTCACACCCCCTCTTCATCCCCGACTCCAGCACGTCTTTCAGGAGCTGCTCTGTCGATGCCTGAACGCCCACCGTTGGCATTTATTCTTTCGGGTACATGCTCTGTAAGCTGGGCTTCCCTGGGGCTCAGATGGTAAGAAATCCGCCTGCAATGCAGGAGACCCGGGCTCAATCCCTGGGTCGGGAAGATCCCCTGGAGAAGGGAATGGCCACCCACTCCAGTGTTCTTGCCAAGAATTTCCAGGACAGTGGAGCCTGGCGGGCGACAGACCACAGGGTCTCAGAGAGTCGGCACAACAGAGCAATGTGCACTTTCTGTTTCCCCGTGCTCCTTACAAAACCGCAGATACCCCTGCAAGATGTCTGTGAGGCAGGATCTGACAGCAGCTGCCCCCAGTTTTCTGAGAAGGGTGAGCTGAGAACACGGAGGGAGAGCGGGGGGAGGAGATTCCCAAACCAGGCGGGTCTGAGCGCCAGACCACTGCCCTCACTGCCCCGTCTCAGCACAGCAGGTCTGCGGCTGTCCAGGGCACATCTCTTTACCCATGCGTTCACTTCCCACGCTTGATCCTTAATAGACACGATCCTCGTTCTAAGTGGCGCGCGGGGTATAACGGCTTAATAATTCTCAGTATCCCTGGAGGTGATATTCATGTTTTAATTCACAAAACTCTTCTCATCTGATCATCTAGGGTCCACTATGATTATCCCCAAGTACCACTGAGGAAAGTTGGGTTCACGAAGTCTCCATGAGCTTCCCAGGGTCATTGGGCTTATGTTTAGCAGGAATCAGGACCAGACCTTCAATTCACCCCAGTGGAGTGGCTGAGGAAAAAAAGGGGGAAGTACTCAACAAGTGCTTTCTTTGTTTATTTATTTGTTTTTATTGTGATAAAGTACGTATAACATACCTAACAACTGGTGACTCAGGTGGTAAAGAATCTGCCAGCAATGCAGAAGACCTGGGTTCAATCCCTGGGTTGGGAAGATCCGGAGGATCTTGCCTCCCTTCCTGGAGGAGGGAATGGCAACCCACTCCAGGATTCTGGCCTGTGAATTCCATGGACAGAGGAGCCTGGTGGGCTACAGTTCAGGGGGTCACAGAGTTGGACACGACTGAGAGACTAACACACACACACACATGAAATTTAGCAACTTAATAATTTCTTTAAAAACACATATTGTTTATTCTCTGTTTTATACTTTATTTTATGTATTTGTTTTTTGGCCACACCTCGTAGCACGTGGAACTTTCTCGCCCAGGGATTGAACTTGTGCCACCCCCCGCCCCCAACCCTTATCCCCCTGTGTCCTGCAGTGGAAGCCGGGGTCTTAACCACTGGACTGCCAGGGAAGCGCCTTAGCCATTTCTGAGTGTCCAGTTCAGTAGTGTTAGGCACCTTGACACTGTTGTGCAACCCAACTCTAAATTCTTCGAAGCATGAAAAATGGAAATTCTGTCCCCACTAAGCAGCAATGCCCCGTTCTCTTCCTCCCCATCCCCTGAAAGCCCCACGTCACTGTGTATCAGGATTCGGTGCCTCTAGGACTTCCTGTAAGTGGACTGATACAGAGTTTGTGTCTCCATCACTGCTTTCTTTCACTCAGCGCGATGTCTGTCCTCAGGGTTCACCCATGTTGCAGCGTGGGGCAGGGTGTCTTTCCTTTTTAAGGCTGAATGGTGCTCTGTCGTATGTATGGGTCATAGTTTGCTTCTCCTCTGCTTGTTGGTGGGCACTTGGGTTGCTTTACCTGCTGACAATTTCAAGCAGCGTTGCCATGAACATGGGAATAGAGACATCTGAGTTGCTGCTCTCTATTCTTTTGGATCGACAAGAGTTTTTAAAATCAAGTAGGGACATGAAGATTATTAAGCCCGCCATGAGACCTCAGAGAAAGTGCTGTGAAAGCCGAGGTCTGGTGATAAGAGTGTGAGCGAGCATTTGGGGATCAGGCTACGAGACAGGGGGGTGTGGTCGGAGCAAGGCTCCTTCCTCTGTCTGTGCTGTTGACCCCCCTCCCCCAACAGGGCTAGCGGGGGGTGAGACCGTCCAGGCCTGGCTACTGCCTCTCTCTGTTCAGAGCCTCTGCTGTGGGCGACTTGTCCGTCTGAAGATCTGCTCAGGACCCCGGGTGCCGTCTCTGACATCTTGGCTGCGGTCTAGCCCAGAGACCAATCCTCGATCATCTGCTTTGAGTCCCAAGCGGCTGATCCCCCGTCCAGCCTGGCCCCAGCCACGGTCCACTGCTGGGTGTGACGTTTACTGAGGTGGCAGTCCCTCAGAGCTCAGGGTCCAGATTAGCGGTGCCCAAGGGTCACCATCCAAGCGAACATTGCAGTGGGACAGAACGTTGGGACACCCTAGCCCTCAAATGGCAAGAGGGAGAGAAAGAAACTGATGCTCTCACCTAAGCCTGTATTACCTGTAATGGCCATGCTTTAAGACTCCCGTTAGGCCCATCTGATCTCAAACACAAACTCTCTCACGGTGTAAACGAGCCAGCATCACATTTCCCATTTCTTTCTTGGCCACTTAGCCTGGCAGGGAGAAATTCGCCTTTTTCCCCATCACAGACTTAACAGAGAGGCATGGAGTCAAGGAGCAGGCTGGCGCCGTGGGGAGGGAGAGGGCTGAGCGTGGACAGCTCACCAGCATGTGCAGAAAACCCCAAGTGCCCATCCTCCCAAGGGCCAGGGATGCTGGGACTTCACAAACCCTCTACTCATTCGCCGGGACACATGAAGGTGGTCTCATTTGGGTGTGGGCTCGTCAAAGGCAGGAATCACAGCCATTTGTCCTTTTCATCTTGGGCAGACTTTTTCATCTTATCTCATGAAAAAACCCAAGCTTTGTGGCATCTCTGTAGCATCTCAGCCTGGCAAATGGCCCCAGAAAGGAAGGTCTCTAGGGGGTGTCCCTTTTGGTTCAGAAGTCCCAAGCGGTCAGTTTTGGTGGGCGTTTTGATCAAGGGCTGGTCTTTGATGTACAAGGGCTGCAGAATTGAGGCTGACGTTTGACACTTCCTTCCCCTGCAGCTCTCCTAACGCCTCAAAAGTGAATCATCAAGACCCCCCCTCTGCAAGCAAATCAGAGCCTGTGAGGAGGACAAGGAACCCAGGAGGGAGAATTGTCTGGTTATGAATCAAAGGAGTGAAGGTCCTAGGCTCCATCCCTCATCAGAGGATCGGGCTTTGGGTCCTCAGCCCATCTCTTTGTCTGACTGTTCTTTTATGTAGTGGAAATACAGTTCTCTGGAAGCCACAGATGTAATAACAGGCTGGAGGAATGCTGCTCCAAGTGGTACGTGTGCCTTAGGAACGTGACCATGACCGCCCCTCCATGAAATCTCTGGGGTTGTTTTACAGGTTTCCCCCCGCCACACCCCAGTGTCTGTAACTCTCATTAGTCTTCAAATGTAACGCTTGGAGATGGTTGATTTGTCATGTCCAGAATGCGTGTTTATCACCATCTCTTCTTGAGCAAAACAAAGAATAACACTCAGGTCAAAGGGAGACAGAACCTCTGCAGAAAGTGAGATTTAAATAAAAATCAGAAACAGATGCTTTGAGAAAGGGCACGTTATTTTTAGGAAAGAAAAGGAATTAGGAGAAGATAATGGTTGCCATGGCGATGGCAGAGCGCGCATATATTCTATAGGCCTGGCTTTAGACATGATGTGGGGAACAAAACGGATTCCCTGGTGACTTTCTGAGAAAAATACGGACAGAAATAAAAAGCCTGCCCAGAAACAGTGTCTTACATTAGTTCAACTGCCATTGCACTGCGATTTAATAGGCTCTTTACTCCAAAGCCCTGTATTAACGTCAAAACCCATTTTTAATGTTTGGCACAAAATCCATGTTAAAAGAGAGTCTTCATTTCATTTTCCTTCCCCATTTCTAATTGTGCTGTAAAAATTGAGCTGAGAAGAGCAGACCCAGGAGCATGGCTTGGAAACCCAGGTTTCTTAATTTAAACAAGGAGGTGATGTTGGCAGCACTTGCAAGCCTTGGCGCTCAACCTGGAAGGACAAAGTGAATTGATTGCTAACGTTTCGCGTCTGGAGGATGCACATAAAAATTAAATGTTCTGTCTTCTCTTACAAACTTCATCAAACTGACCCTCCTGGATCTTCTTTTTCACGTGGTAAAAACCACCCACGGTTCTCTCGTGTCTCCACCACGTTCTCTTCCCCCAATACCTTTTCTATTACTGCCTCGTCTCCCTGGACGTTGGGTGTGGAATCCCCACCTAGTCACAGCCAAAGCCTTGCCTCTAGATCAGTGCTTCTCAAGCTGTAGTGCACTCAGAATTGCCCGGAGGACTTGCTGAAATGCAAGCTGCTGGATCCTAGCCCCAGAGTTTCTGCTTCCAAGGGTTTGAAGTGGGCCAAGAGTCTGCATTTCTGATAAGTTCCCAGGTGATGGTCTTATTCCCAGTATAGGAACCACACTTTGAGAACCATTGCCCTAGATCAACAGTTCCTACATTTTTGTTAACCAAGACCCCTTTTCTTTTCTTTCTTTTTATTTAAAAATTGAAGTGTAGTTCATTTACAATGTTGTATTAGTTTCAGGTGTATAGCGAAGTGACTCAGTTCTGTATACACATATAAATGTATTCTTTTCCATTATAGGTTATCACGTGATATTGAATATAGTTCTCTGCGCTATACAGGAGGTAATTTTTGTTTATTTACTTTATATATAGTACTGTGTATCTGTTAATCCTGAACTAACTTATCCCTCCCCCCCCATTCCCCTTTGGTAATCACAAGACTGTTTTCTATGTTTATAAGTCTACTTCTATTTTGTAAATGTTACATTGCTTTAGATTCCACAAATAAAGGATATCATATGTTTGTCTGACTTGCTTCACTAGGTATGACAGTTCTAGGTCCATCCTTGTTGCTACAAATGGCATTATTTCATTCTTTTCATGGCTGAGTAATAGTCCACTGTATATAAGTACCATATCTTTTTTTTAATGTTTTTTTCTGTCTTTATTTTTTTAAATTGGGGTATAGGGCTTCCCTGGTGGCTCAGATGGCAAAGAATCTGGGTTCAAGCCCTGGCTTGAGAAGATCCCCTGAAGAAGAAAATGATAACCCACTCCAGGGTTCTTGCCTGGAGAATCCCCATGGAGAGGAGAGCCTGGCGGGCTACAGTCCGTGGTGTCACAAAGAGTCGGACACGACTGAGCGGCTTGCACTCCCCCGCTCTTTCTTAGATTACCAGGTTGGATTGGTTTCTGCTGCGTGTGACGTGAGCCAGCTATGTATGTACACGTAGCCCCTCTGTTTTGGATTTCCTTCCCATTTAGGCCACCACAGGGCTCTAAGCAGAGTTCCTTGTGCTGTGAAGGGGGTTCTCATTAGTAATCTATTTTATAAATATTCAGCTCAGTTCAGTTCAGTCGCTCAGTCGTGTCTGACTCTTTGTGACCCATGGACTGCAGCACAACAGGCCTCTCTGTCCGTCACCAACTCCCGGAGTTTACCCAAAGCCATGTCCATCGAGTTGGTGATGCCATCCAGCCATCTCACCCTCCATCATCCCCTTCTCCTCCCACCTTCAACCTTTCCCAGCAACAGGGTCTTTTCAAATGAGTCAGCTCTTCACATCAGGTGGCCAAAGTACTGGAGTTTCAGCTTCAGCCTCAGTGCTTGCTATGAATATTGATGTCCTTTAGGATGGACTGGTTGGATCTCCTTGCAGTCCAAGGGACTCTCAAGAGTCTTCTCCAACACCACAGTTCAAAAGCATAAATTCTTCTGCACTCAGCTTTCTTTATAGTCTAACTTTCACATCCATACATGACCACTGGAAAAACCATAGCTTTGACTAGATGGACCTTTGTTGGTAAAGTAATGTCTCTGCTTTTTGATATGCTGTCTAGGTTGGTCATAGCTTTTCTTCGAAGAAGGAAGTGTCTTTTAATGTCATGGCTGCAGTCACCATCTGCAGTGATTTTGGAGCCCAAGAAAATAAAGTCTGTCATTGTTTTCACTGTTTCTCCATGTATTCACCATAAAGTGATGGGACTGGATGCTGTGATCTTAGTTTTCTGAATGTTGAGCTTTAAGCCAACATTTTCACTCTCCTCTTTCACTTTCATCAAGTGGCTCTTTAGTTCTTCTTCACTTTCTGCCATAAGGGTGGTGTCATCCACCCTTATATTTGGGGGAAGAAAGAAACAGTGCTCTGACTACAAAGGACATGGCTAGACTTCTTGGCTGAGACCAGGTGAAGAAGGAGAAAAGAATGAAGCAAAGAGGGAGACAGAAAAGAGCGGGGACTCCGGTGTGAAGTCAGTAGGAGGCGGGGCCCCTGCCCATGACACCCATCCCTGTGATCCCCAAACCTTAGTGAGGTCCACTAAGCCCACAGTGTGAACGGTGTGAGTGGACAGGGTGTGTGTGGGTGTGTGTGTATGTGAGTGGCAGCACGGCCTCAGCGTGAAGCGCAGTTAAAGAGGAGGCAGTCTGGGAGACAGAGGGTGCGGTCGCCACGGAGACCCAAGCCCCAGAGGTCTGCAGACACTCAGCGAAGGCTTTGGACTTTCTCACACTGTGGACTTGGGAGACCTGAGCTGGGTTTCCCCTAATCTCGGAGGAGGAGGGAGGCCCCAGCTGACCTCTGGCTGTCATAAAAATGTCACCTGTGCTGTGGCCAGAATGTTTGTGTACCCCCAAAATGCTTATGCTGAAATCCTATCCCCTAAGGTTATGATTCAAAATTGAGAAAGGAGTATGTCAAGGCTGTACATTGTCACCCTGCTTATTTAACTTATGTGCAGAGCACATCATGAGACACGCTGGGCTGGAGGAAGCACAAGCTGGAATCAAGATTGCTGGGAGAAATATCAACCTCAGAGATGCAGATGACACCACCCTTATGACAGAAAGTGAAGAGGAACTAAAGAGCCTCTTGATGAAAGTGAAAGAGAAGAGTGAAAAAGCTGGCTTGAAACTCAACATTCAAAAAACTAAGATCATGGCACCCGGTCCCATCACTTCATGGCAAATAGATGGGGAAACAACGGAAACAGTGAGAGGCTTTAGTTTTGGGGGCTTCAAAATCACTGCAGATGGTGACTGCAGTCATGAAATTAAAAGACGCTAGCTCTTTGGAAGAAAAGTTATGACCAACCTAGACAGCATATTAAAAAGCAGAGACATTACTTTGCTGACAAAGGTCTGTCTAGTCAAAGCTCTGATTTTTCCAGTAGTCATGTGTGGATGTGAGAGTTGTACTATAAAGAAAGCTGAGCGCCAAAGAATAGATGCTTTTGAGTGTGGTGTTGAAGAAGACTCTTGAGAGTCCCTTGGACTACAAGGAGATCAAGCCAGTAAATCCTAAAGGAAATCAGTCTTCAATATTCATTGGAAGGACTGATGCTGAAGCTGAAGCTCCAGTACTTTGGCCACCTGATTCGAAGAACTGATTCATTGGAAAAGACCCTGTTGCTGGGAAAGATTGAAGGCAGGAGGAGAAGGGGACGACAGGATGAGATGCTTGGATGGCATCACCGGCTCGATGGACATGAGTTTGAGCAAACTCTGGGAGTTGGGGATGGACAGGGAACTCTCGTGTGCTGTGGTCCTTGTGTCTGCAGTCCATGCTGGGGTCGCAAAGAGTCAGACACAAATTAGAGCCTGAACAACAGCAATGTGGTGGTTTGAGAAGGTGGGGCCTTTGGGAGGTGATGAGGTCATGAAGGCAGAGCCCTCCTGAATGGCATTAACACTCTCACAAAAGAGCCCCAGCCAGATTGCCTGACTGTTCATGTGAAATTACAGGGAAAACGATAGCTGTCTAGGGAGCAGGCTCTCACCAGATGCAGACATCTGTCCACACTGTGATCTTGGACGTCCCAGCCTCCAGAACTTGAGACATACCCGTTTGTTATTCATAAGCCACCCAGTCATTGTTACAGCACCTGAACGTACAAAGGCACTGAGTAAAACTGTACAATTCATTTTGCCTATTTTTAAAAATTTATTTATTTTTAATTGGAGGATAATTGCTTTACAATATCATGTTGATTTCTGCCAAACATCAACATGAATCAGCCACAGGTACACGTGTCCCCTCCCTCTTGGACCTCCCTCCTGCCTCCCACCCCATCCCATCCCTCCAGGTTGTTACAGAGCCCGGTTTGAGTCCCCTGAGCCATACAGCCAATTCCCATTCATTTTGCCTATTTTTAATCCTCAAAGACATGAATGTGTCTGGCAAAGAATCTGAGGTCCTGTTCAGCATGAGTTAACACCTAGCCCGACTTAATTCCAGACAAAAGCAACAGCACTTGACCTTTTAGATTGTCTGTGCAGGTTTTTCAGGGCCAACTCATTGTTGGTCTTTTTTTGAAATACCAACGATAGCTCCTGGGACCTCATTATTTCCTTTGAAGGCTGTTAGAGATCTGGGGACTCCTTTGAATGCCTCTGGGCTGGTGTGAGGTCTTATATGGAAGGGGGTCCTGTGACGATGGGTTCTGGGAGCCCCAGGTAGGAGACCTGGTGGAGGAACAGTCAAAATGACCATTTTACTCGATGGTTCCAATAAGTTTTGTTGTTATTGAGTGCACACAATTACACATATGAAAGCATTATGCGAGATGGTAAAATGTTGTTTAAATATCTTTTCAATGGGTACCTACTATGTGTCCAATGCTTATGGACACTTTTTAGTTGAGTATTTTCAGCAACTCTGAAAGATAAGCATTTTATCCCTATTTTACAGAAAGACACCAGACTCAGAAAGATTTAATACATTTCCAAAGATCATTCAGCTGATAAATGGTAAAGCTAGGATTTGAAACCGGATTGGTCATACTTCAAATTCCCTGTTGTTTTCTTATAATACAAAAATTAATTAATTAGGCTGCATTGGGTCCCATGGTAGGGTGTAGATTCTTGTGGACTCCAGAGCATGCAGGCTTAGTTGCGTGGATCTTACTTACCCACCAGGGACTGAATCCCCACCCCGCACCTTGGAAGGTGGATTGCTAACCACTGGACTTCCAAGGAAGTCCCCTGCTGTTTCTTATAACCAACCCTCTGCTTCCTGCTTCTCAGACAAATGGGGATGTCTTTCTTATTTCTACACCATCTGAATGTGACAAGCAATATTCTGATCCGCTTATATTGTTCAGTGTTTGAAACCTGCTTCTCACCACCAGCCCCCCAAAGAGTCACAGAGGAAGAATTTGTGCTACAGCTCCTTTAATGGTACACAACATTCCCGAGCTTAACCTCTAAAAGAGGTCTTCTCTGAAATGCTGGTATTTGAAAATGGCTCTTTGCCCCAGGCCTCTGTAATTTTTTTCGGCAATCAGTTCCAACATCACTTTGAAAGTAAGAAAGCTCCGCTTGGCTCCCGGTGAATTTAATCTCTCCATTTTCCTCCGGTTGTTTGGACACGCTAGAATGAATTTTGGATGAGATGCTAGGATAGTACCCTCCTTCCGCGTGCCTTGCTCACAGCTGGGCTTCATTTATGTGCCCATAAACCAGCTCCTCTTGGGCCAATGGAAGTGACTAGGAATTGGGAAACCAAGCTAAACCAAAAATAGCAGCCAAACCCTCCCGGTTCTGCTGGGCTCTGCTCCGGTTTCTCTGATGCTGGGAAAGCTTGAAGGCAAAAGGAAAAATGGGCTGCAGGGGATGAGATGGTTAGAGAGCGTCACCAACTCCATGCACAAGAATATAAGGAAATTCCAGGAGACAGTGGAGGACAGAGGAGCCTTTGGCCACGGGGTCATAAAGAGTCAGACACGACAAAGTGGCTGAAAACAGCAACTAGCGTGCAGATGCTTAGACGTTGATCATAAGGAACATTTGGAAACATTCCAATGGCCACCCACCTGGTTCCTTACAAACAGCCTCCCCCCACCCCACTCTCCACTTCAAGGTCATGCTCCACGGCCGCCAAAGGGATCTTTCTAGAATACGCATCTGAGCGAGTCATGATGACGGCTTCAAGGGCCATATCCCTGCTGACTTTCCCATTTGGGCACCAACAGGTCTTCCTTCCCCCACATGTTTCGGAGAGGCTGCATTGATTCTGCTTAGATTCTGCACCCCCGTGCACGCAGGCAGAAATCCCAGCTCCTCACGTTGGTTGGTCCTGGAGAGTCTCTGTGACTTGCCCCTTGCTGTTGTCGAATGTCATCCCTCTCTCTTCTCTCTGTCCCTCAGTCAACCAGCCAAACTGGCTTCTGTGCTGCTCCAAGCCCACCTCAGGGCCTTTGCACCTCCTGTTCCCTGGATCTGGAGTACTCTTTGCCCAGATATCTACATGGCTCCTTCCTTCAGCCCCTTCAGGCGATGGGCCCAATGTCAGAAAGGTCTTCCCAGACCTCGATGCAGAAAATAGCAATTTTGGCACTCTTATCTTTAAAATCCCATGGACAAGGAGCCTGGTAGGCTACAGTCCATGGAATGGCAAAGAGTTGGACATGACTGAGTGACTTCACTTTCACACCTTTTTACTTGATTTTGTGATTTTTTTCATTACACCTGAAATTATACATATTTGTCACTTCTTTTTTCTTATCGCTGTCTCCTGCACAAAAATGCAGAGTCCTTGAGGGCAGAATCCCTTGGTTGTAGACCGCTAGTGCCCCAGAGTAGGCACCACGCCTACCAAGTGTAAAACGAATCAATCCCTCCCATACTGCCCTCAGCATCACGCATTCTAGCAAGTCCGCAACACTTATGACCCCCTAGTTTGTCAGAAGATTTCACACCACTGGACTTAAGAATGCTTTTTAGGGAACTCCCTGGTGGTCCCGTGGTTAGGACTCAGCCCTGTCACTACTAACTCGTTTAGTTGCTAACTTGTGTCCGACTCTTTGCAACCCCCCTGGGCTGTAGTCCCCCAGGCTCCTCTGGCCATGGAGTTTCCCAGGCAAGAGTTGGTTGCCATTTCCTTCTCCAGCACATCTTTCCAACCCAGGGATCGAACCTGATTCTCTTGCGTCTCCTGCATTGGCAGGCGGATTCTTTACCACTATCGCCACCTGGGAAGCCTTGTCTTTCTCTATCTGACTTATTTCATTTAGCCTAGTGCCCTCAAGGTCCGTCTGTTGCTGAAAATGTTTCTATTTATAGCTGAATAATGTTTCACTGTATATATATATATGCACACACACACACATACATGCAACGTTTTCTTTATCCATTGATGGGTACTTGAGTTTTTTCCGTGTTGTGGCTGTTGTAAATAATGCTGCAGTGAACAGGAGGGTGTAGATATCTCTTCCATATAATGACTTCGTATCCTTTGGATATAGACTATTCGTTAGCTCTTCCTTCTATCAGAGTCATGCTTATCCTTAACAGCTCTGAGTCACTGGATGGAATTTGGTAATTTATTCCTTTGGTGTCATTCTGCATCTAAGTTGACTGGTTGCTAAATATCTAACCACCCCAGCCTTTAATCACTTTTTTCTCGGCCTTAATATCATTAGAACACATCTCTAAGGGTTTTAACTAAATTATACGGTGGCTGACCTCTGAAATAAAAATATTTCCCTAGTGGTAAACTGGTCATTGTTTCTACTAAATTAGATGGTGTTTTATCCTGGAAGAAAATTGTTTTTTTTCCAAGGCTAGGCCATCAAGGTAGTAACAGCAATTGCTGTGGAAGTTCTCATCTGCCCCCTGGGGCACCGTGAAGGAAGATGCTGCAGATGAAGGGAGCTTTAATGCAATTTTGTTTAGCACTTGCCTACCCCCAGCATTTTCAGAAGTATGGGACTCTGCCTTCCCTCTCGTTTTCTTGAATAACCTTATCACATCTCTGAAGAACACATATACATCAATTACTTTCCAAGTGTCCTGCTTCTGCAGAGATGGGTCATATTTATGAAAACAGTTTTCATAGATAAAAGGCTTTCTCTATGCTGTGCCCAGAAATAATGCCACAATGCATTGCCAGGAGAGGCTTCCAGAAGCCAACAGCACCTGAGTCCCATTAAAAGTCTTTGAGTCCAGGAATGAGGTTGGCACTTACACTTGGCCACTGTTTAAAGCCCATGTTCTGTATTATTGCTCAACAGGAATTATTTTGGTAATCTGAAACTCCTCAAAGCATCCTGCTTTAGCAAGATTCTCCAGTTGCTTTGGAAGTATGTAAAGTTTGCAAAAACCCAAATTTCGTTAGCATTGAGAACTTCCCCTGTAAATTCCACAATCCCATAAAAATTCCATTGAGTGTTACAGTCTGTATGTAACCCAGAGTCCAGCATTACATGAAGGCTTTAAGAAGAATAGACAGTCCAGAGAAGCAGCTTATGAAGACGGTGAGTAAATGGCAGTAGACAGCCTCTCCAAGGGCCATAGCCCTCCTTCCCCCTGCCTTGTGGTTTAGGACCCTCCGTACAGGCAGAGGGTGGACCTTGGTTCAGTGAGGCCTGTCATATAATTCCATCCCCTCCACCAGTATTTGGCTTAGGGACAAACATGTCACTACTCAGTTGCAGCCACTAAAATATGAGAAGGTTTCTCTTGATACTAAAAAAGGAAGAGGCATTCTCCCTCATCCTTGAATATTGTTGTGCGAGGAGCAGCTTGGAGCTGCTGTGGATGCTCTGTGGCCACGAAGAGACAAAAATGAAGATAAAAATCATTACGCTGAGGATGCCTTCCTTGGCAGAACAGAAAGAATGTATCCAGCTCCTTAAAAATTTTTTTTTTAAATTTATTTATTTGTCTGCACTGGGTCTTTGTTGAAGCACATGAGATTTTTAAAAATTGGTTAATTAATGATTTACTTTGGGGGACACTAGGTCTCTGCTGCTGTGTACAGGTTTTCTCTAATTACAGTCTGTGGGGGCCAACTCTCTCGTTGTGGTCCATGGGCTTCTCATTGTGGTGGCTGCTCTCATTGTTGAAGCCACAGGCTCTTGGGTTTCCATAGCTGAAGGCGTGCAGACTCTGTAGTTGTGGCTCATGGGCTCTAGAACATGGACTCAGTAGCTGTGAAACACCAGCTTAGTTGCTCCGTGGCATGTGGACTCTTCCCAGACCAGGGATCAAACCTGTGTCTCCTGCATTAGCAGATGGATTATTATCCACTGCACCACTAGGGAAGTCCAGTACCTGGTTTTTTTGACCTTTGTCGCAGCATACAAGATCTTAGTTACAGCAAGAAAATTCTCAGTTGCAGTATGTGGGATCTAGTTCTTTGATCAGAGATTGAATCCAGGCCCCCTCCATTGGGAGCATTGAGTCTTAGCCACTGGACCACCAGGGAAGTCCCTATATCGTTTCTTGATGAGCTTTGTTAACTTGATTCCTCATATTGTCTTTCCTCTAGATCTCTTATTATGTGAGCTAATAAATCCCTTGGAAGGAAAGTTATGACCAACATTACTTTGTCAACAAAGGTCTGTCTAGTCAAGGCTATGGTTTTTCCAGGTGTTTTTGAACTGTGGTGTTGGAAGAGAAGACTCTTGAGAGTCCCTTGGACTGCAAGGAGATCCTACCAGTCCATCCTAAAGGACATCAATATTCATTGGAAGGACTGATGCTGAAGCTAAAACTCCAATACCTTGGCCACCTGATGTGAAGAGATGACTCATTTGAAAAGACCCTGATGCTGGGAAAGATTGAAGGTGGGAGGAGAAGGGGATGACAGAGGATGAGATGGCTGGATGGCATCACCGACTCAATGGACATGGGTTTGTGTAGACTCCGGGAGTTGGTGATGGACAGGGAGGCCTGGCGTGCTGCGGTTCATGGGGTCGCAAAGAGTCAGACACGACTGAACGACTGAACTGAACTGAACTGAATCTACGTTAGTCAATGTCCATTGACTTAAACGTTAATTTGTCTAAAAGGAAAATCTTCACAGAAACTTTTAGACTAATGTCTGACCAAGCATCTGGCCCCAGCAAAGTTGACACATAAAACTATCCTTCACACTTCCCTCTCTGTTCATCACCTAGAGTCACCTGCATTGAGGTCTGACTGCTCTCCCAGCCTGCCTGCTGGCTCCCTTCCCATTCTCCCTGATTGGATTCATTAGGACAGGTGTTCCAATGAATTTCTTACACAGCTGACCCTGTTTTCATATCTACTTCTCAAAACTTGTTCATTACTCTATCCCCAGTGCCTGGCCTATAGTACATGCTCAATAAATATCTGCTAAATGAATGAATGAATCCCACGAATGTGAGAGCAATTTGGCTGGGACATATGACACTCCATGACCACTGAGGCTGACTCATCTGATCAGGGCCGGAGGAGCCTGTCCCCTTCCTCCCTCTCATTTCCGTCACGTCTCTTTCAAAGCCTTAAGAAGAAAGAAAATGATCTACCTAGATGGAAGAGATCCATGCTCCAGTCAAGAATATAGGAATGACTGCGCTTTCTACCCCTAAGGTCTCTAATCTTTCAAAGACTCTTTTCTTCCTTTGAAATCCCAGTATAAGAATGTGAACCACGTGATTTATCGGTTGACCACCTGGCCATGGCCTGGGTCTGCTTGCATCCCTGACTCCTGAGCAGAGAGAGGGGATGTTTTACACCCAGTTAGCAACTGACCATGCCTCCCAGGGCAGCACCATGTCCAGGGAGCCATCAGGCCGTGGCTAGGTGATCAACTGACGAAGCACCCAGTTCATATTCTTACACTTGTATTTCAAAGAAAAAAAGAGTCTTTGAAAGTTTAGTCATTGTTCAGTCACTAAGTTGTGTCCAACTGTTTGTGACCCCGTGGGCTGTAGCACGCCAGGCTTCCCTGCCCATCACTATCAATTGGAGTTTGCTAAACTCATGTGTCAATGACGCCATCCAACCATCTCATCCTCTGTTGCCCCCTTCTTTTCCTGCCCTCAATCTTTCCCAGCATCAGGGTCTGGAAAAGAGTCAGCTCTTCTCATCAGGTGGCCAAAATATTGGAATTTCAGCTTCAGCATCAGTCCTTTCTAGTGAATTTTCAGGGTTGATTTCCTTTAGAATGGACTGGTTTGATCTCCTTGCAGTCAAGGAGTCTTCTCCAGCACCACAATCTGAAAGCGTCAGTCATTTGGTGTTCAATCTTCTCTGAAAGCTTAGAGACCTAAGCAAAAAAAGCATAGTCATTCTGTGAATGTGTGGCTGTGTCTCTCTCATCCAAGACCTCAGCAATGGCTTAATTCATAGAGAAAGCTGATGAGATAGTAGAATCCTAGAAAATGTTACATATACACTTTACACATTTTAGTTCAGACAAAAACAAAGATGTGTATTCATTCACCAGTCTTTTGTATTGAGCCCAGGGTTTTTCTTTGAGACTGTGCTGGCTAGCTCAACATAAATCACGCCCATGATGTGTCATCTATACCTCTAGTTTCTGTGTCTTTAAAGTGAGGTGAGAACTTAAAAGACACAGCCAAGCAATCCTGGTGCAAATGCTCATAATTTTTCCACTCATGTATAGTGCTCTCACCCACATCTCATTCCACAGTCATTGTTTAGGAACTATGATTTATGAAGTGTTTCCTAGGCTTTAAAGATAGTGTTACTGAAACTCAGGTCTGGCTGCTCACTGCTTGAACGCCAACACTTGGGAGTCAGGTTGGTGGAAAGGAAAGTGTGCTTTATTCTGGAGGCTAGCGGCCAGGGGAGAGGGTGAACTCTTGTCCAAATGCCAACTCCCCCCTGCCAATTAGTGACCAAGAGCTTTGAAAGGGTAATTTCAGGGATGTATGGGGGAGGGAGTGGGCTGTATGCGGAACAGCACTGTGAGCTCTGACAGTCATTTTGAAATTGGTCTTGTAGTGGTCTGATAGCATAGCTTGATTGATTTAAGTACAGTTACTCTTCAGTTCCAGAGTCAGTTTGCTCCTCATTTCTTTGAGGCCAGTTCTTGGAATTACCACAGCCTATGCATGGCTTCAGTCTGGTCAGTTCAGTTCAGTTCAGTTCAGCTGCTCAGTCGTGTCTGACTCTTTGTGACCCCATGGACTGCAGCACGTCAGGCCTCCCTGTCCATCACCATCTCCCTGAGTTTACTCAGACTCATGTCTATTGAGTCAATGATGCCATCCAACCATCTTATCCTCTGTTGTCCCCTTCTCCTCCTGCCCTCAATCTTTCCCAGCAACAGGTCTTTTCAAATGAGTCAGCTCTTCACATTAGGTGGGCAAAGTACTGGAGTTTCAGCTTCAGCATCAGTCCTTCCAGTGAATATTGATGTCCTTTAGGATGCGCTGGTTGGATCTCCTTGCAGTCCAAGGGACTCTCAAGAATCTTCTCCAACACCACAGTTCAAAAGCATCAGTTCTTCGGTGCTCAGCTTTGTTTATATACAGTCTGGTCATCCTATAGTTAGCTTCTTCCCCCTCTTGGAGGTTTCAGTATCTATAAAACTGCTCAGAGATGAATATTATTTGAGGAAGAACTAAATGTTCTTGACTTTATTTAATGACTAAACTATTATTATTTGATCTTGTTTGACTGTTTTTCTTTGCTCTTTCATTGTCTCACTTCTCTAACTAAATTTATTCTTTGACTAATGTTTTTCTACAGACAAAAGGCAGACAGAAAACATGGAGTTGGGGGAAAGACTGCTGTCCTGGGAAGGCACCATGGGGTCAAGCTCTGTTTAACTGGTTTTGATAGAAATGAAATTTTCTCCTTTACACTTATATTGGATCAGTTTGCATAATGTTTGAGTATATTTTGGAATGAAAATAGCAAGTACCACTGCCATAACCCACTCTGGACAATCCTAGGGGCTCCCTCACCTGTGGGTGTGGGGATTGAATGCGCTCATCTGCAGAACCCACTGGCCCTCCAGAGCAACCATGGCCTTAGAGAGCAGGGGTTTTTAAAAAACATTTTTACTCATTTGTTTATTTTATGTGTGGCTGTACTGAAGCTTTGTGGCCATGTTCAGGCTTTCCATAGTTGCGACAAGCAGGGGCTCCTGTCCAGTTGTGGCGTGTGGTCCATTCATCACAGTGGCTTCTCCAGGTGTGGGGCGGGGGCTCAGGAGCTGTGGTCCATGGGCTTAGCTGCTCTGCTGCATGCGGAAACTTCCCGGGCCAGGGGCTGAACCCAGGTTCCCAGCATTGAGAGGCAGATTCTTTTTTTTTTTTTTTATTTGTAGTGAATTTTGTCATACATTGGAATAAAACAGCCATGGGTTTACATGTGTTCCCCATCCCGATCCCCCCTCCCACCTCCCTCTCCACCCGCTCCCCCTAGGTTTTCCCAGTGCACCAGGTCCGAGAGCTTGTCTCATGCATCCAACCTGGGCTGGTGATCTGTTTCATCCTAGATACTATACATGTTTCGATGCTGTTCTCTTGAAACATCCCACCCTCTCGAGAGGCAGATTCTTAACCACTGGACCATCAGGGGGTCCTAGTCAGTGGGTTTTATCGAGGAAGATGGTCAGTTCAGTTAGGTCGGTTAAGAGAGTTTCACTTTCCCAAGATGGATCGAATCCTGTGACTGGTCAGTGTGGTAGCTTCCTACTGTATTTTCCTATCACAAACCACGGTCCAAGGAACATTCCTGTCCCTAACTCTTTGATTTAGTGTCTAGTACAGATGGACCATTGAAGGTAAAGGTGTAGAAGTAGCAGTACCAGGTCCAACAGTCTGCGGGGTTTAAAGCTGGTGATAGGATTTGCTGAACTGCCCCTGCATTAAGACCACCAGCCGTAGATGTGAGTGCTTTCCCGCCCCCTTCTGGGTAGCGTGGGAGGGTTACATCATTTGCATATTTAACTTGGGGGAATTCAGCTGTGTGTGCTCAGCAAACCCTCCCCAAATTAAAAAAGAAACAAGGAAGCCAACAGTCCTATTTAGTCCCAGCCAATACTTCAGCTGAAACTCCCGCTCCGTTGGAAGGCAATCTCTGCAGATTTATTGGGAGGAGCTACGGCGATCCATCTGTGCAGGCTGTCACCAAGGTGCCCCGGTTGCTGTCCACAGAGGTGTTTTGGGTCTGGGGGTTCTCCCACTACGTTGGGGGCACGGCCAGGTGCCTGTCTAGACCAGCGAATCAGGTATCTTCTCTCCGGGGTCTTCTGGCTCCAGCAGGAAGCAGGCTGTGGTGGCCCCTGTCTAGGCATCTCCTGGCCCCTGGACCCTTGCCACTCCACCTCCATTTCCCCTCCACCACAGTCTAATGAACACTTGCATAGTCTTCAGAGAAAACCTTCTTTCTGCCAAAATTTGGCTGAGTCCTTGTCTGTACTGTCTCAAGCTGCTACAACAAAAATACCATAGACTGGGTGGCTTACAAGCAACATGTTTTATTTCTCATAGTTCTGGAGGTTGGAAGTCCAAGGTCAGGTGCCATCATGGTTGGGCCTGGTGATGATCTTCTCCTGAGTTGCAGACTTCAGACTTCCATTGTCTCTGCGCCGGCCAAAGAGCAGAGGGGGGGAGGCAAGCCATCTCCCAACTCTTAAAAGGGCGCTAATCCCACCATGAGGGCCCCACCCTTGTGACCTCATCTAACCCTGTTTACCTCCCAAAGGTCCTCCCTCTGCCTGCCGTCACAATGGGGCACACGGTTTCAATACCTATGAATTTGGGAGTGTTCAGGATGGATGGAGGGACATAAACTTTCAGTTCATGACGGTTCTCTTCAACCACTCCCGAGCTAGCGGCTCAGGCTTTTGGAAACCAAAGCCAGGAGGAGGCTCCTGGGTGGTTTTTCACAACCTTCTTGGGATCTTGGGATGAGAAGGGCAGCAAAAGAAAATATCAGCATCAAGAGAGTCATTATTAAAACAAAATTACCCTGCCCCACATCTCTGGACTCACAGCAAGCTGTAAATTCACTATGCTCCTTTAGGGCACTCAGCCTTCTCATGGGAGGTCATAGTGTTAACTCTGTTATCACTTGGAAGCTATTATCTGAGTGACCTAAAACAAATTTAGGATATTAAGCAAACCCATCTTTCATTCAGATAATAATTATACCAAGTTATATCATCTACAGGCTTTACTGCTTTGAGTTTGTGATGAAATTGACAGAATTTGAATTCTTACTGGTTTTCGGCATTGAAAAGGGATAGTGATATGGCTCAGTTTTTTTTTTTAACATCAACTTATTTGTTGATTTTAATTTTAAAATATCCAATTTTATTTAAATTAAATTTGATATAAAATGTTTAAGCATGAAGACTCAGTGTTAGAGAAAGTGTATTGTGTTAATTGTGTGTGTGTTTATATACTTTGCTTTTTTTCCTCCCTGTTTTATTGAGATATAATTGACATACAGAACTGTTTAAAGTGTACAGTATAATGATTTGACTTACATATATCACAAAAGGTTTACCACAATAAGTTTAATGAACAACCATCATCTCATACTGATACAAAATAAAAGGAAAAGAAAAAAAAATTTTACTTTGTGATGAGAACTTTTAGGATTTATTCTCAAGAACTTTCATATACAAAATAGAGCAGTGTTAATTATATTGATTGTGTTTTACATTATATGCTTAGTACTTGTTTCTTTTGTACCTGGAAGCTTGTGCATTTTGACCACCTTTATTCAATTCCCCCTCCTTCCACTCCCCACCTCTGGTGACCACAAATCTGATTGCTTTTTCTGTGAGTTTATTTGTTTTTGAAGCATCATTGGCCTACACCGCTATGTCAGTTTCTGGTGCACAGTGTAGTGATTCAGTATTTCTATACAGCACACAAGGAACACCACACGTCTAGTTACCATCTGCCGCCGTACAAAGATATTACGTTATTACTGACTATTTCTCCCATGCTGTACATTTCATTCCTGTGACTCATTTATTTTACGACTGGAAGTCTGTCCCTCTTCATCCTCCTCATCTGTTTCACTCATCCCTATGCCCACCTCTGCTCTAGCAATGACGTGTTTGTTTCCGGGATCTCAGATTCAGTTTCATTGTGTTTATTTATTCGCTTTGGCTTTTAGTTTATGCATGCAAGTGAAATTATATGATTTCTTCCTCCATCTGACTTGTTTCACTTAGCAATACCCTTAGGCCCATCCATGTTGTCAACAAAGGTGAGATTTCATTCTTTTTTATGACTGATATTTATGACTAATATTGTATACATATACAATAGAACATTGTATGTATATATATATGTTATTGTTGCTGTTCACTCCCCCAGTCATGTCCGACTCTTTGCAACCCCATGGACTGCAGCATGCCAGGCCTCCTTGACCCTCACCATCTCCCAAAGTTTGCCCAAGTTCATGTCCATTGCATTGGTGATGCCGTGACATGTATGTATCTCACATCTTCTTACCCGTTCATCTAACAGTGGACATGTAGGCTGCTTCCACACCTTGGCTACTGTGAATAATGCTATAATGAACAAAGGAGTGCACATATATCTTTCCAAATTAGTGATTTTGTTTTCCTTAGAAAAACACATAGAAATGGAGTTGCTCTATGGTATGGTAGTTCTATACCATAGAACTTTTTGAGGAATCTCAAACTTCATCCTAAAGAGTATGCAAATTTATCTTACTAATTATATTAATTAATTTAGAGAAGTTTAAACTACTGAATGGTAAAAGATTAAGTTTTTTTTTAGAGAAAATATGTAATTAAAATACTTTTTAAAGGAAAATAGAGTATGACCATCTGGTTGTCTGCTTCTCCCAATTTGGGAGACAGCAAACTAGAACCCAAGGACATCTGAAAAAGAAAACGAGAATAATATTTAGCTATTTCTTCTTCCATCTTCAGCATCCAGTTGAGACAGGTGATATTTCAGAGAAGGAGACCCAGACCAATGCTGCAACCACCCCTCAAGGCAGTCTGAGTTCTAATTTGAACCAGCTCAGACCATCTGGGGTGCATACTTTCATCTCATTAATTTTGCCCTTGCACAAATGTCTTCCTGGAGTGGCTATGAGAAATGTTCTCGCAGTCAGGCAAGGCTGGGGCTCCCATTCCAACTGCTTTGCCTACTGGTGTATAATTTTGGGTAAAGAACAGAGTACATCTCTGTGAAAAAAAATCATGCGTCCTGCCTCTGCTGGAAATGACTCATTCCCGCCTCTGTGATCTCTGTGACACAAATATCCATTGGTGCAGGTTTTGTATCTTACCAGGCAAGGTTATTGATCACCAGCTTGTCCTCTCCCAACACACTGGCAGCCAGAAATATACTTGAATTATGCCTGCATCCCTAAGACACAGCACAGAGCCTGGCACATGATGGCGATGTTCAGAGGCACACCTAGACCTAATGCTCTGCTGAAGCTGCCACATCTGTTGGGCAGCACTGTCAGTGACCCACCTAACTCGGCGACACGGCCTCTGATAGTATCACCGCTGTTGTAGAGATCAAAATAATAGGAGCTAACGAAGCAGATGAGATGAGATGGTGGGAGAGCACCACGAACTCAATGGGCATGAACTTGAGCAAACTCCAGGAGATGGTGAAGGACAGGGAAGCCTGGCGTGCTGCAGTCCTGGGGTCACAAAGAGTGGGACACAACTGAGCGACTGAACAACAGCAAATGAGGCAGAGCTAAACTCTAGCCTCGATCTCGGCAGTTGGGTTTGTGTAAGGCTGAGTATGATCTGCTGTTAAGATTCACAGGATCTAGCCTCATATTCTAAAAAGTAGGTGCTGCCCTTCACATCCCCCTCCACACACAGTCTGTCCAGCCCCAACCCAGTCTTTAAGTACCTGGATCACCACGAAACATCGACGCAGTGGATTGATTGGTGGCCTCCTCAAAAGATACGTTCATGTCCTGACCTCCGAGATCTGTGGGTCTGATGTTATTTGGAAATTGAGTTTTTAGCTGTAATTAACTTAAGGATCAGGAGATGAGATCATCTTAGGTGACCTGGATAGACTCTAAAACCAATGACAAGTTTCCTCAGAAGAAAGAAGACACAGAGGAGAAGATGATGTGAAGACAGAGGCAGGAACTGGAATGACATAGCCACCCCAGAAGCTGGAAGAGACAAGCTAAATATATGCTTCCCTAAAACATTTAGTTGAAGCCCAGCCAACACCTTCATTTTGGCCTCCAGAACCATGAGAGATCATATTTCTGTTGTTTTAAGCCACCTTGTTTGTGGTAATTTGTCATTATAGCCTTAGGAAATGAATTCACTTCAGAAGTTTCAGTTTCCTAAATTGTAAGATGGAATAATAATATTTTCCACCAGATTTATTGCATAGATTTAAGTAGAAGCTGTACGTTATACTCTGTAATGACCTATATGGGAATAGAATCTAACAAAGAGTGGATATTTGTATCTTATAACTGATTCACTTTGCTATACAGCGAAAGCTAGCATAACACTGTAAATTGACTCTACTCCAATAAAAATTAATTAAAAAAAATAGAAAGCCACACACATAGAAAAAAGAAACTGCAAGAAAAACTGCCTGTATCAGTGGTCGACATAATAAGCTCTCAATATATGCTCAGTTGTGTCTGGCTCTTTGCGACGCCATGGACTGTAGCCCACCAGGCTCCTTCTCTGGCCATGGAATTTCCTAGGCAAGAATCCTGGAGTGGGTTGACATTCCCTTCTTCACGGGATCTTCCCGACCCAGGAATCAAACAATGCATCTCCTGCGTTGGCAGGCGGATTCTTTACCACCTTTGATACATGGTAGCCACTAAACTTGTATTCTATGCTCTTGACATTTGTGGAAGGTCATTTGAAGACCTGTACTGGGGATGTTAGTTCAATGCCTTACAGCAAACTGGATAGCCCTCTCAGAGTGAATCTTGGAAGGAAACACAGCAAAGAAGTCAAAGGTCACCCCCCACAGACAAAAATCTTCTCAGTTAAGAAAGAAATGAGCTATATTAACTAACTGATAGTAACTTCATTAAAGAATGCAATGATTGAAAGGGAGTTTGAGCAGCCACAGGGGCTTAAAACAGAAAAGCAAAGCGACAAATGTTGATCATGCATATTCAGACTCTGTCTAGGGGAGAGGGCTTTTGGCCAAAAGATTTCTATGACTGCCAATCTCTAGGGAATATGGTCATTTCTATGCGCTGGCCTTGATGCCATTAAACGTTTCGTCTCTTACTTAACGTCCCCTAATGCCTTGTTTTCCAAGCAAGGATTTCCAAGCTTTGGAAAGGAATTTTGGCCAAAAGATTTCTATGACTGCCAATCTCTAGGGAAAATGGTCATTTCTATGCGCTGACCTTTATGCCATTAGACGTTTCATCTCTTACTTAACGTCCCCTAATGCCTTGTTTTCCAAGCAGTCTTTGGATTTCCCTGTGGATCTGCCCATGGTGGGGGGTGTGGGACGGGGGGGTGGGGGGAGATGAACTAATTGTAGGCATTTTGAGCATATCAGATCCCTGAGATAGAGGTTTCTCATGACATATTCAAAGTGTGGCTTTGAAGGGGGAGGAAGGTGGGAGAGGGTTTTATCGGGAGTTTGGGATTAGTAGATGCAAACTGGTACACATAAAGTGGATCAACAGCATGGTCCTACTGCATAATAGCACAGGAAACACTATGTTCAATATCCTGGGATAAACCACCATGGAAATGAACGTGAAAAAACGATGTATGTGTGTGGGGGGGGGTGGGTAGAAATGAGTCACTTTACTGTAGAGCAACAATTTACACAACACTGTAACTCAACTCTACTTCAATAGAGAGTAAATTTTTAAAAAACTGTGGCTTGGACACAGATTCGGCTTCCCAAACATCTTAACTAAGAATGCAGAGAGGATGCCAGTGAAGGCACTCTCAGTCTCGGGGACAATCCTTCCACTTGTTGTCGGTCCCCGTCTCCATCTCACACATGTGTCAGTGAGGCTAAGTCAGGCTTTTAGCACTTGATCATGACGGAAATGACACTGCTCTGATATTTCTGGTTCACTCCTACCGATCCCCACAGAATCCCTTTTCACGTTCTCTGCAAAACTTACCAAGACTATTCAGGTACGTCTTTCACTCTTTCCGATACCCATGGTGACCATGTTTTTCTAAAACAGAAATTGGACTTGCCTGGGTGATTATCTGCATGGAAAACTATGCGATAGTATAGTTAATAAAGAGAATAATTTTATAAATGCAGAGTCTGTGGTTATTATGGTTATATGTGGTGCCAATGAGAGAAATATTATAGAATTCAGTTCTGGGATGTATTGCGAGTCTATGGAGTAACTGATACATTTGCTTCTTTAGTAAAAATAGTTCTTTCCTTATTTTTCTGGCTATCAAGAAGCTCAGTGTTAAAGCTGCTATGGAATTACAGTAACTGAATCATTTCTTTTCCTTTTCTTGCTCCCCGTTTTCTGGTTCTCCACCTCTGATTATACCGCAGTTTAAGCTACTTAGAAGGATGTCTGGCTATCTATTCATAGCTGAGACTGGTTGGTTCAACTCCATACCTGTTCTCTTGCTTTTCTTTTATTAACACAAGTTCCCTACTGGAGAGGTGTGGCCATGCGACCAAGTTTGGCCAATGAGGTGTAATGGTAAGTTTTGTGCGGGAATTGTAGGAAGCCTGCTTAAAGGTGCTGGCCCATTGCAGGGGGCTTCTCGTGCGTTTCCTCCCGTCATCTGTTGACTGAGCAGTTTTCCTGGCACCCGAGTATCTGCCTTGGATCGCTTGTGGTTCAGTCGCTCAGTCGTGTCCGACTCTCTGCGACCCCATGGACTGAGGCAGGCTAGACCAGCCTGTCCTTCACCAGCTGCTTCACCGCAGCCTGAGACGAGGGAGCGCCCCAAAGGATGCGAGACAGCGCGGGGATGATGGAACAGAAAGACGGCCCTGGGTCCCTGCTGCCTGGGAAGTCACCCACCCGGGCAGCAGCGCTCACGAAGGTCGGCTCTGACTCACCTAGCTAGGCTTCCCTTATGTGAACTAGAAGTAAACTTACTTTATTAAAGCACTCTTCTTTAAGAAAAAAGTTACCATTATTTATTGATTTATGGCTGCGCTGGGTCTCCGTCGCTGCACAGGCTTTTCCCTGGTTGTGGCGAGCCAGGGCTGCTCTCTGGTTGCGGCGCGCAGGTTCTCACTGCAGTGGCTTCTCGGGTTGCAGAACGTGGCCTCTAGAACTTTGGGGCTTCAGTAGTTGTGGTTCATGGGCTTAGCTGCCCAGTGGCATGTGGGACCTTAGTTCCCAGACCAGGCACTGAACCCGCATCCCCAGCACTGGCAGGCAGAATCTTAGCCCCTGGACCACCAGGGAAGTTCCTGCTGAAGCACTCTTATTTTGGGTTTTTAAAGAAAATCACTACACGATCTTTTCGCAATGCCTCCCAGAACCCTTTAAAAATGAATTTCAGATTCACTTCATTTTAAGAAACAGATCCCCCTCAACTTAGCGAAAATTATCCTAAAACTTTTGTGTGATGTAGTGATCAGACAAAAATTTAATTTTGCCTATAGAGAGGTGTCCTGTATTGTGTGTGTGTGTGCACTCTGTCCATGGGACTTTTCAGACAAGAATACTGGAATGGGTTGCCATTTCCTACTCCAGGGGATCTTCCCAACCCAGGGATTGAACTAGCATTTCCTGTCTCTCATACTGGCAGGTGGATTCTTTGTCACTGAACCACCCGAGAAGCCCCATCTTTTTTTGTGGGCTTGTTCAAATTCTTGGAAGGGGATAGAGTATAAATAAATAAGCAATTGGAGTAGTAAGCAAAGTGGAAAAGTACTGCCAAGTAGTAGCCTCCATCCATCTTCTTTAATGAAAACATGAAAAAACTTGAAATTAGCATATAGTACTTATATGTAAAAGAAAGTGTCTAATGAATATTCTATCAAGAATATAGAATATCCCCATAGGATCTATTGATACCATTCACCTGCAGAGAAAAATTACTTTTTCATAGATTAAACCGAGGAAAAATACTAGCCGACTCTCTGTCCAAAGTGTCATAAATTTTGTATTAGTGAACTAATGAGATTTAATAAAATCCAAATTAAGTCTTACAGTACTTGGAAAGAATTTTTCTTTCCTCTCAACCCTAGGTCTTTCTACTCATCTTCAAAGGAAGCATTAATGAGAAGCAATAAATCCCAGCATGATCGTGATTAAATTTCATGAATTATACAGAGGTACTTTTGCAAAATGGTAAATTCAATCAGTAGAACAGATATTTTTCTTTCTCAGCCAAATTAAGGGCCAAATGTGTCTTCAGATCTTGGCATAAATAAAGACATTTTAATTTTCCTACAACTGAGTATGCTTTAAAGTATGAATACCTTCAAAATAATTTTGCAAAATTATAATTAGTGTCTTTGAAAATAGGGCCTTCTGGCGATTTCCCTGGTGGTCTAGCGCTCGGGACTTCACCTTCCAATTCAGAGGGTGCAGCTTTGGTATCTGGTCAGGGAGCCAGAATCCCACATGCCTGTGGCCAAAAACCAAGGGGCAACACTCTAGCAAATTCAATAAAGGCTTTAAAAAACAGGCCACATCAAAAAAAAAAAATCTGCAAAAATTAAAAAAAAAAAACAGGGAGCCTTTCTTCCCTTCCTTTTCTCTCTCCCCCTACTCCCATCCCCAACACACACAGGTACAAACTGGGAGGGGGGATGTTTGGGCTATATTAAAAGATAATCACAGCACTGAGTATAAAACGCAGCTTAGAAATTCTGGATTCTCTGTTTTAAATGAGAAGCACCAGCTTGGAAATAATGTCCCTCAGTCACTGTAGGTTTTCCAGTGTGTTGGCAATAAGAAACAGCAGCTTGCTGACAGCATTTTAGATGACCTACATTTGTGCGGAGAGCCATGTGGTCCAGCCCAGCAGGATTATCGAGGGGAGAAGAGGCTCTGGCGCCGGCTGCTTGTCAGGACAAGCCGACTCCGGCCTGGTTTCTCCGTCTCACCATCTGCGTGACTGCTGATTCATTAGGCAGGTGTCTCTCCTGCTGCTGGAAGGAACATTTGTTCCCTATAATTTGCCATTTTTCCAAATGGTTAAGGGAAATTGGGCTCACTCCTGGATACCAGAGGCAGACAAGACTGGGAATGAGGTGGGTGAGGTCCTGCCAGCTTTTCTCTATGTAAATGCCATTTGTAGGGTCAAGGCTCCAATGGCTAATGGCTTTCTGGCTCACCTAGAGTGGAAGCGCACATGAGCCACCAGCCACCAGCATGACATTTTGGGAACAGACCTAGTTTAACGGTTGCGTCCTGTTGTCCCATATTTATCAGATTGTGCATTTGAATTTTAGTTTGGAGAATATTGTCGCTGTGTTCAAGGTTTAAACAGATTACTCAGAGCACATGTCTTATGTGCTTAGCCGCTCAGTCGTGTCCGACTCTTAGCGACCCCATGGACTGTAGCCCGCCAGGCTCATCTGTCCGTGGGGACTCTCCCGGCGAGGGTACCAGGGTGGGTTGCCATGCCCTCCCGTGTCTTACAATCATAACCAAATCACTGTAACTCAGAAGCCAGGGAGTAGAAGGGGACAGAGACCACACATTCCCAAGGAGAGCACTGGATGCAGAATACCTGACCTCCAACAGAGTCAGAGGCTCCTTGTGACATCTCAGTGTGGCCAGCGTCCCCCTCTGCCTGTAGCTCTCTTTCCGTCCCAGCTCTGGTCCTGTCACTCCTCTCAACAGCCAGCCACAAGGGCATGACTCAAGATGAGCCAATTATAGTACCTCAAAGCCCTGGACGCAGTGACTGGACTCAGAGGTGGCCAAATTGAGACGGAGCCCTTGCCCGTGGCCTGAAGGAGCCATTCACTCGTTTATTCATTCACAATTTTTTTTTAACACCAAGTCCTCCATTCAGAGAGAGGCACTATTTTGGATGCTAGGAAAGTGCAATGAGCAAGACAGATGTAATTCCTCTCTTTGTATAGTTTCCGTGATTGCCGGGCAGGATAAGGAGGCAGGCAATAAACAAGTTAATGAGTCAGATGACTGGTGAGCATGTGAAGTGTTAGGAAGACTACAAACAGTAATGACAGTGAACAAAGCTAACACCCTGAGAGAAGTGGGAACCGGGGCGGCGGGTGGGGAAGGGGACCCTAGGAAGCCTTGAGTTGCTGGCTCTAGCTGTCCCATATGACCCAGGTCCACCCCTGCTTTTCCTGGGCTTTTGTATCATGAGCCAACACCTTCCTCTTGGGGACAAAGCCAGCTCAAAGTCTCCACTCATACCTTCCCTACCCACTCTGAGCTGCCGTTCAGTGGGCCAGGGCTGACGTGGCTCTGGGCTGGGTGCTGTGGCGGTTCAAAGACAAGCAGGTTATGCTCCCTCCCTTCAAGGGCCCTGAATTTGCTGGGGGCTGGGCACTGGGCCCAGAGGCATATGAACCGTCTCAGCGGTTGTGTCCACCACCAACCTGTTTCTTCCCAGGTTGCCTCTCAGTAAATAGTCCTACCATCCACCAGCTTCTCAGGTCAGAAATAACACTTGGATCTTCCACTGTTTTGGATAATTTGTGATGAGATTTTCATTAGCAGAGGTATGGGTAGGGGGGAGAATACTTGAAATGTTAGCCTTGGAAAACACTTTGAGGTCACCCAGACCAACCACTTCATGGTACCAGCAGGGAAACCTAGGTACAAAGAGGTTAAATGCTTTGTTGGGAATCACCGTAATTAATTAATTCCATGTAATTCCTCATTCCAAATTGATTTAAGGTACCTTAACTGCAATCTGAAAGACTAATTGCAGAGTACTTCTTTAAGATATCTTTCATCAGTATTATTTACAGAGACTAGGCTTTTGATATGAATCAGGCAACAGGGAGTTCAAGGGTGTGTCTGATGAGCCCTGGCAGATTGCACTATGGGGTGAATTAAACGGCGAGCCCCGTTCAACCTCATGGGGCAGACGTGGTGCATTTGGTAAACGGGGAGCCCTTCCACCTCCTCATATCCCAGTGTAAGTGGGTGCCCTGGATACGGACGAGACTTTGGTCCCTCCCGACCCTGGAAAATGAATAACTGAAGGTCTCTGTTTTCTGCTACAGAAAACAGCTATGGTCCTTTTAGCTTAAGAATGTTCAAATTCTTAAAAGGGCTTAAAAAGCCCTTTTCTTACAAAGCCCATAAAAGGGCTTCCCTGACAGATCAGCTGGTAAAGAATCTGCCTGCAATGCAGGAGACCCTGGTTGGATTCCTGGGTCACGAAGATTCGCTGGAGAAGGAATAGGCTGCCCACTCCAGTGTTCTTGGGCTTCCCTGGTGGCTCAGATGGTAAAGAATCTGCCTGCAATGCGGGAGAGCTGGGTTCGATCCCTGGGGTGGGAAGAGGCCCTGGAGAAGTGAAAGGCTACTTACTCCAGTATTCTGGCCTGGAGAGTTCCATGGGCTGTATAGTCCATGGGGTCGCAAAGAGTCGGACACGACTGAGCCGCTTGCACGTCACTTCAGCCATAAGAAGGCTCCCCCTGTGGCTCAGTGGTAAAGAATCTGTCTGCAGGGCAGGTGCCCCAGGAGAGGCGAGTTCAATCCCTGGGTCAGGAAGATCTCCTGGAATGGCAACCCACTCCAGGATTCTTGCTGGAGAATCCCATGGACAGAGGAGCCTGGCGGGCTATGGCCCATGGAGTCACAAAGAGTGGGACATGACTGAAGCAACTTACCACGTCATACAAACAAAGCACTCATTAAATACATAATATTAGGCAGTTAAATTCTGCAAGATAAACTAATTGCAAGATATATGAATATGAAAACAATGAGTTGACCTTTTTCTTCTTTTTTTTTGGCCACAGGGCATGGCACAGGGGATCTTCATTTCCCTGACCAGGGATCGAACCCAAATCCCCTGCACTGGGAGTGCAGAGTCTTAACCACTGGACTGCCAGAGAAGTCCTTGAGTTGATTTTCTATTTGGGGTAGAAAGCTATGAAGAAACTAAAGCTTGAGGGGATCTACCCAAAATCAGAATACTTATTTTAGAGTGGCTATTTTATGTCATTATTTTCCACTTATTTGTCCATAGGACAAATAACTGACCTCTCTAAGCTTCAGTTTACCCTTCTGTACAATGGGTCAGTAATATTACCTATGTTACAGGGCTGCTGGGAAGCACAGATGAGCTAATTCATGTAAAGAGTTTACTATAGTCTCAACAATTATTAACATTGTGTTATAGAAGGGTTGTTGTTGTTTAGTTGCTAAGTCGTGTCTGACTCTTTGTGACCCCATGGACGGCAGCACGCCAGGCTTCCCTGTCTATCACTAACTCCCGGAACTTGCTCAGCCTCATGTCCATTGAGTTGGTGATGCCATCCAACCATCTCATCCTCTGTCATCCCTTTTTCCTCTTGCCTTCAATCTTTCCCAGCATCAGGGTCTTTTCCAATGAGTCAGCTCTTTGCATCAGGTGGCCAAAGTATTGGAGCTTTGCTTTAGCATGGGTCCTTTCAATGAATATTCAGGGTTGATTTCCTTTAGGATGGACTGGTTTGATCTCCTTGCAGTTCAAGGAAGCTGTTTATTAAACTCACTCTTTACTCATGGCAAAATCTGGTAATCAGAATACAGGAGTTTGGATTCTGGGATACAGGGATGGAAATGCATCTAACTCAGGCTAAAAAGGCCTAGGCACTAAGCAAATTCTAGCTAAAGTCAAGAATAAAGCAAATTATCTGGATATTGCAGGATATTGTTATCAATTCAGCAATAATGGGGTGACAAAGTTGAGTTGGACACCATCTCTGATTTGGTGTTCTCCCATGTAGAAGGAAGGTAATAGACTAGAAAACAGAGGTCTTTCCCTACAGAGAGAGTTTTCATAATTGAATTGGATATTGACCGGAAGGTCAGTGAATGAAACCGCACAATTTGCATTACCCTGATTGCCGTTGGTAACAACAGGCTCGTTGATGGGCGTTAGTCCCTAATGAGCAGGGTGCCAGGAGCCAGGAACTCAGCACTGGGACACCCAGCCGAGTGAGTGCCTCTTCCTTTGTACATCTGTTCATGCCTGGGTTCTTTTGTGTTAGGATTTTGATGCCAGCAAGGTTGCAAGATCAAGGCCAAAATGATTGAAGCTGGGGAGACTCATGAGTGCATGGCTTATAAGGCAAATGTTTGGACTCATTCTTGTCTTTCTTGAGCAAGCTATTTGATATTTTAGCTTTTGCCGTCAGATAGTCTGGGGGCTATGTGTGTTTTGTACTAAGTTGTGTCCAACATGTTTCAGTCGTGTCCAGTGCTTTGAAAGCCTGTGGACTGCAGCCCGCCAGGCTCCTCTGTCCATGGGATCCTCCAGGCGAGAATACTGGTGTGGGTTGCCGTGCCCTCCTCCAGGGGATCTTCCCAACCCAGGGGTCAAATACTTAATCTCTGACACTTCCTGCATTGGCAGGTGGGTTCTTTACCACTAGCGCCACCTGGGAAGCCCTTGATAGCCATAGATCTATATATATGCATATATATACACACACACACATAAATGCCAGAGATATATGTATTTATATACACACATGGGAAGCCCCTGATTCAGTGCTGAGTTGCTCAGTCGTGTCTGACTCTTTGCAATCCCATGGACTGTAGCCCTGCCAAGCTCCTCTGTCCATGGGGATTCTCCAGACAAGAATATTGCAGTGGGTAGCTATTTCCTTCTCCAGGGGATCTTCCCAACCCAGGGACTGAACCCAGGTCTCCTGCATTGCAGGTGGATTCTTCACCTGCTAAGCCACCAGGGAAGCCCGATAGCTATAAAGCACCTAAAGGAAATCAGTCCTGAATGTTCGTTGGAAGGACTGATGCTGAGGCTTAAACCCCAATACTTCGGCCACCTGATGCTAAGAACTGACCGACTCATTGGAAAAGAACCTGATCCTAGGAGAGACTGAAGGTGGGAGGAGAAGGGGACGACAGAGGATGAGATGGTTGGATGGCATCACCGGCTCAATGGACATGAGTTTCAGTAAACTCTGGGAGTTGGTGATGGACAGGGAGACCTGACCTGTCCATCCATGGCGTGCTGCAGTCGACGGGGTCAAAAAGAGTCAGACACGACTGAGCGACTGAACTGAACTGAACCCTCATGACTGAAAATCCTGCAGGAGAACTAACTTTGATATAGTGAGCCTTGAATATCCTAACCTTATTTCCTTTTATCTGTTATCCCATCAATGGGTTTTAAAATTCAGTTTTGATAAAATAACTTTTCTCAGGAACCCAAATTATCTTTTTATGGCAAATCAGACTGTTGGAATACACAGCGAAGGAACTGCTACCGCAGAGGAAGGCATGAAGAGGCTGGCAGCTCCACAACCCTTCTGCCGCGGCGTGTGTGGGTGGTAGAAGCGGTGTCAGGAGATGATGGAGAAGAGGTGACGTTTGAGTTGGAGGCTCAGGATAAGCATCCGTTTCCCAAGCGAAGGGAGCGGGGAGGGCGGATCCTAACAAAAGAATCGGCTTGGATGTACAAAGCCCGGGGAGATGGAAACGAACGTCAGGGGCAGGGGCAGGTGACGGTCGGGCTAGTTAGTGTTCGCTGGACAAATACAACCGAAGAGATAACAGGCACTGTGCTCAGCTAGGGCAACTGCGTGCAAACGACAGAGGCGACAGCCAACGCCCGTTGTGCCGCAGAAACGAGCGTGTATGCTCCAGTTTAAAGAAAGAAAGAACAGGAGAGGCGGGCTGGAGCAGGGGAGAGCAGCAGGGCCCCTGCAGTGTTGCTTGACAGTCTGCGTTTTCTTCCGAAGACAGGGTGGCGTTCAGGGAGGCTTCTAAGCAGAGGAACAGCGTCATGGAGACCAAGTGCGGGGAAAACGCCAGCAGAAATGTCGAGGACAGGTCACAGAGAGGGGTCAAGGGGAGGTACAGTCCAGGCAGGAGGAGCTGGGGGCAGGACTGACGTGGGGTTTGGGAGGACTCCCTTGATACATCTGACCCTCTTTCCTGGACCCATTTCCCCAGCTTCCTAACTCTTCTTGTTTTCACCTGCTTTGATTTGCAAAGAATTAAAAAAAAAAAAAACACCCACAGCCTAGAAAGCTAAATTGTACTGACTCTGTCTCTCTCAGAGCTGATATTACTTTAGCAAAGATAATGGCTTCTTTTAGTTTATGAGGTCTTTCTTGTCTTTTTCCTTCTGAAGATTAAAAATAGAAAACAGATTAAAATCCTGAGTATGAATACTAAAAAGGATTTCTCCTCCCTTGCCGTGGGATGATGAATTTAAAGGGCCATGGGACCTAGAAAGTGCCAAGGGTTGCTGTCTTCAGCTGGATGCCTTCTTTTTTTCGCTGAGCCCACTGGAAGAAGAGGCGGCCACGTGTTCTTTCACAGGACTGGCCGCTGTTGTGAGGCAGGCTTGCTCTGTTGTGTAGAGCAGACCTGTCCCTGATCACTTCTATTATTAGTTCAGGTTAGGTGGGGGTGGGGTAGGGAGGAAAAAGAGCCAAGTCTCTTTTAGCCTTTGCTTCAGAAATTAACTTGGTTTCCAAGAAGATGTCTGTTCTATTAACTTCATCCCCTGGGGGCCCCTCGGATGCAGCGTCTCCTCTCTGCCCCTTTCCAGCGCTCCTCTGACCTAGAACTGCAACCCACTTTATGCGGCTGGCCGCTCCACTGGACTGCACCCCCCAAAGACGCCCCCGGGGCCACCACGTGGGAGCCCCCGGCTGGGGACTCTAAGAGGACCTTGACGCTCACGTGGGGTTAGCCAACTAATCCGGCCTGCAAATAATGAAACTCATCTGAAAATCTCTCGTAAGCCGTCTTAGCCCTCGACCTCGGGATATTAACTGCAGGATGGGGGTGGGGGAGAGGGACATCAGAGGCTCTGGGCCACTGAGCCTTCATAGGCATGTCGGTTACAGAGCCAGCCCCTCCGGACTCCCAAGCTGCCGGAGGGGATGTTCAGACGGTGTCGGCGGTTGGCAGCCCCGGCTCCTTGACGCAGGAGGATGGCAGGATACACGTCAGCACGTTTCAAGTCTCGTCGCTCATCCTTTCCAAAACTGCTGATAAAGCCACGAGTTATCATTATCTGGTATCGCAAGAAGGTGTTATTTTGTAAAAAAGTTGCCATTGATCTTACTTCTAAAACTCCTTTGAGATGTTGTTCTTCTTATTATCATTTTAGTTATGCTCCCTGGTAGCTCACCTGGTAAAGAATCCGCCTGCAAAGCAGGAGAGCTCGGTTCTATCTGTGGGTTCAGAAGATCCCCTGGAGGAGGAACTGGCACCCCACTCCAGTATTCTGGCCTGGAGAATCCCCATGGACAGAGGAGCCTGCTGGGCTACAGACCGTGGGGTTACAAAGAGTAGGACACGGCTGAATGAATAAGCACAGCACATTTGTACTCAGAGATAATTAAAAAAAAAAACATGTGTGCCCTTAGGACCAAAGACTTTTAGAGCCAGAAACAGTGGATGAGGCATTATAATAGCAATTGGGATAATTGCAATAAGCAATTGTAAGAAACAAATTGGGTTTGTTTTCCTCTACCTGGCACCCCTTCCTCCTGAAGAGGCAAAGTTGGAATTTTACATAACCTCCTGCTCTTTCTGCCTCTGTAACTCAGCTTACTCCTCGAAAAGTCTGGATCACATAGGTCATGCAGTCTCAGAAAGCGGGGACTTGCAATACTAGGAAATGGAGCTTATCTCACGCACTGTGTCCTGCTCTTTGCAATCGCCCGGCCCCTGCAAACCTGGTTCATCTTGCCTGGCCATGTGAAGGTCAGGCATCCCTCTGCCCATCTTGACTGCTGTTCCCAAGAGCATGAAACCCCTTAGTTTAAAGCAGCCTATTAGCAGCTAGTGTTGCCCACCATTTTGCTCAGGGCTCAGCGCTTGAGTGTTAACTCCTCTGGGCCTGCCGGCGGAGGAAACCTGAGTTCTCCAGCTCTCCGAGTGTGGTGCTTGGTTGCTCGAGTACTGGTTTCTGCAACACTCCCTTTAGTTGTAATCGATCCCTAACTTTCTTTCGAAAAACATTACCTTCCCTCATACCCCAGCTCTCAGTCCCCAAGGCAACTTTCAGGCCTTTCTTGCTCATGAATCTAAGATCTGTTTGGGGAACAAAGGACAAAGGGACTGTCTTTCACAACCTCCCTTCCAGCCAGAGGGGACTGTGAAGACACGCTTCTGACCACAGACATCTAAATGGAAGTTAGGAGGGCTTCTGGGAAGGCGTCTGCTTTTCATGACAGAAAGGGATGGATACACTGGAACTGCCCTTCTGCCTTCTTCCCGTGATGCAAGCGAGAGCGGCAGCGCTCCATCTGTGGAGAAAGGCCAAGGAATTGTTAGGGGAAGCACACTGATTGAAACCGCCCACCCTGGCCAGGCACCATAGTAACCATTTGCATGAGGTGTTTTATGGCAGGAGATCCTGATAAGGAATAGGGAACTAATAAGCCACCACCAGCCGGAAGCGTTTGGGAAAGGTCGGAAGAGTTCGGGAAAGGTCGAGAGGAAACACTACCTGTCCGTCCACTGCCCAGAATCCCTCTTGCTAGCATCCTTCTTGGCTGAGCGATGCGTGCGCCACCAGGAAAGACTCTGAATTAGAATGATTGGCCAAAGACCACCCGGAAACTAATCCATCACCATAAAACCCCAGACTGAGAGCCGCGCGGCAGAGCAGTTCTCCTGGGTTCCCTTACCTACTGCTCTCCACCCGGGTGCCCTTTCCCAATAAAATCTCTTGCTTTGTTGGCATGTGTCTCCTCGGACAATTCATTTCCAAGTGTTAGACAAGAGCCCAGTTTCGGGCCCTGGAAGGGGTCCCCCTTCCTGCAACAGAATCACAGTTCATTGACCCTTGATTTAATCCTGGTGAATGCTTGCCTCTAGAAGTATTATTGTGTGTGAAAAATAAGCACATGCTTGTTTAAGCCACTGTTAACCAGGCATTCTGTTACTTGCCGATGAGTGCATTTCTTATCGACACACCTACATCAACAGGAAACCAGCTACTAAAGAACTGCATTCCCAGCAAAGCAATTCACCTGAAGGTCCGTCTCTCCTATGTTTCTGGAGGGCATCAAGGAGATCAAAACCCAAGGCAGCCTCTAGTCAAGGAGTTCATCCCATTGGCAGAGCAGGAAGCTAACTTTTCTATCCCCCTCCAACAGTATATGGTAAATGCCCAGGGCTAATGACCATTGTTTTTTGTTTCCCTTTTTCAAATGAATGTTTTTGTAGTAGTTTTGGGGCTACTCCCATGGTTCAGTGGTAAAGAATCCATCTGTCAAGGCGGGAGATGCGGGTTGGATCCCTGGGTTGGGAAGATCCCCTGGAGGAGGAAATGGCAACCCACTCCAGTATTCTTTCCTGGAGAATCCCATGGACAGAGGAGCCTGGCGGCTACAGTCCAACATGACTGAGCACGCATCCGATTTTTTATCCACTGGTGTCTATTGGGTGTGTTGGTGGATGGTTAACTATGTCATTTACTCAAAGGCTGCAGACCCTGAGGAGCCACATGAGATCTAATGGAGAGGAATACACATCACCGAGAAAGCCTAGGACTGCCGTAGATACAGCAACTAGAAAAGACTTTGGTTGTCCCTCAGAAGAATGAGATGACTGGCTTTATTGTTGCACCCTGTAGGCCCGGGCACCTTTGAAGCTGGGTTTATAGGCGAGTTGGTGTATGAGAGATGCAGCCAAGGGGTGGATTATGGTCGGTGTTTAATACTTTTGCATTTTCAAAATGCCTTGCCTTCCTCTGTTGGTGGTACCCAGATTTTCCTTTAGAGAACTAACCCTCCACTGCATTTTGGTGGGGCTGGTATAAATAAAACAACACAGAGGAAAAAGAGAGCAAGAGATAGAGGCTTATCATTGATGATCATCTGAGTGACTGGATCCAATTGCTCTTGAACCCAACCTCAAACTTTGCAGTCACATAATGCAACAGATTCCCTTTTTGGTATCAGATAATTTGAATAGAATTTTTGTCATTTGCAGCAGAAAGAACCCTAATTACCTAATTATCCGATTTCATGGCCTTCTTTAACTGCCTTGACCATTAGCAGCAGAGTAAGGGATACTCTGCCAGTTTCCAGGCCTGAAGGGAGGTGCCTTCCAATCTCTGCCTCTGGGAACATGTGCTTTTGGAGTCCCGAGCTGTGATGTCAGATGTCTGCCTCCTCTGCCGGGGGGGACAAGCAAGAGGCCCTGAGACCGCAGTTACAGAAAGACGAATCTACCTGTGCTCACCCAGGCCCCAAACACGCGAGCAAACACTTCTTGGATCCTCCAGGCCAGAGCACGCCCCAGCGCCATACCAGCTGGAGCAGGATTGCCCGCCCGCCCAAGTTCTTCTACAGATCATGAGCACAGAAAAGTGATTGTTATTTTGAGTCCCTGTGTTTGGGGGTTTGGGACGAATCAGTAGCAGTTGATAACCAGAACAGAGCACCGCCCGGCAGCAAAGGCTCTTGTGGAGAGAAGGGCAGAGAGGGGATCTTTGAGGAGTGAGGATGTCGACAACATTCCACTCCTCCTTGAAACAGTCACAGAACCAGAGACAGCAGGAAAGGTGTAATTAGAGGCCGCTCCTGCTCCCACGCTCACTCCCTTGGGGAGGAGGCCCAGCAGCAGGTGTCCTGAGACGAGCAGAGTGAGCACGTGGGTTGTGGGGCTGCCCGAACTTCATCTGTCACTGAGAAGCCGGCCGGATGAACCCCAGCCCGAGGCTTCGGCCATCCTGGGAGCTGGGCTGGGGCAAGGCCTTTATTGGCCGCTCTGAAAAACAGGACGCATTTCCCCCCAGCGCCCTGCAACTTGTCACAGTGATGCTTAGCGGTTGGCAAGAGAGGGTGTGGGGTGGGGCCAGGCTCAGCTTGGTGTTCACAAGTAGGGACATCCTGTGCTCCGAGGGGATGCAGACTTTGGCACGCAGAGTGCTTTGGAATTCAGGGCAAAGATGAGAAACAATATATTCTTTCTATAAGACTATCAAAATGCCAAATTATTCATTCCTTCCACAGATTTGCAGTGAGCCAGCACAGGGATTTATTAGCTCCCAGATGATTATGGGTTTTATTTTTTAAAGAATTCATAACACAGCTACAGATACAAGTTGAAATAAACTGAGATGAAATGATAGGATTCCTGGGATTTGCTTCAAATAAACTTGGGGTAGGGCAATACAGAGGCTGTAAGAGGTGCCGTGAGTTGACTAGTTATTACAGCTAGCAGCTGCATATGTGGGCCTTCAGTAGGTTCTATTTTTGTATGTGTTTGCAATCTTCCATATTAAAGTTAACATGAAAGCTTCTGAGCAAGGTGTGTATGGTTCGTACGGGCTACCTGGAAGGGCCAGGGGACTGGGGTGATGGCAGAAGTGGCTTCTGTTCCCTCAGGTCTCCATAGGGCTCCCTATGTCCATTACGGCCACTCCAACCCAGATTTCCCAGTGGAATCTTCAGGAGATCCATCTGATTGCATCCCCACGTTGCTTTAAGGAAACACCAAAGTCCATATCCTCTCCAAGCCAATGGAAGCCTGGCCTCCTTCCTCCCCAGCCTCCTCGCTCACGTTCCGCTCCTGGCCCCTGCACGCCGGCTGCACTCGCCTTTTTCAAAGTCCTCGACTCCCCACTCTCCCCACAGCCTCAGGAGCCTTGTTCACACTGTTCCCTCTTCAGGGACACTCCCCTGCCCTCCTTCGCTTACGCATTCAGTGAACGCCCCCCTCCTCTGGCTTCAGAGGGAACATTCTCCACGTGGTAGGTAACATAATGCCCTTCATCCCTCCCACCAAAGACATCCAGGTCCTGACCTCCTGAGCCTGTGACTGTATGACCTGGCATGAAAAAAGGGACTGTGCAGATATGGTGGCATTAAGGATCTAAAGCTGGAAAGATTATCCTCGGTTATCTGCGTGGCCCAGCGCAGTCTCAAGGCTCCTTATGAGATCTGTCCAGTTGATCGACACGCTTATGGTCTCCTGTGTCCCCAGACAGGGTTATTTCCCTCTGCAATTCGTTGGGCTTCCTTGTTGGTTTACAAGAGTGGGTCCCGAGGTGACGCTGGCTTCAGGCATGGTGGGATCAAGGAATTCAAGTGATGTGCTCAGTCTCTTCACTCTGTGCATTGATTCTGCTCTCTTTCCTTCTCTGCATTGGCCTCACCCTCTTCTACCTTGGGTAGGACCTCTTCCCAGAACAGGAAAAGAAGCTTGCAGTTTGAGATCAAAACTACAAGGAAAGACCTTCAGTTTCAGATCCAAACGGATGAGATCGGGAAGAGGAGTTGCGTGTGCAAGACCTCAGTGCATTAGGAGATGGTGGGAGCTCCGTGTGGCTGCAGAAGAATCCGCGGAGACGAGACCGACTGTGGAGTCAGAAAGGGGGTCTGAGGACGAGGGCTGAAGGACCTGCAGATATTTGGGCTTCAGGGAACCCTGGGTAATGGGAAGTTGCCAAAAACTTTTTTTTTCCAAGTAGGGGAGACATGATTGGACTTGTATTTTAGAAAGATTAATCAGGTCCCTGGGCTTCCGAGGTGACACAGAGGTAAAGAACCCGCCTCCCAATGCTGGAGATGCAGGTTCGATCCCTGGGTTGGGAAGATCCCCTGGAGAAGGAAATGGGAACGCACTCCAGTGTCCTTGCCTGGAGAACCCCATGGACAGAGGAGCCTGTGGTGGGCTGTGGTCCACGGGGTCACGAGGAGTGGAGCATGACTGAACGGCTGAGCAGGCATGCACGCTCAGTCAGGGGTGGGATGGAGGCGGGATGAGCCTGGGTCGGGGAGAGCCGTGGCACAGCCGTTGAGAAGGTCCAGACCTGAAATGGTGGCTGTGTGTAACCCAGGTGCTGGTGACGGAGGGGAAGGGGCCCGGATACACAAGGCTTGTCAAAATGTATTGCGTTGGCCAAAAAGTTTGTTTGGGGTTTTCCCATAACTTCTTACAGAAAAACCCATATGAACTTTTTGCCCAACCTAGTATAATCAAGTGTCTTGGTGGCTGATAGAAAATGAGATTTCTGCCTGAGCAATCAGGAAATGAGGGTTCTGTTCTTGGAGGCTCAGGAGCTGACTCTCAGTGACGTTTTCCTTTTGTTGACCTGTGGGGGAGTCCCACAAAGCGAGCATCTTTCCTTTCTCATCTTTGTAGAACTTCCACACTGACCAGGGCAGAATCACAGTCACATCTGCTGTGTAGTATTTGCCTATAAACGAGGGGCCACAGCGTCCTCATTTGCTAAATGGCAGGACACATGGACTGGGATGAAAGGGCTGGAATAAATTCAGAGCTCATCACCCTGGCCAACAACCAGCATGGTCCATGACCCTGCCCGTCCTGCCCTCACTGATGCCACCCCCATGGGTCTCTTGTTCTTATTCAACTACTGAATTCACGTCTTACTCAGAGCCTTTAAAATTATGATTCCCTTTGCCAGGGAGGTTCTTCTCTTAAGGATTTCAAATCGTTTGCTCCTTCCCTTCAGTTCTCAGGGCAGTCGTCCTGACTGCTCTAGAACAGCGGTTGGGCTGCACCTCACAGGCCTGCGAGGCCTATGCTTGTCCAGCTTCAAGACTGAAGAAAGAGCCCAGAATCAGCAGCACACACATCAGTGGTTTACTGGATGAGGGGGCCTCCACGTCCAGAGGCGACACCCCACCGTGTGCATCAGAGGCGGGCAGGGGGCGGTCTTGGCTCCCCAGTGCAAGGGGAGATTCCCAGGCCCAGGGGAAACTGAAGTCAGGTGGGCTCCCTCACCACCCCGTTAATAAGTTACTGCTACCTGGGGCTTAGGGCCAGTATGTGGGAAGGGCAGGTACGCATGCGGGGCAGAGGTGATCCAGGCCCTGGTCCAGAGGAGAGGTACAGAGAGCAAGACAACAGCCATCTTGAGAAGCCTGACCATACACCTCAAGTCCAGCACTTTATCCTCTTATTTCGTTCTCTTTTTTTCCGAAGCACTAATCAATCTTGAGATTACATTAATATAATACTCTATAATATGAGGAGAAGGAAATGGCAACCCACTCCAATACTCTTGCCTGGAAAATTCCCTGAATGGAGGAGCCTAGTGGGCTACAATCCATGGAGTCGCAAAGAGTCGGACACGACTGAGCCACTTCACTTTCTTTCTTTCTGTAGATCCTTTTGAAGAAGGAAAGGGCAACCCACTCCAGTGTTCTTGCCTGGAGAATCCCATGGACGGAGGGGCCTGGTGGGCTACAGTCTATGGGGTTGCAAAGAGTCAGAGACGACTAAGCAACTAACTAACACACATGTGATATGAAATACTACGTTAATACATTGCGTGTTGCATATTATATAATATTAATGTTTAGTCACTGCGTCGTGTCCAGCTTTTCTGCAACCCCATGGACTGTACCCTACCCAGCTCTTCTGTCCATGAGATTTCCCAGGCAAGGATACTGGAGTGAGTTATCATTTCCTCCTCCAGGGGGTCTTCCCGGCCCAGAGATCAAACCTGCATATCCTGCATTTGCAGGCGGATTCTTTGCCACTGAAACCATCAGGGAATAGGTCAAGCCCATGCTATACATTAATATAATCAATATATTATATAGAATGTATGCATTAACATACATTAGTAATTACATCTTCTATTAATTTATTATGTCTCCCTCACTAGCTTATGAGGCTCGTGAAAGCAAGGCCCTCCCGTCTCCTGCTGTATTTTCAGGACTGGAACAGAACCTAGTGCATGGAAGAAGCAATGAAATTTTTGACTCACACAAGAGAGGGAAGATTGACCACCCAGAGAGGCCAGTCTCTAAGACGCCTTTCAATAGCTTTTTTATTTTGTCATGCCTCCCACAATGCTTTTACACTGAGGAGGTCTTCATATTTTTTGTAAAGTTGACTGAATGCTAAATTCTGGGTATTAAAAAATTTAAATGAAATTTATGAGTTTGCTTTTGCTGCCTGCAAGGCTGCTGGTGTTTCTTTTTATTTCTAAATAGCACCTTTCCTCCTAACTCTGCAGGAAATACCTTAAGAATTTATTAGAAAGCCTGATGGAGCTACCTTGCATTTCCTGCCTCTGTAACTAGGCCTGTGGCCCACGGGTGGTGGCTGAGGACAGGAGGGGTGGGGAAGGCCGGTGGACTTAGCAGGAGTGACCGGCTGTCCATCCCGGCCTCAAACAGCTGGAGCCTAGGGTTTGTCTTAACATTCATGCCTGTGTCAACACGGCGGCCAGCCTCCTCAGACACTCATTACCATTTTCATTACTTTCCCCGCTTTACATGGACGTGCGACCTTTTCTGACCTATCTCAATCCATAAATCCACCCGAGTGTCTCAGACTGGCTTATCACTCCAGCTGCTGCCCGATCTTGTCAAACTCTAGCAAGAGCTTGGCAGCAACCCCCAGTACAGGTTCCCTATTAAACAGATCTTTCTGGAGTAATGGCCCAAGAGATCACAACGTGGACTTTGGAGGCAGCCAGACTTGACTCCTTGACTTTCTGTGTCACTTTGGCTGAAGGCAGTACCCTTCCCATTCCGGTTCCTGTCAAAACATAATAGATAAAAACATGGTTCTCTTACAAGTATATAGGGAACTCAGGTAAGAGATTTATTTACTCATTGTGATAGTTAATTTGATGTGTCAACTTGACTGAATCTCAGGATACCCAGATGTCTGGTTAAATCTTATTTCTGGGTGTGTCTGTGAGGGTGTTTCCAAAACAGGTTAGCAGTTGAGTCAGTGGACTGAGTAAAGCAGATGGTCCTTCCCAAATTGGGCAGGTGGTCTTCACTGCATCCACCAAGGGCTTGAATGGAGAAAAGGTTGGAAGAAGAGAGAATTCTCCCTTTCTATCTCACTGCCTGAGTGGTTGAAATGGGACAGTGATCTTTTTTAGTCTTTGGCACTCGTGGTTCTCAGGGCTTCAGACTAAGATTGGAATCCACACCACTGACTCTCCAGCTCTTAGGTGTTCAAACTGCATCATCAGCTTTCTTGAGTCTCAAGCCTGAAGATGACCGAGTGTTGTTGGACTTCTCAACCTCCAAAATCGCATGAACCAATTCTTCATGACAAATCTCATTCTTTCTCTCTACCTCTATATATTCCATGGGTTCTGTTTCTCAGGAGAACACTGATTAATATATTTATTAAGGAGGAAATCTACAGGATGGTAAAGCTGACTCAAAGAGTATTCAAATCAGATACTTATTCAAGATAGGAACAGCTATCTTGCTCCTTGGAAGAATAGCTGTGACAAACCTAAGCAGCATATTGAAAAACAAAGACATCACTTTGCTGACAAAGGTCCATATGGTCAAAGTGACAGTTTCTGCAGTAGTCACATAGAGATGTGGCAGCTGGACCATAAAGAAGGCTGAGCACCAAAGAATTGATGCTTTAGAATTCTGGTGCTGGAGAAGACTCTTGAAAGCCCCTTGGGCTGCAAGGAGATCAAACCAGTCAATCCTAAAGGACATCAACCCTGAATATTCATTGGAAGGACTGATGCTGAAGCTGAAATTCCAATACTTTGGCCACCTGATGCAAAGAGCTGACCCATTGGGAAAGACCCTGATGCTGAGAATGATTGAAGGTGGGAGGAGGAGGGGATGACAGAGGATGAGATGGTTGGATGTTATCACTGGCTCAATGGACACGAGTTTGAACAAACTCTTGGAGGTAGTGAAGGACAGGGAAGCCTGGCGTGCTGCAGTCCTTGGGGTCATAGAGTCAGATATTACTTAACAACTGAACAACAACACTTGGTCCATCAGGAAATGAATGCTGAAATAAAACTGCTACATTAGATATAAAACTATTGAGTGTTCTACAGGGCAGCAAATCTCTAATTTGGGGTGCTATTTTTTATAGGACAGTAATAACTTAAATCTCTACTGAACAAAATTATCTGCAGCTTATCAATCTTTCCTCAAACTAACATAGAATTCTGCACAGTCTAGGCCTTGATTAATAGTGTATGAAACAAAGATATGTTTTTCTAGGGAATTAGTCATCGTTGGGAGCATCTGTTGGACAATGCCCAGATATGATATTAAAAGATGTGCAACATTCTTTGTCTTTTTCCAAGTTCTGAATAATTTTTCTTAACAGTTTTCTCATGTAAAATGTTGTCTCAAGACAAATTGCAGAGTATGGAGCTGATAATATACTGACTCACATATTAAAGAAAGCCTTTTCTTTCTTGGTCAACTAGACTATTGCCAGTTATTAATTTATTATCACATATCAACAACATCACTGGGCAGAGAGGTGTCCTCGTCCAACCTTCAAGAATCTGAAGAACGTGTCCTCTTTGTTTCTTCAACACTGAGGGTTGGGAGTTGCTTCCAGCTGTCACTCTCTGAGTCACCTCAGCATTCTGTTCTCTCTCCTTCCTTCAACATTTGTTTAATAATTCACTATGTAATGTTCTCTGTTGAAACAATGACTCTGTTTCCCGTGTTTTGTCCTGACTCTGTTACAGGTGGAGAAGGGTACATATTTCCTGGTGGCCGGGAAGTGTCTGTTTAAAAATATAATTCCTGAAACTACATTATTATGTTCAGAACTGTTACTATTCCTAGAAAGCATTTGCTGGGTTTTTCCACAAACACACCCTCCAGCTACTTTGCATTTGTTATCTCATTTAACCCTCAAAGCAATCCTGCAAGTTATTTGAGTGCTCTGACCCTCACTCTGAAGGTGGAGAAACTGAAGCCCAGAGAGACTAAGTGGCCCCTCCAAGATCCCACCAGTAAATGTAGTGGGCCGTCAAATCCAGGCTGCTTGTATTCGTTCTCCTTCGTAAATTGCGACATGAGTCGTGGGTCCTATTTGTGTTGTGATGGTATAAAAGGGCAGACTTTTCATCAAGATGAGAAATAAACAGGGGAAACATACACGTGGTAAGAGCCTTCAACAAGAACCCCTGGAGACCCAGGGGTAGAAGACGCGTGTCCTTGCATGGAGGACTTGTTCAGGACCACGGACAGCGGCGGGCATGCGCCTTTGGCTTTGACCGCCAAGAAGATGCAAGAAAAGGTGCCCCGCACCGCGCCAGGGGTTGTGCTCGAGGACCGCCCGGTTAAGGGGGTGAAGGGGTCGTCCGATCGCCGAGCCGTGCCACCTTGGGCAGCGCTGCGACTCCCCTGAAGAAGGGACACTTTCTAAAGGTTCTCTCACTGAAGCCCTCTGAGCTTTATTTGGTGGCCCTGTCACCGCAGGTCATGGTCAAAAAGCTTAGAAACGCTTCTAAGATTCAGCAGCTGTGAGCCAGAGTAAGACGCAGGCAAACTGAGCTGGGGAGAGGAGAGGAGTGGGAATATTGGGGAGTTTGGAAGACAGATGTCAGAGAGAGCCGTGGAAAGCAGGAGGGTGCCCGTGCTGGAGAAGGAAGGAGGGTCCCAGGGAGAGAAGGCTGCTTACCGAGAGCGAATTCCGATGTCTGATGGCTTCCCCTAAAGCTGGCCCAAACCTTAGAGCTGAGACGGTAAAGGGAGACGAGGATCTGCAATTAGAAGACCTGGTTTAAATTCCTGGCTCTACAGTTGCTTGACTTTGAGCTTGAAGGCAGAAGTTGCATTTAGTCCATCTTTATTTCCTTAGCTCCTAGCACCATACGCAAGAAGACTGTGTACTCAGCTGAACTATGTATAAGTTCTATACTGTCTTAAGCCTTTCCCTCCAGGAAAGTCTGAGATTGCTTCATTACCTGAAAAATAGGGCCCTGCTGTCTTGAAAGAGTTAGTTATTATGAGGATCAGATGAAATAATCAAGTTGTTCCTTATATAGTTTCAATGATGTAAATTGACTGGTCTCTGTATTTATCTCTGCAGAGCAGGATATACTGCAGAATCCACAGGAAAGTGTCTTTGGAAATGGCAACAGATTTGAAAAACAGATTTCATACAAATGCTATACCAAAAGAGGATTCATGAGCTATTTTTATAATTAAAGTGGTGCAAACATTCCACTTTATAAACACTTTGTTCAACTTAGTAAATGCAGCCTTTACATCTCTGGAAGGAACATTGTCTCCTGCTAAATTTTTGTTTAAAAAAAAAATCACTAGTTGACGCTTCTTTAAATCCACACTCAAAACAAACCCACCAGACAAACTCGACCAGGAGCAGCAGCCCCTTGATCTGCAAATTCAGGCCAAGATATTAACAAGATGCAGAAATTATTTGAAAACTATGCAGCAATGGTGAGACTACGGCAGATGACGAGGAAATAAGAAGGGGGGCGGGGCAGGAGGGAAGGGACAGAGCCAAGAAAAAGATCAAAAGCTTTCCAAGCCCAAGCAAATTTAGAAGCTTTTCCATATCAGGACACCTGCTGTTTAAGACTGAAATATCCACTTTGAGGCTTGAAATAGATGAGCACCGAAGTGACACAACTGATGTCACTCTGGAAAACACTGATCCATTAGGGTGATTTTTTCACAACGTCCTTTCCAAAGATGCAAATGTTATTTGTCTCAAACGAGGAAAGGAACAACACCTGTCTAAGTCACACTTCCCCAGCCATTCTTTTTACAGCATAAATTAATGATCTCGCGGTTTGCACTGACAGATACTCAGAGGTGTTTAATCAGCTGTCTCTGACAAAACACGGTGTTTTTTAGGCTGGCGCATTTACAAATAAAGAAAAAACAGGCTGTAATCCCTCATAAAGAGGAGCCATGGGTTCAGCTCCATTTGAAGGAATGACATTATCTTGAGCGCTTGCTCATGAATGCATAAACAGGGCACAGCTTGGGAAGCTCAGGTACGTGCGGAGCATAAATGTTGGATGGGATGCATCAGCCAGGCCCTCAAGGAAGGGCATCTCACCCTTCCTCTCCCAAGTGAACGGAGGGAGACACGATGGTGTAACCATGGCAGAGCTCACCTCCTGGTTTCTGATTAGTCTGGGTCATGGGGACAGACAGTCTGCAGCCCGCCGAGGAAGCAGGGGTCGGGGGTGGGATGGAGGCGACGGAGACAGACATTTCATCGAGCAGGGGAGCATCTGTGCATGCAAGAGTCAGATCATCATTATCTGCCCTGATTGCTGCCTCCTTGGAAGCAGGAGGACGACAGTGTCAGAAAGCATAATGTCTCCTTGACTTGGGCCTAGACATGACTGGCAGTCTGTGCACAAATGCGGCAACTACTGAATGCCCACTGTGTGCTGCGCAGGTACAAAGGCAAAGAACGACTCCTGGCCCGGAGGGGTGGGCTCGCTGTCTCAGCCGGCCGGAGACAGTCAGGGCTCTTGGTGGCAACAGAACCCAGGTCTGGGTGAACCAAGCAGAAAAAGCGTTTATTAAAAGACCATGTGTACAACGGGCCGTGAGTGGGAAGCTCCTGTTAACACAGGGAGCTCAGCCCGATGCCCGGTGACGACCTAGAGGGGTGGGGGAGGGGGGTGGGAGGGGGTTGGGGGGCTCAGAAGGGAGGGGGCACAGGTTTACTTACGGCCGACTCACATTGCTGAACGTTGTAAAGCAACTATCCTCCAATTAAAAACAAATTGCAGGGGGCTTCCCTGCTGGCCCAGTGGTGAAGAATCTGCCTTCCAGTGCAGGGGATAAAGGTTGGATCCCTGGTCTGGGAACTAAGATCCCACATGCCGTGCTGCAACTAAGCCCACACCCCGCAACTACTGACTCTGCGACAAGCAACTGTGACCCAATGCAGTTAAACAAATATTTAAAATAAATAAATAAAACTTAAAACTGTCTTTAAAAATAGATAACTAATAAGGACCTAATGTACAGTACAGGGTACTCTATTCTGTATTCTGTAATGGCCTATATGGCAAAATAATCTAAAACAGAGATGTTGTTCGGTCTCTCAGTCATGTCTGACTCCTTGTGACCCTATGGACTGCAGCACGCCAGGCTTTCCTGTCCTTCACTATCGCCCAGAGTTGCTCAAACTCATGTCTATTGAGTCAGTGATGCCATCCAACCAGCTCATCCTCTATCATCCCCTTCTCCTCCTGCCCTCAATCTTTGCCAGCATCAGGGTCTTTCCAATGAGTCACTTCTTCATATCAGGTGGCCAAAGTATTGTAGCTTCAGCATCAGTCCTTCCAATGAGTATTCAGGGTTGATTTCCTTGAGGATTGACTGGCTTGATCTCCCTGCAGTCCAAGGGACTCTCAAGAGTCTTTTCCGGTACCAAACTGAAGTTTGAAAGCATCAGTATGTATATGGATAACTGATCCACTTTGCCGTTCAGCAAAAACTAACATACTGTAAAGCAACTATACGGCAAAAGAAATTAATTTTAAAAGCGAGGAGAGAGGATATTTCAGGGCTTGCATGATGGGCCATAGATGAGGACCAAGGCTCAGAAGCACGCCCTGGTCTGCACCACTGCTGCCAGGGACACAAGACCCCAGTTCTGGCCTCGGGAGCGTCTGCCACCGCTGCAAGCACGCTGGCCAGCATGGGGTCCCCAGGGGCTCTGTCTCTTTGGGCCACACATTTCTGAGTCAAGCCAAGGATGAATAATATCTGATTGGAGAAGACAGGTCAGGAGCCCTTGTTTCAGTGAAAGGAAGCTTGGAGAGCGGGTATCTGGCGTTTTCTGTTTCGATAGGGCAAGGTAGGCATCTAAAAAGTGGAAGAAGCCCCAAGTCTGGGAAGAAGGTTCAGACGCTAGGTGATCGGGAGGAGAGACAGAGGTCCACTGCAGAGCGATGCAGACATTAAGGCAGCGCTCCTCACGGCCATGCACAGAGTTCCAGGAGCAGTAAGGAGGCAGAGGGGAGCCGAGGCTGACCGCTGCTGGGAGGAGCCTTCCTGGAGGCAGAAGCACAGTCTGGGTGAGGAGTGAGTGATCCCAAGGACACAGGAGGTGGGCTCTGAAGGCGGGGATGAGCCCGGGGGTGGGGGGGGGAGGCTCCAGAGTGGGGAGGCCTCGGCGGGCATTGGGGAGCTGGGGTCTTACAGAGGAGCACGGGGGAGCTCAGAAACGTGCACTCCCGAAGGGCAGCTTTGGAAGCAATGTGAGGAGGGGTGGGCCGCTCAGGTGGCACTAGTGGGAAAGAATCCGCCTGCCAATGCAGGAGACACCGGCTCGATCCGGGTGGGGAATATCCCCTGGAGCAGGAAACGGCACCCCCTCCAGCATCCTTGCCTGGAAAATTCCGTGGACAGAGGGGCCTGGCGGGCTACAGTCATGGGGTCGCAGAGAGTCGGGACACCATTGCTAAACGTGAGATAGTGGAGACTTGAGCTGGAGTGGAAAGGACTGGGTGGGTTTGGGAGACATCTGTGATGCCAAAGAGGAAGAATGAATTCCCGAGCAGCTGTGGGGCTTCCCAGGCGGCTCAGGGGTAAAGAACCCGCCTGCAGGTGCAGGAGATGTGAGTCTGATCCCTGGGTCAGAAAGTTCCCCTGGAGGAGGAAATGGCCACCCCCTCCAGTATTCTTGCCTGGAATATTCTACGGACAGAGGAGCCTGGCGGGTCCACAGGGTCAGCAAGCGCTGGGCATGACTGGGTGAGCACACACACACTCGCAAGGAGCTGTGGAGGGTGAGGGGGTCCACGACAGCTCTGAGCCCAGGCGGCTGGGTGGGGAAGTGGTCACGCCAGTGGCCGGGGGAGAGAGGAAGAGGAGGCGGCTTGGGGAAAGGGACGGAAGGGACTTGGGCTCGGACAGGCTGCGCGCCAGGTATGCCCGGGGAGTACCCAAGAGGTCAAGCCAGCAGCCAGAGGCATGAGTCAGACTCAGGAAGTCCAGGAGGGTGGACGTCCGATCTGACCTGTCGTCTGGTGGTCAAGACCATGGGGGGCCAGGAACTTGTCCAAGTCAAGCAGGTGGCGGGGGAGACAGGAGTGGAGGCCTTGGGCGCAGACGCCCGTGTTCAGGGAGTGGACCTGGGGAGGAGCTGGCTGCCCCACAGCCGCGTGTTCCCCGGGCTGCCTCAGAGCCCAGAGGACGAGCAGGAGCCGCAGGGGAGAGGCCTCTTTGGGGTCAGAGTCCTGGAGGCCGGGGCTCCGCTAAAAGCACTTCCTGCTGAAGGGGGAGCGTGCGGGCCAGCGGGCTGCGGAGGAAATGGGGGTGAGCAGGGGAGACAGCAAGCAGGAACTGCTTCTTCGAGAAGCTTGGCAGAGAGGAGAGAGGAGGGGCCGGCTGGGGGATGAGCGGTCACAGAGGGCTTGCTCTGAGGCCTGAAGGGGGAGAGAGGACAGCAGTTTGCAGGGGCGGGGAGCTCGGCCAGTAAAGGGGGCCACGTGGAGATCTGGGCGAGAGAGTGCATACTCACTGGAGCCAAGTCACAAATAAAGAAGGGGAGCACCCGGGGTGGAGGAATCCACCTCAAAACAGAGGTTCACCTCAGCCTCTGAGACTGGTGGGGGTAGGCAGCAAAAGTGCCAGTAAAGCAGGTGTCTGAGGGGGTCATCCAGGCAAAGGCCAGGCTGCCGTGACAAAGGGGCCCCGGAGTCCAGGGACTCAAACCAGACAGACCTGCATCTTCCATCACCTGCCCATCCAGGGGGAGCAGGCAGAGACGGGGCCAGCAGGGCAGCGTGGCCGTCCCCAGCACCAGCTCCAAGGTCATCCTCAGCCCGTGGGAAGAAAAGGGATGAGCCAGTCCGGGCTGAGCTCTTTAAGGGGATGACCGGCCCACGAGACGTTTTCTCGTCTCCTATTAGAAAGAACTTAGACGGGCTTCCTTGTACAGCACGTAAGACTCCTGGCTTCCGCTGGGGGCGGGGGGGCTCAGGTTTGACCCCTGGTCAGGGGAACTGAGCCCCTGCATGCTGAGGGGTACAGCCAAATAAAAGAAGAACAGACACGTGGCCACACCGACCTGCAGAGAGGCTGGGAAAGGTGGTCTCTCACTGAGCAGCCATGTGCCCTGGAAAATGAGTTTGAGGGGATGACCGTGGGAGAGGGGAATGTTTAGGGATTTCATGGTGAAGAGCCTCTTATTTTCTCCCTGAGTTGGTTAGAAGGAAAGAATAGGAACAGACAGGTGATGTGAGAAAGCGGTGAGTGCCTGGCACAGGCAGTGAGGGAGCTCGAAGGACAATGAACACAGGAGTCATCCCAATGTCCCACCCGGCTGGCAAGGGGCCACGTGGGGGTGGCCATCTGTGTCTCCACAGCTTTGGCAGAGGGCAGGTTGTCGCACTGATCCAGACGCGGGGGTGTGACTGCAATAAATAGAAAAAAGATGAGAATCCAAGTCTACAGAATCCATCTGGAAATAGAAGTCAAGGTCAGTGCAGTGTGGAGGCCCCGTAACTGGCGGGACAGCGGGCTCGCGCCCCGCCCGTGGGGGTGACAGTGTGTGTCCAGCGGGCATTTAGGGCATACGGGCTGCAGTTCGAGGATGGAGGGGGAAGCGAGCAGGGCTAGGGTGTGTGTCAGAAATGGAGCAATGAGCAACTCGGGGTCTCTTGGAGACTAAGGAGGTACACGGCTCTAGAGAGAGGGGTCTCAGAAAGACCCAGTCCAGAGACTGTTCAGGGTGTGGGCTTTGAAAGCTTTAGACTTTGAGGGCAGTTCATGGAGTACCAAGGACTAGATGGAAGGGAGAAGTGGAGAGAAGCAGAGGTTACTGAGGCCGAGGCCAACTGGGAGGCCGGGGACTGGGTGGTTAGCGCCTTCCAGGATGCCGGCGTGGACAGGAGAGGGAGCCCCGGGAGTCAGAGGTTGAAGGACGGGGGTCTGGGGGTCTGATGGCAGGAGGCTGGAGGAGAGCTGGGGGGGAGCCGGCAGCGGGGAGAAGCTTCCACAAGAGCAGGAGCAGCCGTGCCACGTGGACCCCCGGATGGAAGGCCGGGCCCCTCCAGGCCCGAGTCCTCTGAGACCCGGGCAAATGGCCCTTCTGCTCATTGTTAGAGGCTTGCAGCAGGAAAAGCCTATGTGTAACCCAGGAGGAGAAGGGGACAACAGAGGATGAGATGGCTGGATGGCATCACCGACTGCGATGGACATGAGTTTGCGTAAGCTCAGGGAGCTGGTGATGGACAGGGAGGCCTGGCTGCTGCTGTTCATGGGGTCGTAGAGTTGGACACAACTGAGCGACTGGATTGAACTGAACTGAGGCACAAGACAAAGAAGCTGAGGACGCAGAGGTGGGCGCTGTTCACCACGGAAAACGGCCAAGGACTTCCCCGTGGGTCCGTTGGGTGAGAGTCCGCAGGTTCAATCCCTGGTCCGGGAAGATCCCACATGTTGTGGAGCAACCAAGCCCATGCACCAGAGCTGTGGGGCACGGTCTCCAGGGCAGGCCCGAGGCCCAAAAGGAGAGACCAGCCGCGGCGAGGAGCCCGCGGGTCACAGCTGGAGAGCGGCCCCAGCCTGAAATCAGAGCGAGCCCGGCGCGGCCAAAGATGAAGAAAAGAAAATGGCCAAGTGGGAAGCCTCCTCACAGTGATGGCGGGGACACAGGCAGCCACAGGCAGCTCAGGACGCCGGGGGGGGGGGGGGCCGGCCCGACCGGGACGCAGGGCCCGGCTGCACGCGGGGCCTCGGGGCGCCGCCTTGAGGGGCTGGCGCGGTTCTGTGAGAGCCGCCAGGCCCACCCTGGCCGTGTGCTGTCAGGGCCCCGGGCCGGGTGGGCGCTGGTCTCTGCGGCGTCCCAGCACGGACAGCAAGCTGGGCTTACTGGAGCGGGGGGCGCGGGGAGTCTTCCACCGCAGGTACTCTGGGTCCAGGCTTGTGTGGGCCGTCTCCACCTGGAGTCCCCAAGTTCTTCATTTGCTACTCCTCTTGGAAATCCTAGAGCATGGCTTTCTAGCTCCACTTCAAGGACAACTTCTTCACCCAGGGGGCCTTCAGGCATTCCTAACAGAGGCCGCTGTGCTGACGGGACAGACATCCCCACACAAACAGGCATAGTCACAGCAGATGCAAATATACAGAGTCTGTGACTGAGTCAGCAGCACTGCGCTGACATGCACGTCTGTGTTTCTCTGTCATCAGTGCTTGGTTCCATTAACCTTAACGGCACATTTCACTACTCACGAGAGTACCTTGGTGCACGCTGCTAGATCCCAGGCTTTCAGAAAATGTGTCTGAGCCTCACCCATCACCTGGAGAATAAGGACAGTTTCCTGGGCCTGTTCCTCATGCCACTGGCTTCATATGAGTAAGAAAAGGACGCTGATTTCCATTTATGGGAGTCCCTAAAGTACCCCGGCTTGTTTTGCAAATCATAGAGTGAGAATACTTAGAGCTGGCAGAGTCCGTGAGGATCACCTCCTTGTCCAGAGTCTTATGTCCTGATCCCACTTTATTCCTCTTTGCACTTTCTGCATGTCTGAGCATCACCCATAGGTTATCTTAAATTCCATCTTCCTATTGGGTCAATCTACCTTATATCATCAACAACAACAAAAATGCCAGTTTGAGCCAAGATACTTGCACTCCAGGTTGAACTGCCCTCTGGGAATTTTTATATTTCTTTTACTTTTGATTAGAGGAGGAAAACAGTATCCATTTTTATGGAAAACTGAGCTTCAATGGGTGTAGTAAACACAGGGCCATTTTCAAGTATGAATGAATGATTTTCATGTTTCAAAACAAGCGGCGAACATACTGCATGCGAGTCCTGAGGCCTCCCTCTTTCCTTACATGTTCCTTTTGAATTAGGGCAGAGATGGTAATAGCAGTGGCTGCTGGGAAGGACCCTAGAGTGCTTGCAGGTTCAGTGAGGAGCGTGCTGGGGTTGATTAACGATGTGTGCTTTGACACAAGCACGGAGAAGCAGGAAGATGAGCAACCTCTGGAAGCCAGCAAGCACAGATGCAAGACTGGCCGCACCACCTAGCCCAGAGGCACCGCCCAAGCGCTCCTTGCCCCCATGTTCTCTGCTTCTCAGAACGTCTGTATCTCAGGGACATCTGTAAACCACACGAGACAGTTCCTTACACCTCTGCCCGCCTTCTCCTAGCATTATTAGGTCAGGCTAAAGTATTCAGCACCTTGAATATTTTAAGATTCAGTGAAAATAATTGCAGTATAGATTCAGCTGGTCTTCCCCAGTGGCTCAAGCAGTAAAGAATTTGCCTACAATTCAGGAGACCCAGGTTCAACCCCTGAGTTGGGAAGACCCCCTGGTGAAGGGAATGGCAACCCACTCCAGTACTCTTGCCTGGAGAATCCCATGGACAGAGGAGCCTGGAGGGCTACAGTCCTTGGGGTCGAAAAGAGTCAGACACGACTGAGTGGCTCACACACACAGATTCAGCTAGATGCTACTGAAAGAAAGAGTGAATTGTTTTTGAGACTTCCCTAGGTGGTTTAGTGGCTGAGACTCTGAATCCCAACGCAGGGGACCTGGGTTCGATCCCTGGTTGGGGGCAACTAAGACCCACACAGCTAAGTAAATAAATTTTAAATAATTTTTCTTTTTTTAAAAGAAAGAATGAATCCTTTTCAGATACTCTCTGCTCCTATTTGAGTGGTTGCTAAAGCAATTTTCACCCCTTCGGCTTAGAGTGAAATCTCTACATTTACTTTATGGCTGAGAAAGGGAACTTCTGCCCTGACTTATGGACTCACTCTTCACACACCCAGGCTGCCGTTCCTGCCTCAGGGTACAGAGAAGGAAGCTCTTCCTTGTCTCTGAAGTTATCCCTCTGCCTAACCTCATGACTCATCCCCTTTGTATTCTGAATTCCCTGACCTTTCGCCTCTGTTGGTGCCATTGATAGAAACAGAAAATATAAGAGGATGCCAGTGTTGATGGGAAAAAGACTGAGTTCAGTTTGGAGGCTGTTGAGTTTGAGGTGTCCATGGTCATCTACGTGCAGATGTCCACTGGGCAACTGACTGTCCTGGAATTTAGAAGGGAGATCATCTTTATTAGGGATCTTCTGGTAAGCCAACTCTCTGAAAAGCAAACAAAACCCTGATTTATAATATTTGCCAATTTCAAAAGTGTGAATGTGTACCATGACTGATTTTAAGTTACCAATGGCTTAAAAGCTAGCTTGCACATTTTAAAAATGTTTAATGATTAATCCTTATGAGTACACTTAAGCCAGCTCCAGCATACCACCAGAGGTTGAGAGATAGAGGTTGAGATCTCTAATAGAGATTTTGGAGTCAAAGATGGCAGCCAAAATCCTGAGAGTGTTTAAAATGGACAGTACATTGCCTCAAAGGAGAAGACGGTCAAAGGTCCAACTCCTGTGTCTAACGCCAATGTATGAGATACAATATTTTAAATATATTTGTGTAGGACATAAGATTAATATAAATAGAAATCTATTTTATTTACATTATTTGACATCATTTAAGATGCTCCTAAACTTATTTTTTCTGCACTTGATAAAATATCCTCAGAAAAACGTCTCACTTTTATAAAAAATGTTTCATATATAAAAAATTATATATATATTTATTTTCCATTGTATTTCTTCTGATTTTTGCTTTATTTATGGATCTTTCTTTCTTGTTAGGTGTCTCATAGGTTAAGATGCCTATGTTTGTGAATTGTAGTTTTTATTATTAAAAATATTCATCTTTGTTTCATTTAAAAGTAAATAAATTTAACAAAAAAAAAAACAACAAAATGTCCAACTTCTAAGCATCTAGCACTGCACTTCAACTTCTTCCTGGGGCAAAAAAAAAAAAAGCCTCTTCTATATCAAAAGAATGAGCGTAATTCCATGGGGTGTGTATTCAGCATACAAAGCCTTAGGAGCCCATAGAACTTGGGGGGAAAAAAGGTTACTCTGTGAGAAAGAAAGCTCTAAAAGCCAGCATCAAAGCCGTAATGAGAGCCACCTGCAAAAGATGCCCTATCTCAAGGCACAATCTGTGAATGTTCCGTCTGGGAGGCCTGGGAACAAGCAGTCCAAGTGGGGGGTGGTGCCTGGGAGCGGGCTGGGGAACCCCATGTCATGGGAGCAGGCTGCCAGTCCACAGAGAGATGCGAGCTGGGCAGGAAGGAAGCAGGCCCTCATGGAAGGGCAGGCTCACCACAAAGTCTGGAACAGATCATGCTGAGGAAAGGGTCCTGGTTGGTCTGTCCAGCACTGGGAGGTCAGCACCTTCCCCTGTATCCCCGCGATGGAGATGGTGACTTGGGTGTAAAGTGGCTTATCATCATTCCCCTTAAACACCGGCTAATGCTCTTTGCCTGGATTTGCACATCCACTCTGCTCCAGTGCAGACTTGCAGGGCTCTGTGTGGTGGAAAAGATGCTCCGGGACTTGAACATTCTAGACCATCCAGCTGACATATTCCTTATCTTTAGCACTCTGGTTTGTCCGTTGGCCCAGCATCTTACAGGTGACAGGGAATCAGTTCTGCTTGAGTTTAGTGAACTCTGGATTAGCTACCACGACCATCGGCAGAACTTCAGCATCAACTCAGCATTTGCCCATCACAGCTGGCACCAGGCACTGGCCGTGCACTTGGCAGATGTGATCTCAGTTTATGACAGCTGCACCGGATTGGAACCCCGTTTACAGATGAGGAAAGCAAGGCTTGGAGGGTTTGAGTCACTTGGCTTCTCTGAAAATGCAATCCTGAGGAGAAGACCCTGGGCCATGAGGCTCTGCCAAGGCAAAGCTGAAGCTTTGCTCAACAGCCAGCAAAGAAAGCCACTGCTCTTTGAAACCACTTGTTTGATTTTTGCTTGTTTGTTTTGCCACCCTATTTTTTAATTGAAGGATAATTGCTTTATAGAATTTTGTCAAGCTACTTCTTAAAGCAGCAGCTGCTATTGCTCTGGGCCTGGGCAGATGGCCCTGTGGCCTCAGTCAGGGAGAACGCTGATGCGAGGTGAATGAAAGAGAAGTTATGGAAGAACAAGTGATGAGATGCTAACAAAGAAAATAGGTTCTTGATTACAAGGGTTGCTCTGTTGTTCAGTCTTTGCGACCGCATGAATCACAGCAGGCCAGGCTTCCCTGTCCATCACCAACTCCCGGAGTTTACTCAAACTCATGTTCATCGAGTCAGTGATATCATCCCACCATCTCACCCTCTGTCGCCCCCTTCTCCTCCTGCCCCCAATCCCTCCAAGCATCAGGGTCTTTTCCAACGACTCAGCTCATTGCATCAGGTGGCCAAAGTATTGGAGCTTCAGCTTCAGCATCAGTCCTTCCAATGAATATTCAACATCAAAGGTTGTCTCCTTCAGAGCTCCATTCCCAGAGACTCGTCACCACACTAGGCACCACTTGGGCATCACAACCCTTCTGAGGGCATCTGGCTTTCCTCAGGGCCGAGGTCTACTGATGGAAGGGCAGGACTAAGCAAGACATTCGTGACAGCGAGGAGGCTGGCCTCATCCCAGGCAGAATCGGGTGCTGGGCATTGACCACTAGCGGTGCAGCCGAGGCAGGAAGAAGGAACAGCGGGAGAAGACGAGAAGACAGTCTGGATCCGCTCGGAGAGCCGGGCCCGCGCGGGCCGCCGTGGACGCGCGCCGGGGCCAGCGGGCGAGCCTTGGCAACCCCGACGTCTCGGATGGCGCCGGAGAAATGCTGAATTCAGGGGCCCGTTTTCGTTATGACTCGTGATCTCCTTCAACTGAAGATCACAGGAATTTTCCTCTCGAGCTGGCCCAGTGCCCAGGGAGAGAGCTGCGGCAGCCGGGGAGAGCGCTCGGGGGTCACCGAGAGGGCGCTGCGGCCGGGGAGTCAGACGGGCCGGGGACGGGCGGGGACGGGCGGGGGCGGGAGGTGACGGGGGGGGACGGGCGGGGACGGGCCGGGGACGGGCCTGCCTGCGGGAAGGCCAGGCATCCGAAGGCCGGATTTGATTTCATTCGGGATGGTGCCCTCCACCTTCTCGTGACGCGACCAGGCAACCTGAGCCCCGGGATCCCCTCCCTCCCGTCCGAAGGCTCCCAAGCAGGACGCGGGCCCAGGATCGCCCGAGCGCACAATGCACACTCAGTTCCCAACCTCGGGGAGCTGCCCGACCCCTGGCCAGCAAGGACCTCTGCCTTGGGAGTTCTCCTCAGCACCGCGCCTTTGCATGGCCCTCTCTCCCTACAACCGCAGCCGGTAGGCTGGCATCCGCTCTTACTTAGACTGGGTCTGCAGAGAGAAGAGCTTCCTGCCTGAGCGGGAGCGGCAAGTGCCGAACCTGGCCCTTCTTTCTGATCTGTTTTGACGTCTTTATGGAACCTCAGGGTCAGCACTCATCCCGAGTCTCTCTTCCTCTGGTATATTCAGGGGGAGGGGCTTGTCTCCTGTCCACTCCTGGGAAGAGGCCGTGTCTCCATCTCTTCTCTCTAACCTTGGCTGGTGTCTCACTGCGGGCCTCTACTCACTCTGCTGGAACCCCATCTCCATCTCCTCCAAGGCACATGGACTCTGGCCTGAGCGAACAGCTGCTTTACTGACCATCTGGGGAACAGCACAGGGGCTTTCACTGTAGCAGACACAGCAGACGCCTTAAAAGTGGCCCATTAGAACCCTTCGACTGTGTGGGTCACAACAAGCTGTGGAAAATTCTCAAAGACATGGGAATACCAGACCACCTGACCTGCTCCTGAGAAATGTGTATGCAGGCCAGGAAGCAACAGTTAGAACAACAGACGGGTTCCAAATAGGAAAAGGAATATGTCAAGGCTGTATAATGTCACCCTGCTTATTTAATTTATATGCAGAGTACATCATGAGAAACGCTGGGCTGGAGGAAGCACAAAATGGAATCAAGACTGCTGGGAAAAATATCAATAACCTCAGATATGCAGATGACACCACCCTTACGGCAGAAAATGAAGAACTAAAGAGCCTCTTGATGAAAGTGAAAGAGGAGAGTGAAAAAGTTGGCTTAAAGCTCAACATTCAGAAAACTAAGATCATGGCATCCAGTCCCATCACTTCATGGCAAATAGATGGGGAAACAGTGGAAACAGTGGCTGACTTTATTTTTCTGGGCTCCAAAATCACTGCAGATGGTCATTGCAGCCATGAAATTAAAAGACGCTTACTCCTAGGAAGGAAAGTTATGACCAACCTAGATAGCATATTAAAAAGCAGAGACATTACTTTGCCAACAAAGGTCTGTCTAGTCAAGGCTATGATTTTTCCATTGGTCATGTATGGATGTGAGAGTTGGACTATGAAGAAAGCTGAGCACCAAAGAATTGATGCTTTTGAACTGTGGTGTTGGAGAAGACTCTTGAGAGTCCCTTGGACTGCAAGGAGATCCAACCAGTCCATCCTAAAGGAGATCAGTCCTGGGTGTTCATTGGAAGGACTGATGCTGAAGCTGAAACTCCAGTACTTTGGCCACCTGATGTGAAGAGCTGACTCATTTGAAAAGACCCTGATGCTGGGAGGGATTGGAGGCAGGAGGAGAAGGGGATGACAGAGGATGAGATGGTGGGATGGCATCACCGACTCAATGGACATGAGTTTGAGTAAACTCTGGAAGCTGGTGATGGACAGGAAGCCTGGTGTGCTGTGGTCCATGGGGTTGCAGAGTCGGACACAACTGAGCCTCTGAACCGACTGGGACCCCTTCAGCCTGCAGCCCCACCTCCGGGCCCCTCCTGGCCTGGTTCCTGCCATCTTGCTCAGCACTGTTTCTCTCCCAATCCAGTCTTCCTAAGTGCTTTTCCCAAACCCCCAATTTGTGTTTTCTTTTTATTATGAAGAGTCATTTTAGTTCTCTTTTTCACATGTATTTGGGGTTGATGCTAAGAACAGTCTTTCTACCAACAAGTGGCTCACCAAGAATTTTGCTGAATAAAAACCCTCTTAGGGACTTCCCTGGTCCCTTAGCTCAGAGCTAAGACTCTGAGCTCAGAATGCAGGGAGCCTGGGTCCAATCCCTGGTCAGGGAGCTAAATTCCACAAGCCACAACTAAAAGATCCTCAAGGTCACCACCCATATCGAGAGTCCCTCTTCCTCTGGTATGTTCAGGGGAAGAGGCCTGTCTCGTGTCCACTCCTGAGATGAGTCTGTGTCTCCACCTCCTCTCTCTGACACAGGGTGGCGTCTCACGGGCCTCTGCTCACTTGCAATGAAGATCAAAGATCCCATGTGCCAAACTAAGACCAGGCACAGCCAAATAATTGCATTAAAAACAAAACAAGCAAACAAAAAAACCCCTTCTAGTCTGGAGGAAGGTCATGCCACTCGCTTAAGGGAGCAGGTGGGGTTGGAGGCCATTGCAACTGAAGTCTTCTCCACAAAACTGCTCTTTCCTGTTAGGTAGCAAATTGGGTGCATGGAGACGTCTTCAATAAACACTCATTCACATGAGTCTCTTTGCTCTCAGGGTTCTTGTCAGGTCTCTCTGACAGAGCTAATCCACAGAGTGAAGGACCTGTGTGTTTGTCCCTCCGAGGCGGCCCTGGGCCAGGAAGGGGTGCTCTGCTCCTGGCAGTCATTCAGGGAGTCAGGTTCCTCCCATCTTGCGGCTCCACCCAATCTAGGCTCTGAGTCCTTTCCAGAAGGAAGATGGGGAAAGAGAGCAAGGGCTGCCCGTAGGGTCTTTATATGGATCTTGCCTGAAAGCGGTGGTCATCCTTCCAGCTCAGATAGCACGGACCAGAATTCAGCGACAGGCCCACATTCAAGTCTGAGAGAGGGTGGGATACACAGCACAGCTGCCCAGAAAGGAGTTTAGAACCTGCATGTTGGGACTTCTGTGGTGGTCCAAGGGGTAAGACTCCATGCTTGAAATGCAGGAGGCCCAGTTTGATCCCTGGTCAGGGAACCAGATCCCACTTAGCTCAGCAGGGGACTAGGAGCTCTCACGATGCCAACTAAAGATTCCGCACGCCGCTACTGAAAAGATCTGCTGTGCTGCAGCTAAGACCCGGCACAGCCAAACAAATAGATACATATTAAAAAAAAACAACAAAGAATGTTGGTGAGCTCTAGCAGCCTCTGCCACATTCTTACAGGGGCAGCTTCCCTTTATGCCAAGCAGAGCTTCTTTAAGTGGTCCATTCAACTCTACAAAGAAACCCCCGGCATCTTTTATTGATGTGAGACCGGCCACACAACTGAAGCCTCCTGAATCTTTCCTCAAATAACTCTACTGGAGTCAGAGGCAGAGGGGTAGATGGAGAGCAAGTCTCCGCACGTTAGAAGGAGGGCCTTGAAGTCATCCCCAGTTGTTGTTGCTGTTTGGCCGCTAAGTCATGTCTGACCCTGCAGCCCCATGGACTGCAGCACGCCAGGCTCCCCTGTCCTTCGCCGTCTCCCAGAGTTCTCAGATTCATGTTCATTGAGTTGGTGATGCTATCTAAGCATCTCATCCTCTGCCACCTCCAGTTAAAAAAAAAAAAATTATTGAAGTGACATCATTTTGATAGTCAACTTCTTCCTTGTATCTTCCTCCAAGTGCAAGAGAGAAATGGTCATTATTCTTTCTCCTCTGCTCTCTTAGGCTTGGAAGTCTTGCTTCAGACCTTCAGAAGACACTGTCACCTCAAGACAAAAACAAAAACAAAAAGCCTTTTTGAAATCATAGCAACTTGGTGGGAGGAGAACGAAATGTTCTCAGCTATCTCTTGCTACTGAAGATGCGAAGGGAATATAAATAAATGTAGACAGTACAGTTTGCTTTACTGAAACACAAAAATTACAGGGTTTCAATCTACAGAGAAAGAGTGAAGTTTTCTGACAGTAGGTAAGTACATTTTGTGCATTTAGCTCCTGATTCTCTCAGAAATGAAACTCCCTGGAGGAAAGACTTGAAATCCAGAAGAGGAAGGTGGCCGTCTATCCTGGTGTGCCCAGGACACCCACAGAGTATGCCTGTTCTCCCATTGCAGGCATTTATTACACCTTCACGCGTGAAAGCATCTCAGTGAGATGATGTGTTATAGGGCCACATGGGAGGATACAGAGGAAACTTATTTACATCTAACATCACTATGGCAAAATGACACTTTTGCACAACACTGGGAAAATGGTTAAGCAAATCATGGCTTATCAGGAAGGAGAAAGCCACCAAATCACGACTGTGTACAAGATCTGAAGACTCTGCGGACCCACGGAGCTGCCGTGCCCCCCTCCCTGATTTGTCTCCAGTCTCTCATGCGTTCAGAACCACCACAGACAACGGCTCAGATGGTGCTCTGCATAGCTCCAGCAGGTGCTGCTCCCACAGACTGGAATGGAAGCAGTGCTTTCACGAGAGTTGTGTCATATGCAACCTGCCCAACTGTACAGGGCGGTCATGAAAGTGTTTCCCACACTGCAGCCTCAATGCTTTTTCTTGAATCGGATAACACTGAACGTAATGTTCTCTGGTTAAAGCTATTCAGTAACTTTCCTTTGGCTTCAGAATCGAGCATCATCTCCTGATTTTAGCTAATGGGGCTATGATCTCTGGCCCCTGACAAACTTCCCAGCCTTTCCCCTTGTCATCCTCATCATAGAGCCTGTGACGGTTCCTCGTGTGTATCAACTCAACTGGGCCAGGAGGTGCCCATGTCGTTGGTCAAACATAATTTTTGGTGATTCTGGGAGAACTTTTTTTTGGGAGGACACTAACATTTAAAGCAGTGGATTGAGGAAAGCAGGCTATACTCCGTAATGTGGGTGGGTCTCACCCAATCAGCTGAAGGCTTGACTAGACCAAAAGAAGGATTTCCTCCAAAGTGGGAGAGAATTCTCCTTCCTGACAGTCTTCAAAATGGAGAGCTGGTTCCTCGTGGTTCCACAGCCCCTTCCACCCTTTGAACTTGAACTGGGACATCAGCTCTGCAGATTTTGGATCTATCAGCCTTCATGACCATGCAAGTTAATTCTTTATAATCAATCTCTTCTTCTTTTTCTTTCTTCCAGATTTTTTGGATTAGGGCCCCATTCCTATGACTACATTTAACCTTAATTATTTTTAAAGGCCCTATCTCCAAATATACTCACACTCCAGGGCTGACGCTTCAACATATGTAACTTGGGGGGACTCAGTATATAACAGAGTTCAAACTCCCATCATTCTGAATTACTCTCATATCATGTCCTCCAAACACCATGTATTGTCTCAGCTGGGTCTCAGACCCAGCTGTTTTTTCCCATGCTGTGAAAAACACTTCCTTCGCAGAGACCTCTCCTCCCATTTCCTCTTCATTGAGCTCATTCTTATGCATCTTTGGGTCTCAGATTACAGAGCACCTCCTCCAGGAAGCCTTCCTGGAGCACCTCCATAACCCCTGCCGCCCACTTCCATTCCCTGTGTTGCTCTCTGTGTCTTTTCATTGCTTGTCTTGTACTCACTGAACCCTTATCATCTAACCTTGAGCCAGGAGCCATAACACACCCAGTAAATACTTCTTAACCATAAGCTGAAAAACTACAATAAAACTAGCATGTATGCTGTGCTTATAACTATTTAAAGACACTTAAGCAAAGGAAAAATGTTGAGAAGGTATTACACCAAAATGACAACACTGGTTTTATTTGCGTGGTAGAATTATTGGGGCTTTTATGTGTCTTTTCTCTTATCCTCTACATTTTCTATAATGGGATTATATCTTTTGCAACTTGGAAAAGTATTATTTAATAGTACACACAGCAAGCATTTTAATTCTCAGCCTGAAGCTGGCTTGTTTCAGGCTGTATTCCAAGGGAACTGATTTCCTTGAAACAAAACATTTTGAAAGGTGTCTTGGAGTTGCCCCTAATGGGATTTGACATATCTGTTATTAATTGGAGGGTATGACCTCCCTGGAGAATGGTTCACTCCTGCTCTGTGGGGTTTCAATAATGAGCACATAGTCACCTTGGCCGGTGGGAATTCAGATGGCGAGCTTTCCCTGGGGATCTGCATTACTAGGAGGGCCTATAGCCTGATGTTGAAAGAACAGCGAGGTGTGAATGTTTTTGTTGAGGTGAAGTTACCTGGCATTACTCTGTAGTGGGGCTTCCCTGGTGGCTCAGTCGGTAAAGAATCTGCCCGCAATGCAGGAGACCCGGGTTCGATCCCTGGGTTGGGAAGATCCCCTGGAGGAGGGAAAGGCTACCCACTCCGATATTCTACCCACTCCAGTATTCTGGCCTGGAGAGTTCCAGGGACTGCATAGTCCACGGGGCCTCAAAGAGTCGGACGTGACCGAGCGCCTTTTCCTTCCCTTTCCCTTGCATCCTCTGGTTCTTAGCTTCACACAAGGGGAGAGAGAAAGCCAGCCCCCTGTGGGTGTTTGTAGCCTTCTGTACTGGCCTCCCTGAGTCTGCAGAAAGCCATGCGCCCATGGGTATGCACTAGCTGAACAGACGTGCTGTACCTTTTGTCTCAGGAGGGAGGCCAGTTCTAGGATGGAAATGAGGATCACCGAAGGTAACAGGATGAGACGGTGGTTGGTAATGGTGGGAAGAGCGGATGACAGGCGAAAGCTATGAGCGTGTACCAAGCTCTGTGGCAAGCACAGTGCAGGCCCCTTGACAGACATCCCTGCGGCCTCATCAACTGTGCTTTCCCATCTCCTCCTTCTTGGTTGTGTAGCCAGCCAAGGGTTGAAAAAGCAGAAACTGCTTCCTCAGGCTCCCCTGCACTTAGAACACGTGATTGCCATCTTTGCCAATGATCCCCAAGGGGAAGACCATAAGGAGCTTCTCGGAAGGATTTCCCTCCTCAGTAAAATGTGACAAATGGAAAGAAGTGTCTCTTTCTCCAGACGTTGCCATGCCTACACGTGTCGGTCCCTCTGGCTCCAGCAGTACCCAGAGGTTCCCTCCTGCCAGAGCCAAGACAGGAATGTCTTAGCACTGGGTTAGAGCTGTGCTTGCTTACTATAATCACATGTCTTGGGAAGTGATCAGATCAGGGTACATTTTAGAGGCAGAGCGGGCTGATAATGGAGTTGGCTTCACAAGGGTGCCCCTCATCATCCAGTGCCCGGATCTTCCAAGCTAAAGTTGCTTTGTTACTCTGCATCCTTGTGTAGCCATGGAAACAGATGATGCTCCTGTAGGGGGTTTAACCCTCCCACCTCTCAGAGACCTCCCATAGGTCCTCGGACAAAAGTTGTGACAAGGTCTTTGCAAAACTCATCCCACACAGTATAAAGCAGATCAGGTCAAAGTTGGTTGAATGAACGAATTCAAATTCTGCTGCTTGTAGCCAGAGGCAGTCAACACTCCTTTAATCCCCATGAGGACCCAGGGATGACTATCTTAAAGTCCGCATTCTACAGATGGTACAGATCTCTCATTCTGATGCCCTCCAGACCCTGCCTTGGGCCCGGTCTATTCCCCATCCCAGTGTTCACATTCTGCTGGTCTGCACCAGAGCCCACACCAGACCTTTGGAAAGCAGTGCATTTCTTTCTTGCTCTGAGCCCACTCTGGGTCTGGCCTTGGCCTGCCCCGTGGCTGGGGGTTGGCCCTGCCAGCAACTCCCTCCGTTTACCTAACGACTCCGGGCTTTGGCCATCAGCACCTCAGCCTTCTTGGTTCGTGGCAGAATCAGGCTGCTTCCCTTTGTCCTGATGCTCCAAGGAGATCAATCCTGATAAACACAATCTGTTCTGTGATTCACAGAAGCCCCTGATGGCCTGACCCCTGCTCGGCAAGACCTGGTAGAATTAAACCTCATTAATTCTCATTACAGCCCTGGAGAGAGGGACTTATTTATAACCCTGCATGGGTTCAAACTCACAGACACACTGGTCCCACAAGTATTTTACTGCTTGGATGGGCAAATCGCTGGTGAGAGCTGGAGTCCAGGTCTGCAAACAGGCAGGCAGGGAGCTCCAGGCTCCACCCATCACCTCTCACAAAGCCAGATAAAGGGGATTTCACAGTATTAGGGAAACAGAATTAGGAAGAATGCTAAGGGTTATTTATATTAACTACTCAAAGACAACTTGAGGTCAAGAACTTTGGCTTTATGCCTCTCCACAGGCCCTGCGCCTGGTGCTTGATGATATCTGGGGCCTGAACTGTCCCAGGGGAGACAGGGACACTGTTCAAGCCTGACGGCACGTAAGAGTGGAGACCGTTGTCTCCTGCCCACCGGGGTCATGGCCCTGCCTGGGATGCTGGTCTCCACCTGTGACAAAACCCAGCGTCCGCTGGGCAGGCCAGGAGACTACAGGAGGCACTGGAGTCCAAAGAAGGCTCTAATCCATGTGCAGCTGTAACAGCTAAATCTCCTCGAGTGCAAGCAAGTGCGTTTAGAGGATTTCAGGTGTTAGTCGGGCTTCCCTGGTGGCTCAGCTGGTAAAGAATCTGCCTGAAGTGCAGGAGACCCCGGTTTGATTCCCAGGTCGCAAAGATCCCCTGGAGAAGATGTAGGCTGCCCACTCCAGTATTCTTGGGCGCCCCTGGTGGCTCAGATGGTAAGGAATCTGCCTGCAATGCGGGAGACCTGGGTGTGATCCTGGGTTGGGAGGATCCCTTGGAGGAGGGCATGGTAACCCACTCCAGTATTCTGGCCTGGAGAATCCTGTGGACAGAAGAACCTGATGGGCTATAGTCCATGGGGTCTAAAAGAGTTGGACATGACTATGCAACTAAGCATGGCCTAGGCATATTCACAACTGACAGAATATGGAAGCAATCTAAGTGTCCATCAACAGACTAAGGGGTAAAGAAGAAGTAATATATACACATATATATACAAAGATATATTTATATCGCATATATATATAAAGAAGAGGTGGTATATGTATATATACACCACACACAGTAAAACACTACTCAGTCATAAAAAAGAACGAAATTTCGCCATCATGGATGGACTTGGAAAGCATTAAGCTAAGTGAAATAAGCCAGGCAGAGAAAGACAAATATTGTAGGATATCACATCTTGTGGAATCTAAAAATACTATCCAACTAGTAAATCTAGCAAAAGAGGAATAGATTCACAGGTATAAAGAACAAATTAGTGGTCACCAGTGGAAAGAGGGATATTATAGACTGATTCAATAAGTCGTGTCCAACTCTTTGCGGCCCCATGGACTTTAGTCCACCAGGCTCCTCTGTCCCTGGGATTCTCCAGGCAAGAACACTGGAGGGGGTAGCCATTCCCTTCTCCAGGGATTCTTCCTGACCCAGGTATCGAACCCGGGTCTCCCGCATTGCAGGCAGTTTCTTTACCATCTGAGCCGCCAGGGAAGCCCATAAAGAGGGAAGGAGGATACAAAAATAGGGGAAGGGAATCAAGAGGTACAAACCATCAGGTATAAAATAAGCTGCAAGAATATATGTACAGCACAGGAAATACAGCCAGTATTTTATAGTGACTATAAATGGAGTATAACCTTTAACAGTTGTGACTCACTGTACTGTAAACCTGCAAATTATGTAATATTTCCATACTTCAATTTAAAAATGGTTAAAAAGAAATTTAAAAATTAAAAGGGGACCAAAAAACCTCTCTCCGTGATGGTCATCATCAGGGTATCTTTGCGATAAAACCAATTTAAGGAGATGCTGCTCCTGACTTGTTTCTGTTTGTCATCTAATAAGCGCTAATTGAAATACGCCGCCAGGAAGTCTGTTTTATGGAGCCAGTCTGCTATTATACCACCTAATTTTAAAATGTATGGATCTTACTGCTTCAGACCCGAGGCTGTATTGATTCTGGAATATGCACCACTAATTGCTGAGAGCCTGATGCTAAGAAGAAAATAAAAGAAAAAAAGCTCTCATGTCAATATTTGTTACTAGCCTTGACAAATAAACGTTTTAAGTGATGGTGACTTTTTCCTCTTTTAAAGCTTTAATTACTGGCTTACATACATTGCAATCATTTTGTTCTTGTTTGCGTTTAATAGTCTGTAATCCATTTTAATTATATTCTTTGCTTATCAAGATCAGACTTCAGAACAAAGATAGAACAAAACTGAACTCCTGCCTCCCCACCTCCCCGCTTCCTTATCCAAAATCTGGAAGATACTTGGGTCTTGAAAACATCTTAAAGATAAAACTTGCTTTTTAAGGTTAGAGCCAACAAAACCAAACGAAGTCTCTACTTTTTCCAGTCTGCCACTCCATTGACTAAAGATGTTGGATGAATCTGCTTCCTCTATTAAACTTAGAGCGAGAAAGTTGTAACAATTTTGAGAGTGGATGTGTGGTGGGGCTGGAGACAGCTAGGGTGAGGAAATGGCTTTTCCCTTGAACTGGATGGTGAGTGCAGGGGTGTTTTGCTTTGTGATAACTCACTGATCTTGAGGAATTCACGTTTTGTGCACCTTTCTATATATGTCACATTTCTATAAAAATATTATTTGAAACACTGAACCGACAGCTGGGTTAACAGAGCTACTCTGTGCTTTTGTTAAGGGCAGCCATTTAAAGACAGAGGCCATAGACTGATTATTTGTATCCCCGTCTCCCCACCCTCCAAATTCATATGTTGAAACTCAATCCCCAGTGTGATGGTTTTTGCAGGTGGGGACTTTGGAAGAGGTGGAGCCCTCCTGAATGGAATTTGTGCCCTAGTCAAATATGCAGGTCAGGAAGCAACAGTTAGAACTGGACGTGAAACAACAGACTGGTTCCAAACAGGAAAAGGAGTACGTCAAGGCTGTATATTGTCACCCTGCTTATTTAACTTATATGCAGAGTACATCATGAGAAATGCTGGGTTGGAGGAAGCACAAAATGGAATCAAGATTGCCAGGAGAAATATCAATAACCTCAGATATGCAGGTGACACCATCCTAATGGCAGAAAGTGAGGAACTAAAGAGCCTCTTGATGAAAGTGAAAGAGGAGAGTGAAAAATTTGGCTTAAAGCTCAACATTCAGAAAACTAAGATCATGGCATCTGGTCCCATCACTTCATGGCAAATAGATGGGGAAACAGTGGAAACAGTGGCTGACTTTATTTTTCTGGGCTCCAAAATCACTGCAGATGGTGATTGCAGCCATGAACTTAAAAGACACTTACTCCTAGGAAGGAAAGTTATGACCAACCTAGATAGCATATTAAAAAGCAGAGACATTACTTTGCCAACAAAGGTCCGTCTAGTCAAGGCTATGTTTTTTCCAGTGGTCACGTATGGATGTGAGAGTTGGACTATGAAGAAAGCTGAGTGCTGAAGAATTGATGCTTTTGAACTGTGGTGTTGGAGAAGACTCTTGAGAGTCCCTTGGACTGCAAGGAGATCCAACCAGTCCATCCTAAAGGAGATCAGTCCTGGGTGTTCAATGGAAGGACTGATGCCGAAGCTCAAACTCCAACACATTGGCCACCTCATGCGAAGAGCTGACTCATTGGAAAAGACCCTGATGCTGGGAGGGATTGGAGGGATTGGAGGCAGGAGGAGAAGGGGATGACAGAGGATGAGATGGCTGGATGGCATCACCGACTCAATGGACATGAATTTGAGTAAACTCCAGGAGTTTGTGATGGACAGAGAGGCCTGGCGTGCTGGGATTCATGGGGTCACAAAGAGTTGGACACCACTGAGTGAATGAACTGAACTGAAAAGAGTCCCATCAAAATATATTTTTCTTACTGAACAGTTGAGTGTGGTCTTCCTGATTGGTGGGAGACCTTCTATACAGTGATTCAGGGGTCAAACAAAGCAGATCTGATGGTTTCAGCCAGCTAATGGGATGGGGAGATCCTGAGCAAAGATCGCCCCTTAGAGGAGTCCTGCACTGGGCAGAAACAGTCGGCTCTAGTACCCCTGCTAAGCTCAGTCGTTAGCTGAGGGTGCCCTGAGACAGCACGGCTTAGCTTCAAACTAATCGCACTGTTTGGAGTTGAATGGCAACTATTTCTTGAAAAAGAGACAAGAATGGGGCACCTCTGTGGCTGTCGCAGCCTTCAGCGGGAGGGAAACACACACACACAGACACGTGCGGTCGTCTGTAAGCCTCTCTGCCGTGGCAATGAGGCCAGCTTGACCTTGACTTCAGGATCACTTTGACCTGACTCCCTTTACCTGCTGAGCTACCTTCCACTGCCCCCAGGACTTCCTAGCATTCATTCCCTTTTTTTCTGATGAAAATCCCCAATTTTTGTGATGATCCAAACCTCTCCTCAGTCCAGGTGGTTGGGTCAGGCCTCCTTATCTCCAACACCCCAGCCCCACATGCCACAGGCTGAGCCAGGTAATCAGTCCTACAACAGCCACAGTGAAAGTTTCAGACTTGGGCACATGGCCTAACCAGAGACATCTGAAAGTCATGCTAGGCTAGAGGAAAGTGACTCTGAGAGGATGAGGGCTGGAGCCATGCAGCCACCTTGCCACCATGAGGGGAGCGCTTGGCAAAGTTAACAGCATCTTGGGAAACATGAGGGTGAAACCAATATGGTGGAAGGCAGGGTGTAGAGATGAAGAAAAACTGAATCTTCATTGAATGTGTCTGAGTCTGAAATCTGTGCTCTCAACCCAGAGAACTGACTACTCAGTCACATCTGCCTATAAATTCCCTTTTTACTTAAGTCAGTTTGAGTTGGTTTCAATCTCTTCAGAAGTATTCTAACTGATGTCCAATCATCAGACTCAAAATATGCTTAATTTGGAAATATTTGTTTTCATTTTATTTACCAAAATCTCTACAGCCAACCATCAAACCAGTCCCAGATGGTTAATGAACATCAGCCAAGGGCTTTCAAAATCAATGGCAGTGTTTTTCCTTTTAATTACATCCATGCAGTCAGGTTCCTTCTCCCTCCCCTCCTCTGCCCCCATGCCCCACCATTACTGCACTCACATATTCAATTATTTCAGAAGTTTCTTCCTAAATTTTAACTGACGTCTCCCCTGGAAAGCATAGCTAGTGACTGAACTGTTTCAAACTCTGTTCTCGAATGGACTCTGACTCCTTGAGGGCAAGGACTTGGAGTGTCTCATGTTCCCAGAGTCTAGCACAGAACCTGACAGGGAGTGATGGTTCAATCAAAGTCAGACGTGGCAATATCCAGCTGGCGTCTCCTGCCGTGAAGGAAGGAGGCAGACACCCTCCCACGCCCTACCTGACTGCATGGGTGTGACTCATCAGATTCCTGCAGGGAGAAGGTCATCCGAGGCCTCCTGGGAAGTGAGTCAGCAAGACGGGGCCATCTGAGGCCACCTGGTGTGGACCACCAGCCTCCTCAGCAACATGTGCTCTCCCCCATCATCCGCCCCTCCTGTCCCTTTCTAGTGCCCTTCTCCTCCTCTTCCTTCAGTTCTTTCTTCCTCCTTTCCCAGATTCCCCCATTGCACGCCTTACCATAGGCACCGGGGTACACCCAGAGGCCATGTGCACCCTTGCAGTGGCGCTCAGGTCTGTGCTGGAACCAGTGTTGCCCCACGACACAGGAATTCCAAGCGGGTACTAAGCTGTTTGAAGACAGATCTCACAAGAGTTTCTGTTCAGTCACTAGACTGTGCCTGACTTTTTGCGACCCCATGGGCTGCAGCATTCCAGGCTCCCCTGTAACTTCACTATCTCCTGGAGCTTGCTCAAACCCATGTCCACTGAGTCGGTGATGCCATCCAACCATCCTCTGTCGTCCCCTTCTCCTGCCTTCAATCTTTCCCAGCATCAGGGTCTTTTCCAATGAGTCAGCTCTTCGCATCAGGTGGCCAAAGTATTGGAGCTTCAGCTTCAGCATCAGCCCTCCCAGTGGACAGTCAGGGTTGATTTCCTTCAGGACGGACTGGTTTGATTTATTTGCAATCCAAGGACCACAAGAGAGGACTCTTCAATTCGGAAATAAAAGGCTAAATGGGGACTGGTATGAAAGTATGGTGGGTTCATAACTACTCCAGAAGTGGATGATTTAAGACAACAATAATATTTATTATCTCTTTGTGGGATGGTGTGTGTTGGTGGCCAAAATTTGGTCAGGGCACAATGGAATAGCTTGCTCCTAACTCATGACAGCTGGCACCTCCACTGGAAAACTTCAAAGACGGTGGCAGGAATCATCTGAAGGCTTGTTTACTCACGTGGCTGGAGGCTGACGCTGGCTGTTGGTGGAGGACGTAGCTGGGGCAGTTGGCTGGAATACTTACCTGTGGCTTATCCAAGTGGCTTGGGCTTTCTCACAACATGGTGGCTGGGTTGACAGGACAAGTATTCCAAGGGGAGAGAGAGAGACAGAGATAGAGGCAGAGAAAGAAAGAGAGTAATGCAAGGTCAGAGTTGTGCCCATTTGGAAACAGAGCAGGCATGGATACAGGCATTGTCTCTCCTCCCTCCAGCCAGTCCCACAGATGCATTTCTCACCGACACAGGAGGCACGGGGCAGGGCCCAGCTTTAGACAGATGTGGGATGTGACGAAAACTGCATCATGGGGTGTGATGAACACTGGTTAGCACCAGCCAGGTCCCAGATGGTGGAATACCTGACTCCCAGTGGACCTTGAGAGTCATCACATGCTCCTTGTAGCTAAGGGGCACACCCACCGGCGTCACCGCAGTTCCCAGGGCAACCCCAAAGGGCCAAAAAGTGAGGCGGGCCCAGCTCCTGGAACCTCCAACCTTTCCCCCAAATAGTGGAATGCTCCTCCCACTCATTAGCCTATGCAATTGCCCAGCCCATGAAAACTAACCACATCCTATTTCAAGGTCGCTTTCATCTGAGATGGCCCACACTCTGTCTGCGGAGCACGTTTCTCCCACGACTGCTCTCACTTTCCAAGACAACCCCTGCCTTGGGGCCACTCTCGCCTTTTGAGACAGACCACTTTCTGTCCATGGAATGCGTATCTCTCTAAATACACCCACCTCTTAGCTATCACTTTGTCTCTCATTGAATTCTTTCCATGATGGGACATCAAGGACCTGAGCTTCATTAAGTCCTGAGACCAGCAGTGTGATCTCAGTTAAAAGACCACAGGTTCAAGTCCCATCCTGGGTTTTGGCTGGGCTCCAGTGCCAGTGCAAGAGTCTAAGTGCCAATCTGAGTGATGTGGTCTCACTGTGACTTCTCGGCCTGTCCAGCAGCCCAGGGCGGCCCGCCCCGCTGAATGCATCCTTGCTGTGCATCTGCCTCCTCCCTGACCCTCACTCCCCTATTCTCCACCCCTGCTCCCTGGATGCCCACTTTCCCAACAAAGTCCTCACACCTATCTGCTTTGAGAGGAATTAAAAAAGCAACGACTTTAGGGGATGCAACTTTCTCAGAGGCGTTAGAGATCACAGTTTGATTCAGAATCATAGATGACTGAAAATAAAAGGCTCTTTGGAGATCGTCGTTCCCAACAGTGTGTTCAGTGACTTTGTGATGAAAGCTTGAAATCAGCCACAGAGGAGTGTTCACACCATAGAAATCGGCAAACATGACAAAGCAGGGCTTTTTCCCACAGACAGCCAGTTGTTAAACACCCACCAGCACACCCCCGCTATCAGTTCACGTGTAGCTCCAATCATTTAACTACAGCTGCCTGCAGCAGTGCATCAGGGGGAATTCCAAGGTCACTGACAATGTCTACTGACCATCTCTAGTCCAAACCAAGTCATGTATGGATGTGAGAGTTGGACCGTAAAGAAAGCTGAGTGCTGAAGAATTGATGCTTTTGAACTGTGGTGTTGGAGAAGACTCTTGAGAGCCCTGTGGACAGCAAGAAGATCCAACCAGTCCATCCTAAAGGAGATCAGCCCTGAATATTCATGGAAGGACTGATGCTGAAGCTGAAACTCCAATACTTTGGCCACCTGATGCGAAGAAGTGACTCACTGGGAAAGGCCCTGATACTGGGAAAGATTGAGGGCGGAAGGAAAATGGGATGACAGAGGATGAGATGGTTGGATGGCATCACAGACTCAGTGAACATGAGTTTGGGTAAACTCCGTGAGTTGGTGATGGACAGGGAGGCCTGGCGTGCTGCAGTCCATGGGGTCGCCAAGAGTCAGACACGACTGAGCTCCTGTATCTTCTGCATTGGCCGGTGGATTCTTTACCACTGAGCCACCTAGGAAGCCCTGCAGTCCTAGCTTGTGACCCCCTAGTCCCAGCCCTGCAGCCCAGTGATAAGTTGGCTACAGACCCCCTGGTAGCACTCCCAGGTCCTCAAGGAGCAGAGCATCTGAAGCCTCGCCCAGTGTGGGGACAGTGAAGTCCTTGGCGGTGTTATTGAGGCCCCTGTGGCCACAGAACTTGGATAAAGCATTATGAGAGATTATCTTTGAGCTAAACCATTGATGTTCTCTACAAAATGCATGGTGGGATTTTAGTTACTTTCTAAATACTCCTTTTTGTTGAATGATGACTGTAACACTTTTCTTAGCCTGGGCCACTTGGGTCTCCAAATGTGTAGGGAAAATAATCATAATAATAGCTAGAGCGGTTGGTAAATTCTGCCTCCCAGTTCAGGATGTTCAAGGTCAAACCTACAGCATGATGAGCTGAATTCCTGAGGACCAGGTGACAGTCATTCCAAGTTCTGCAGGGTGAGACGGTGCAGCCAATGACCTCGCGTGGCTGGGGAAGATCTCCAGGCTCCCCCTCCATCCAGCACCTTTCACTGTCCTTGTGAACTCTCAAGGAGATGTTTAAACGGTTTACACTTTTTGCATAATCAATTTATGACAATGATGGAAAATTCTGAAAGGGAAAAAACTCACTTGCCATCTCCTGTTTGATTTTCATTTTGGATCTGTGATTCAGCTCAAGATGATACTTTTAACCTCTTCCTACCACTATGAACACAAATTGGAAAGGTTTTCTCACAGCTGGACTGAAGACTAAGGTCTGGATATCTCCAGATCAAAGGAGGACATTAGGGAGGAAAAGAAAAGAAATGGTCAAATGTTTCCCCACCCTCTGGTGAGATGCACATCTAACTGTTCAGGGCTTCTGGAAATGCCCTTTGTGTATCAAGTGAGGCACAGCCCCGGCTTCCTCGGCTTCCTCGCGTGTAAAAAGTGCGTTACAGGAGCTCAGGCTCCAGGAAGGGAAAAGAAGTTATTCCCCAAGATTGAATTTTAATTAGGCTGTCTGAAATTTTAGACATTAGATCATCCTCTAAGAGGCAACAGTATTTTTTCATTAAGCATCTTTACCATTTTGGTAAATTCTTTAGCTCTCTGTCATCCATTTTATCAGCACACTTCAAACTTCCCATTGCTGGGAGGTGCTCAGACTCACATCTGCAGGCTCTGAATTTACTTCCTCCTGAATTTGCCCTGCTCTCTGGGGTCTCCTTCTTGGTCAGTGGTCGCTGGTAAAACCCCATTCAGTACCTACTCTTCATTCCATCTGCTACCCGTGAAACGGTTCCCAAGCCCATCCCTACCTTTCCATTCTCATGGCTCTGGTTCAGGCCCCGTCCCTCTCACAGGGACTCTCCTCCCAGCCTCCTAAGTGGCCTCCCAGTCTCCATGGCCATCCTCCTCCAGGTACGGGCCCTCCGTGGAGAAACTGCATCCAACCCTTAGCAGAGGTGGGCACCAGCTTCTCACTTCCCACCCAGAGACCTCCAACTGTTGCATGGCATGGGGGTTCTGCCTGCTCTGGTCCAATTCCTTCTCTTGCCCTTGCACTCCCCAAAGTGTACCCCACGAGGCATCTCAAACATGCACATAAATTCTCACCTCCCTATCTGTATCTTACTTTACCCATCACCTGGGCAAAGGTGATGTTTTCTATACTCCCCCCACAACTTCCTTTGTTTTCCTCCTTAAAAGTACCAGTCAATATTTCAATGTGCAACTTAAAAATTACCCGCTCCATAAACTCTATCATTTCAGCTAGAATGAATCTCCCCTTGTTCTATGATTCCTTTGTTGGTATTCTTTATTCATTTACCGTCAGTTAGCTTGTGTTTGGATGGAACTTGGGGAATTACAAGATACTTCCAAATAACTCATCTCATTTGATTGTAACACAATGAGGCACATGTTTTATAAATGAAGAACAGGATAGGGTGGAGGACTGGGAGTAGAGTGGCGGTAAAAAAAAAAAAAGGCAGAGGGCGTCCCTGGTGGTCTAGCGGTTAAGAATCTGCCTGCCAATGCAGGGGACACAGGTTTGATCCCTGGTGGAGAAAGACCCCATATGCCAGGAGATATCTAAGCCTGTGCTCCACAATTACTGAGCCAGCACTCCAGAGCCCGAGAACCGCAACTACTGAGCCAGCATATCTAGAGTCTACACTCCGCAACAAGAGAAACCACTGCAGTGAGAAGCCCGTGCCCCTCAGCCAAGAGTAGCCTCTCCTCGCTGCAACGAGAGAAAGCCCGAGTGTAGTCAAAACAAACAAGCAAACCAATCTTAAAATTTAGAAAAAAAAAGAATAAAGCGGAGACTGCTATTTGTCCATTTTTCCTTCTAGGGTGACAGGATTTCTTAGCTCAGAATATTACTTTCCAGCCCAAAGTGAATTTCCCAGACTCCTTTGCAGCCAAATGTAGCCATATGACTAAGTTTACCCAATGGGATGTGAATGAGGGTGTAGAGTGCAACTTCTGAGCCCCCGGCCCTTAAAAGGAGGGGCTGGTCTTCCTCTTCACACATCCCCTTCTCTGTCAGCCTGAGCGCAGACACAAGAGAAGCCAAACATGGTTTGAGCCACAAGCTGGAAGCCCCACCGAAGGACGGCAGAGCACCAAGACAGCAGGAGCCTGGGCTGGTGATCAAGGAGCCGCCTCACCAGCACAGGTGACCTTTCTGGCCTTTTAGGCCAGAGAAACAAAGTTAACTTGTTGCCACGGCGACTCTCGTCCTATTAGCTAAAATGGTACGCTAACTAATATAAAAAATTTCCCCAGGGTTATAGGGTCGTTAATGGCAGAGTCAGTACAACTCTAGAACCTGAGCTCGTCCTAGGAAACGACATCACGCACTTTTATCACAGTAATTTTGGGCCTGGATGCACACCTTTTTTCCCCGTCATCTTCTCTCTTGGCTTCATGTAATCAACTTGTTCATTGATTAAAAGAACATTTAGGGACGGCTCTGGTGGGACAGTAAATCCACCTTGCCATGCAGGGAAGACAAGTTCCATCCCTGGTCGGGGAACTAAGGTCCCACATGCAGTGGGGTCGAAGCTTACGCGCTGCCACTGCCGGATCTGTGTGCGCTGGAGCCCGTGGGTCACAGGGTGAGACCCTGCATACCGCAGCTCCGAGACGAAGCACCGCGACTGCACGGAAGCCCACTCACTGCACGCGAGACCCCACAGAACGCAGTGAGGATCCTGGGTGCCGAAGCTGAGACCTGACATACCCCAAAGGACCTCCCCAGCACTACGTTCAGTGAAATAAGCCCCGGGGACGGGGAAATAAGCCAGAGAAAGACAAATACTGTGCGACCTCCCTTATACACGGAAGCCACAAAAGCTGAACTCGGAGAAACAGAAAGTGCAGCAGTGCTTACCAGGGGCTGGGGGTGGGTCAGTGTTCAACTGCAGTTAGAAACTCAGTAAGTTCTGGGGGTCTAATGTGCATCATGGTGATTATAGCTAATGATATTGTATTATATGCATAAAATTAAGATTTTAAATATTCTTGCCACAAGAAAGACGCAATAATTGGGACAGCTTAAGTCAACACGTACAGCTTAAGTTTCCACAATGTTAAATACCGATTCTATCTAAACAGAGTTGGGGAAAAAAGACCAGCCCAAGTAGGGAATTTTACAAACTGTGGCACTCAAGAGGTTACCCAATACCATGCATCACAGCTGCTTGCTGGTGGCAGGGGTTTGAGGCTCCATTAGCTACAATCACTCTTGGGTGGTTGGTTTGGAAGACTTGTTGCTGTTCAGTTGCTAAGTTGTATCCAGCTCTTTGACCCCATGGACTGCAGCATGCCAGGCCTCCCTGTCCATCACCAACCCCCAGAGTTTACCCAAACTCATGTCCATTGAGTCAGTGATGCCATCCAGCCATCTCATCCTCTGTTGTCCCCTTCTCCTGCCCTCAATCGTTTCCAGCATCAGGGTCTTTTCCAGTGAGTTGGTTCTTCACATCAGGTGGCCAGAGTATTAGAGCTTCAGCATCAGTCCTTCCAGTGAATATCAGGGTTGATCTCCTTTAGGACTGACTGGTTTGATCTCCTTGTAGTCCAAGGGACTCTCAAGGGTCTTCTCCAACACCACAATTTGAAAGCATCAGTTCTTCAGCACTCAGCCTTCTTCATGGTCCGACTCTCGCATCCATACATGACCACTGACAAAACCACCGCTTTGACTATACGAACCTTATAGTCATGGACTGTGGTTGCCAAAGTAACGTCTCTGCTTTTTAATATGCTGTCTAGGTTGTTCATAACTTTTCTTCCAAGGAGAAAGTGTCTTTTAATTCATGGCTGCAGTCACCGTCCTCAGTGATTTTGGAGCCCAAGAAAATAAAATCTGTCACTGTTTCCTCATATGTTTGCCATGGAGTGATGGGGCCAGATGCCATGATCTTAGGTTTTTGTTTTTTTTTTTTCCACTCAGACGGTGTCCTCTCCCTCTTACTCTCCCAAAGGAAGAGAAGAAAGATCATCAATGGCCAGTGGCAGCTGCAGAAGCAACACCAAAGGCCGGCTTCACGCTCAGGAGAGAACACTGCATCTCCTCCTCGTGGTTTCGGGTGTTCTACACGATCAGAGAAACTTCTCTAGTGACAAATTATAGAAATGATCCCTGAAAGTACAGTCTTGATCTTAGTTTTTTAAATGTTGAGTTTTAAGCCAGCCTTTTCACTCTCCTCTTTCACTCTCATCAAGAGGCTTTTACTTCCTCTTTGCTTTCTGCCATTAGAGTGGCATCATCTGCATATCTGAATTTATTGCTATTTCTCCCAGCGATCTTGATTCCAGCTTGTGTTTCATCCAGACCAGCATTTCACATGATGTAGTCTGCATATAAGTTAAATAAGCAGGCTGACAACATACAGCCTTGACATACTTGTTTCCCAATTTGGAACCAGTCCCTTCTTCCATGTCCGGTTCCAACTGCTGCTTCTTGACCTGCATACAGGTTTCTCAGGAGACAAATAAAGTGGTCTGGTATTCCCATCTCTTGAAGAATTTTCCACATTTTGTTGTGATCCACACAGTCAAAAGCTTTTGTATAGCCAGTGGAGCAGAAGTAGATTTTTTTTAAAGTTCCTTTGCTTTTTCTATGATCCAATGGATGTTTGGCAATTTGATCTCTGGTTCCTTCACCTTTTCTAAATCCAGTTTGTACATCTGGAAGTTCTCAGTTCAGGTGCTACTGAAATCTAGCCTGAAGGATTTTGAGTATTACCTTGCTAGCATGTGAAATGAGGGCAATTGTGCAGTAGTTTGAGCATTCTTTGGCATTGCATTTCTTTGGGATTGGAATGAAAACTGACCTTTTCTGGTCCTATGACTATTGCTGAGTTTTCTAAATTTGCTGGCATATTGAGTGAAGCACTTTCACAGCATCTTCTTTCAGGATTTGAAATAGCTCAACTGGAGTTCCATCACCTCCACTAGCTTTGTCAGGTTGCTTCCTAAGTCCCACTTGGCTTCGCATTCCAGGAGGTCTGACTCTAGGTGAGTGATCACACCATCGTAGTTATTGGGCCATTAAGATATTTTTTTGTACAGTTCTTCTGTGAATTCTTGCCACCTCTTTTTAATCTCTTCTGCTTCTGTTAGGTCCTTGCTGTTTCTGTCCTTTATTGTGCCCTTCTTTGCATGAAATGCTTCCTTGGTATCTCTTAATTTTCTTGAAGAGATCTCTAGTCTTTCCCATTCTATTGTTGTCCTCCATTTCTTTACATCATTCAGAGGACTTGCAGAGGAGAATTATTGTAGCTGGCTTCAGAAAAATGGGGAGGCTTTGATTTAGAGGAAGAGAGAAGCCAAAACAAAGGTCACATTCTGAGCACCTATCATATGTTAGGCAATGCTAAAAGTTTACCGTCTGTGGCTGGATGTTAGAACAATACTATTCCAGCGTGAGTTTCAACTGGTGAACCCATGTGACGAGGTCAAGATCCCAAAGGGATCATGAGAACGATACTTTCCATATGCAGATGTGATAACCTACTGCAATATTCTGTTCCTGGATCCTTTGGCAGACCAAGAATTCGAACAGAAGTGAGAGGACTTCACTGTCACCTCACTGAGCTTCTAGCGGGATGCAGGTACCAGCCTCTGATTCCAAGTCCAGGGCTTTGAAATGCTGAAGCCTCAGAGGAATGGGACCTGACATGTGACTGAGAAATCTTACATGGGTTTGGATGGAAGCTGAGGTGTTTGTGCTACCCAGGGAGTACTGAACAGACGGAATACTGACTAACTGCTCCGGTGGGGCTCCAGGGCAAGGCTGACACTTGGGATTTGCTGCTCCTATAGGGATGGTCAGAGCAGGGTTGGGGAAGTGTTTCCCCCCAACTAGAGGTGGCTGAGCCAGAAAGTCACAGTAACCTCAGAGCACTGGGTCAAGGCCATCAGAGGCTGCATCTGTAAAGGAGAGCGGATCAGTTGGTCTCTGAAGCTCTACTGTCTTCTGAAGAGAAGGTACAAGATGAAACTGCCTGCTGCATACCTACAGGCTGAGGAGGATCCCCTCAGAACAGAGATGCTCCAGCCTGAGCCAACGGGATACAGGAGACAGGGCTCAGCGGGGCCTGTCCAGAAAGGTGCCCACCAAAAAAGAGCCAGCCCTGACTATCCCCAAGCCCAGAGAGAGCATCTTGCCGGGAAGAGCCAATTCTCATTATGGCGGTGGTGGTTTAGTCGCAAAGTTGTGTCCAACTCCTTTTCGACCCCAAGGACTCTAGCCTGGAAGACTCCTCTGTCCAGTGGGATTCTCCAGGAAAGAATACTGGAGTGGGCTGCCATACCCTTCTCCAGGGGATCTTCCTGACCCAGGAATCAAACCTGTGTTTCCTGCATTGCAGGTAGATGCTTTACCACTGAGCCACCAAACATGTTGGAACTCTGACTTATTTTCACTGTTTTTGTTATTAGAATCATTCACAACCACCTGCCTCAGAGAACCTTGCCCTCCGCCTGACTGTTAAACAAGTGCCTTTGCTCAGGACCTGTTCATCTGTGGGTGGCAGGAAGGAAGAAATGAACACATCCTCTGCCCGAGACCTGCCATTCTAGGGGATATTTATCAGATTGATGGCCTTCTAACTTTGTTTCCTCACTTCCCTCCCATCCTTATTCTATAAAATAACCTGGTATCCAGAATCCATAAGATGGTTATTTTGAGACATTAGTCTGCCATCTTCTTGGTCTGCTGGCTTTCTAAATAAAGTCTTACCCCTTGCCTCAACATCTTGTCTCTCAGATTTATTGGCCTGTTGTGCAGTGAGCAGAGTGAGCTTAGAACAAGCAAAATCACAGAGAAGAGGGTGGGCTTCCCTCTCTCCTGAGTCTCCTCCCTCCCCACCAGGAAAAGTTTGAACTGTAGTAAAAAGTTGATGAGGATGGACCTCCCCAGTGGTCCCGTAGTTAGGAAACTGCCTTCCGATGCAGTGGACACAGGTTCAATCCCTGAATCAGGGAGCTAAGATTCCACATGCTGCAGGGTAACTAAGCCCCTGTACCACAAGGATATAGCCTGCAAGCTCCAGAGCCCACGCTCCACAACAAGAGAAGGCCTGAGGGATGCAGTGAAGAACCAGCTCAGTGCAGCCAAAAGAAAAAATAAAATAAATAGATAAATGAAAAGAGTGGGTGAGGAGGAAAGCAGGGCGCCAGAGGGAGGAGCTGGCAGTGACCCCATGTCCCCACAGCAGGCAGGCTTGAGCTGAGTCAAGATCAGAGTCGAGTATCTTAGAGCATTCAAATTCCTGAACTTGGACTCTGCTTGAGACTTACTGTAGTACTTTATTATTCCAAAGTGAGCAGAAAAGTCAAATGACCCTCTAGAGTAGGTCGGACAACTTATCTCCACTGAATAAAGCATGAGGAATGTGGGAGACAAAAATAAAGGTGAGCTTTGTTAGATCAAGAGTAATGCTTATTCCAGCTGCATGTGCATCTCATCCTCACTTTTCTTTAAGACTGAACTTTCCGAGGGTGTTTAGGGAAAACCTTCCTGGGCAAGTTAATGGTGTGCTGAGGCAAAAAGGCCCTCCCCAGAGTAAATGAGCTTGTTCAACAAAATTAAAGGGCCTTCTTTATCACAGGATTTCTCAGAGCCTTTAATGCACTAATGTGCATTCTAGATATACAAGAGGTAGGCCATGGCATCTCCACACTCATTTGAGCGTGTCTGTTCTTACCGCGTGCAATTAGATGTTTCAGGGGATGGACTGACAAACCCTGCCCCAGAGCACAGAATAGCATCTCAGTTTGGTAGATGAAAGATACACTGGTTCCATTTTTTTATTTTCAAACAGTAAAGACGTATATCCAAGTCACCTTAGGAGATGATGCTCTATTAACAAGGTAAGCATGGAAATAGGAAGCTGAAAATCTCAAGCAGAAGGTCAAGCCCCGTAAAAACTGGAGCAAACTTGGGAAACCAGAAGGCTGTTCAAAAGCCAATGGAGCTTTTGGGGGAGGATTTCATGGATATAACACCAGAGAAAGGCAAGAAAAGAAAAAATAGATAAACTGGACTCTATCAAAATTAAAAACTTCTGTAATAGCCACAGGGGCCAGATGGAACGGAGGGAGGGACCCCAGAATCCTGTCTTGGCCAGAGAGGTTGAATTGCAATCTCCTCCTGACGCTGGCTTCCCTGGAAGCCGGGGTTGAGCTCCTGGGGCGTTAGTATTTAGCAGGATAGTGTGAGGATGGGCCAGTTCCCTCACTCAGGTGTCCGTCAGCCAAGGTCACCCCAGGTGACTAGCCCAGGGATGTCCTCTCCTCCTCTGATTTCAAAGATGTGCAAATGAGGTTTAAAAAAAACATGTTTAATCCTCAGCCTTTTGCTATCTGAATAAAGCAGAGTTTATTACAGAAAAAAAAAATTTAAATCTGTGCATCAAAGACATATTCAGCAGGATGAAAAGGGCAACTCACAGAATGGGAGAAAATATTTGCAAATCATGTATCTGATAGGGGATAATATCTAGCATATATAAAGAACTTGCACAACTCAACAACAACAAAAACAAACGACCCGATTTTAAAAATGGGTGAAAGACTTAAATAAAAATCTCTCCAAAGAAGACAAATGTCCAAAAAGCACGTGAATCAGCAGGCTTTTGTGGTTCAATCAGTCCAGGCCTGGGTGGTACCACAACACGGAGGAGAGAAGAGCTAAAAAGGGTAAAATGGAAGAAATGGCTAGTTATTTGAGAAGGGAGCCAGTATAATGAAGAATAATCTTGTAAAAGAGCCATTTAAAAAAAAAAAATGTGGTGCTAGGACAACTGGGTATCTACATGCAAAAAGATGAAGTTGGACCCATACCTCACACCTTATTTTAAAAAAGGAATTCAAAAGGAATAATAGACCTAAGTGTAAGAGCTAAAGCTAAAAAACTTGTAAATGAAAACAAAGCCATGCATACTTGTGACTTTGGATTAGACAATGGCTTCTTAGATATCGAAAGCACAAGAAACAAGAGGAAAAAAATAGACCCACTGGAATTTACCAAAGTTAAAAGCTTATAAGTTTTAAAGGACAGCAATCAAGAAGGTGAAAATCCACAAAATGGGAGGAAAGATTAGACAATCCCCTATGTGATAATAGACTTCTATCTGGAATATATAAGGAACACTTGCAACTCAACATAAAAAGACAAATAAACCAGCTGAAAAATGGGTGAAGGATCTCACTAGACATTTCTCCAGAGAAGATAAACAGATGACCAATAAGCTAAGATGTTCACTAGTCATCAAGGATATGTAAATCAAAACCACAGTGAAATACTATGTTTCATCCACCAGGATGGCTATAATAAAAAGAACAGATAATGACTACTACTGGCAAGAACGTGGAGAAAATTACAACCCTCATATGCTGCGGGTGGGAATGTAATACCGCACAGCTCCTTTATAAAACAGTCTGGCAGTTCCTCTAAAGATTAAATACAGAGTTACACAACCCAGAAATTCCACTCTGAGGTTTGGACCCTAGAGAAATGAAAACATGTCCACACAAAAACTTGTGTGTGAATGATGTTCATAGTCACATTATTCATAAAACTCCCAAAGTGGAAACAGCTCACATGCCCATTAACTGTTAAATAATGAAGTCAATGTGGCATCCATATGATAGAATATTACCAGACAGTGAAAAGGAATGACGCACTGGTGCATGCCACAACAAGGATGAACTCTGAAAGGCTGATGATAAGTGGGAGAAGCCAGTCACAAAGGACCTCATATGTTGATTCCATCCATGTGAATGTAGAGAATAGGCAAATCTATAAGGACAGAAAGTTAGTGGTGGCCTGGGATTGGAGGAGATGGAGGAATTTGTGATGGCAGCTTGCTGGGGGAGTGGATAACAGGTCAGTAGGGTTTCTTTCGGGGGTAATGGAAAATGTTCTAAAATGGACTGTGATTAAGGATGCACAACTGTGTGAATAGTTCAGAAGAGATTTCCTGAAATAAAAACTTCCTGTGGGAAAGAAGTAGGAGATGATACGGGTGGGGTAGGATGGGAAGGATTGTGGAGGCTGAATAGTTGAGGAGGTTATCCTTCATTCTGCAGGTAAAAAACCATGAGATGGTAAGATGAAAGGAATGCTTGGCAGAGATTAATCTGTACACACACTGTGCTGAGTGGTTAGGCGAGGTGAGCTAAACTTGCCCAGTGGGAGAAGAGAGAAAAAATTCAGTAACAAGCTCAGACATAATCTGTTTCAGCCACATGATTAAGTCACAAACAGTTCAGTTCAGTTCAGTTCAGTTCACTTGCTCAGTTGTATCCAACTCTTTGCGACCTCATGGACTGCAGCATGCCAGGCCTCCCTGTCCATCACCAACTCCCAGAGTTTACCCAAACTCATGTCCATTGAGTCAGTAATGCCATCCAACCATCTCATCCTCTGTCATCCCCTTCTCCTCCTGCCTTCAATCTTTCCCAGCATCAGGGTCTTTTCCAATGGGTCAGTTCTTCGCATCAGGTGGCCAAAGTATTGGAGTTTCAGCTTCAGCATCAATCCTTCCAACGAATATAAATTGACTGGTTGGATCTCCTTTCAGTCCAAGGAACCCTCAAGAGTCTTCTCCAACACCACAGTTGAAAAGCATCAATTCTTCAGTGCTCAGCTTTCTTTATTGTCCAACTCTCACACCCACACATGACTGTTAGAAAAACCATAGCTTTGACTAGATGAACCTTTGTTGGCAAAGTAATATGTCTCTGCTTTTTAATATGCTCTCTAGGTTGGTCATAGCTTTTAGTCTCAGGAGCAAGTATCTTTTAATTTCACACATAAAACACACATAAGAAGACTTAAATGATCAATAACGAAATGTTCTTTGAAGTTTTTACAACTGCAGCAGGCAATGATCACATCAGGACTCGTGCTTAAAAACTCAGGAAACAGTCAAAGAAAGGGGAGAAAGTCCAGTAAGGAAAGGCTATCTTTGAAACCTACAAGAGGGGAGACCAGAGAGAACATCCGAGTTTCCCAGCCTTAGAACAGATGTTCTAGCTGAGGTTGGGCCAGTGCCAGCCAAGCTGCCAAGGGAGACAAGGGTATAGGGAAGGTGGGCCTGGCAGGGGGTGCAGGTCTACGAGGGAACAGTCAGCGTGACTGCTGCTTCCTTCCTGGGTTTATCAACACCCGTCCAAGGAGCCCCCAGCCTTTGCCATCCTCTGGAGGAGGCGAGAATCCCTTCTGATCAGTTAGGTCTCCGTGACCAGAGGCAGAGCCATCAACTCTCAATTGCACAGCCTCCTGCAATTACTAGCACAGCCTCCTGAGGGTGGAGAAACGCAGCCAGCTTTCTGACCGTTCAGAACCCTCCCTCCTGACGAGTCCAGGCCGGTTTTCCTGGCAGGCTATATAATGTTGGACAAAGAGGCTTGTTGGAGGAAATTGTGGAGACACGGAACTTACCAGGACACTGGATTTGAAAGTTCTAATTCTACAGCCTGTGCAGGATTTTTTGTCTCACTGTGGCTGTCCCGTCGGCCACTGGGGAAGGGGATTTTCCCTACTTCAGGAGGTTATGCCAGGCCCAGCCCATTGGGCAGCCTCCCGGTCACATGACCAGTGCTGGGCCAATCACAGAGCTTCATTTTCCTGCATTCAGTGATTGGTCTAAGAGGAGCGCATGTGACCCAGGCTGGACCAGTCAGAGCTCTCCGTCAGTGCCACCGTGGGCTCTGTGAGGCACGCTTATTCTCTGGGAGAGAGGCCCACTCATGTCAGGCAAGGCTGGCGCTGCCGCCGGTCACCTCTGCTACTATGTGAGAAGATTCTCCCAGAAGGAAGGTAGAACTGAGAGTTGCAGAGACAGTGATAGAGCCCTGTCCGTACTGTTTAAGCACCGAGACCCAGACAGCTCAACGGTTGATTAAAAAAAATTTAGATTTCTGTCGCTTGCAACCGAAACATCGTGCATTTTTGAAGGGCCACCTACATTAAGATTGTAGCAGCCTGTTTCATAATGCTATTGAAAGGGTATGGCAGGTCAACCTAGGGCTGAGGAGACCTTTGGTGAAAGGTAAACAATACACAGAAAACTGCTTGGGTGTCTGTTCTAGTCATTCTTGCTGGTTACCTAGAGGCGGAGCGACTGCAAGACTCAGATTCTAGCCTCTGGATGGTGCAAACTAGGTCTTTGGCATCATGTAACTGAGCTAATTTGGAAGGCAAAGGCTCACCTCAGTTCTTAAAATAAAAGGCCCCCTACACTTGTGTCAATCACGCAGCCAATTAAAGAGGCCTCAAGTGACAAACCACCGGCTTGTCAAGGTGGATTAGAGACACAGGAGACGCCTCTGATGGTTGGAATAATTAGACTGTCAGCCTGCTGCATGGCCTGATCCGGTTGCCTTGGAGGGGGAGGTCGAGGATCCTTGGGTTACTCTAACAGGTGGTTTAGGGAGCAGACTCCTCCATAAGTCTCATGGGCTTGGTGCTGAGCAGAGATTGGTATGCCAGAAGCAGGAGACTGGTTGAGAGGAGGGGGAAGGCAGAGAGATATTCCCAGCATCTGCAAATGGTCAAGGTGGGCTTTAATCAAGCATCTATGTGCAGATTACAGGCGCCTTCCATAACTCATTTGCCTCGAAAGGCTTTATATGAGATGGAGTTTATTTGCTCAGCAGTTTTCTTCCTTCCCTTTCCTCAGAGAACCCACAGTCAGATTTGAACCTTTGAAAGCATGTATCAAATTTCAGATAATTCCTCCCAATTCACACCTCTTCCCAGACAGACATCCCTATGAACACTCACTGCTTGCTTCACTCCAGAGGCCGAGAGAGCCCCATCTGAAAGGGACCACTTACCTTCCAGAAATCAGTTAGCCATGGGGTCCTTACATGACGTTGAATCGGACCCCTCCCACCATCGCAGTGCTTTGAGGCAAGGAGTCCCAAAGCTACTGCTGAAAAACTTCCATGTTTATGAACACATGAGGTCCCCTAGGGTAATCTACAGGGGTAACCAAAAAGCGCTGGAAACACGCAAAGTCGAAGAAAATGTTATTTTCCATATTTTCTCAGTGAGATCTGCGGGTGACTGAAGGAAATATTTTCACATGGTGCTTGAAACAGCTGTTTGCTTAAGCCCCTTTCCCGAGAGTGGGGTGATAAGCAAGACCTTGCTCTGAGGGTGAGAGGCACGGGCCCGTGCTAAGGGGAGCCCGGACGACTGAGCCCGGCCTGGAGGTGAGGGGAGACGGCAGCCCTCCTCCAAACCCCCACCGGAGCACTCAGCCTCCCCTCTGGTACTAGTGATCTACGGCCGCCGTAACAAATAACCACAAACTAAATGAACTGAAATTTATTCTCTTACCATTCAAGAGGCCAGAAATCCAAAACGGTTTTACTGGGCCAAGATCGAGGTGCTGGCAGAGTGCTTCCTTTCACGGGTGCCGGGGAAGGCTATTGGTGCCTCTTCCAGTTCTCCAGCTGCGTTCATGGGTTCTTGGCCCCTTCCTCCATCCCCAAAGCCAGCATGTAATATCCCTGCTGCTTCCTTCTGCTTCCAACGCAGCATCTTCTTCTGTTCTGTCTGAAATCAGATGTCCCTCTCCCTCTTTTAAGGACACTGGGCCCACTGGGGTAATTTCCAGACTAATTTCTCCCTCTCAAAGTCTCTAGTTTAGTCATACCTCCGAAGACGCTTATTTCACATTATGTAACATGTGCACGATCCAGGGATTATATATTTAGGCGTCAGTACTCAGCCTATGGCGCCTTCTAATATAGACTGAAAAATTAGGCCAGCCTGAGAGAAAGCAGGTACTCCCCGCTGGTAGCAGGAGTTCAGATTGATGCTCGGCATCTCTGATACAGAGTGCAACATTCTTTCTCATGGGTTCAGCAGTTCCGGCATCAGTTCAGCCTCTAGGAATTCACTGTAGAGATATACTTGGAAATGAACGGGCAAGGATGCTTTTCCCGGCATTGTGTATAACAGCCTAAACTTGTAAACACCCCAAGTGACCCCAGCAATAGGGCCTCGCTGGATAAATAAAGGACCGTCCGTGGCATGGAATCTGTGAGTCATGAGAGAGAAGGAAGTGGATGAGATAGACCTATGTAAGCTAGTGCAGAAGAGTCTTCAGGAAGACAAAATCAGGTACAAGACATTGTGCAGATTATGTTCCTATCTGTGAAAATGAAAGGGAGAAATGTGTGTGTATGTCTCTAGAATATCTGGATATCCCTGAAGGAGAAAGAAGACAGTTTGTCCTTCCTTGGAGGGCGACTGGGAGGTTGGAGGTATGAAGTAGAAGTAGATTTGATTTTTTTTTTTTAAACCATGAACATTTATTACTTTCCAACTAAAAAAAAAAGACAGTTAATGACAAAGAGAGCAGAACATGGGTGTGGGAGAGATGACAGTTGTATCAGCCTGTCCACAGCACTTGCATATTTTGGTCTTGCCCCCCCAACTCCCACACCCCCATCACCAAGGCCAAGGTCCTGCCTTTCTCTTCCCCACATGCTTCACAGGCTTGCATTGCCATCCTTGTCTCGTTTCTCCGATGTCCTTTGCAGCCAAATTATTTTCACCAGGTGACAAATGGGGAGGTAGGGGCCGCTGCGGATGAGAGCAGGGGACCATCAGTAATGTGTCCCGGCCACAAACTGAAGCTGGGCAGGGATCCAGCAACAGAGTCGCAGCCTCGAGGCTACCCTCTGCAGGATTTAAACCCTGCTTACACGACCTTGGACAAGTCACAGAAGCACTCTGAACCTCAGCTTCCTCATCTGAGAGATAGGAAGAGCATTGTAAGCACAGGGTTGAAGTGAGAATCGGAATAAAAAATGAGGATGTCATCGATGGTGCTTCTCAAGCAGGTACACTGCTTGGGGACGGTCCTGACCTCACAGTCACACGGTGGAGGGAGGTGGAAGACTGGGAGCCACCGGACCTACAGAGCGTAGCTCTGCAGGGTTAATGGTGCAGAGTCTTGAGAGCACATGGCTGCATGTTCCCCAGAATAAGGCACGTGGCCTGTAGCGCCTGGGTTTCTAGTTTGTAAATCATAAAGTTAATAGACAAGGCAGCACACGGTTTAATTAACCTTGGGGGTACATTGAGAGCCTCTTTAAATTAAAAAGAGAAAATCTATTAGAAACCCAGAGTCTCTTGACTATGATCCTGAACCAACAGTCCTGCTGCAACTCAAACAAAACCCGCCATTCTCTGCTCACAGAAACCTCGGGAACACAGCGAACCCGCAGTCAGAGGGGAAGGAAATACAAAAGACAGTCACGAGGGGCAGAAACCAGCCTGGCTGACGGGCCGAGGGGCTGGGGAAGTGAGTCAGGAGTAAAGCCAAAGCCCCAGGAGTCAAACCAGCCCGGCCCCGGGCCTGGGGGTGGGCTCAGGGCTTCCAGGCCCCCCGAGGCCGGGCGTGAGTCTTCTGAGCATGCACCTCCCTGGGATGCGACCTCTCATCACCACATTTTGTGCCCGCCCTGGACACAGTGCCAAGGCAGGCAGAGGCGTGACCAGGTGCCAAAGGGGACAGCATCTCCTCACACCCTGTATCCACCGTCCATATCCAAAATGGCACTCCACCGAATGTTTATAAAGATAAACGCCGTGCAGTTTCTTTAGACTAAATCTGAGATGAAGAATTTACTCACCCAAGTCCTAGTTTCGATATTTACTAGCTAGATAACCACGAGCAAGTTCTGAAGCTCTCTAAGACAATTTCCTCAGCTACAAAAGGAGTATAAAACTAACTTTTCTCAATTCAAAGATGGCACTTTGCAACATTTCTGAAATCATACCGCGTCTTCTGATTAATGTGATACTTAATTTGCTATTAAACTTTTTTCATTTCCAAAAACTCCTGGGATATCACTGAATTTTTTTCAATAGCCTTATTAACACTAGAAGCTTTATTCACACACTATGAAAGGGAAAGTGGAAGGGTTTAGTCACTCAGTTGTGTCCAACTCTTTGCGATCCCATGGACTGTAGCCCTCCAGGCTCCTCTGTCCATGAGATTCTCCAGGCAAGAATACTGGAGTGGGTTGCCATGCCCTTCGTCAGGGGATCTTCTTGACCCAGGGATCAAACCCGGGTCTCCTGCATTTCAGACAGATTCTTTACCACTGAGCCACTACAGATCACCAATTTAAATCAAACTGTTCAATGGTTTTTAGTATAGTCACAGATTATGCCACCATCACTACAGCCAATTTTGTCACCCCAAAAAGAACTCTGCTGTTTCATTCTCATTCCTCCATCTCTCTGGAACCATCAGTGGAGTCATGTAAGTGATCCTGTATAGGTGACTTTTTTCACTTAGCATGATGGTTTCAGGGTTCGTCTATGTTGTAGCCTGTCTGTCCTTCATTCCTTTCCGTTGCCCAATGATGTTCCATTATATGAATATACTACATTTTACAGATTCATTCAGCAGTTGATGGTTATTTCTACTTTTTGCATTTTATATGATTAATACTGCTATGAACATTCACGTGTAACTTTTTATGCAGATGTGTTTTCATTTCTCTTGGGTACCTAGGAAGAACTGGCACTGCTGAGTCAATCATAAGGTAACTCCTATGAGTTGCCAGACTGTCCTCCAAAGGGGCTACAACATTTTGTCTTCCCACCAGCAAAGTATGAAGACTCCACTTTCCCCATATCTTTGCCAGGACTTGTTATTATCTGTCTCTTTTATTCTAGCCAGCCCAGTGAGTGTGAAGTGGTATCTCATAGTGGTTTTGATTTGCATTTCCCTAATGACTAATGATGGTAAGCATCTTTGCTTATTGGCCATTTGTTCAACTTCTTGTAAAAATTGTTTATGCAGATCCTTTGCCCATTTTTAAATTGGATTTCCTTTTATTATTGGGTTGTGAGAGTTATTTATATATTTAAAATACAAGTCCCTTTCCAGATACGTGATTGAAAATTTTCTCCCATTGTGTGGATTGTCTTTTTATTTTCTTAATGATGTCCTTTGATGCAAAAAGTTTAAATTTTGATGAAGTCCACTTAGTCTTTTTTTTTTCCTGTTTGTTGCATGTGGATATCTCTTTGTCCGAGCACCATTTTTTGAAAAGACTACCCTCTCCATTGAATTGCCTCTGCAGTTTTCTTTAATGTCAGTTGATCTTGCCTGTGAGAGTTTACTTTTAGCCTCCCGGGTCTATTCCACTGATTTGTATGTCTAGCCTCATGTCAGCACCCCGCTGTCTTGATTACTGTAGCTTTATAGCAAGTTTTGGAATCAGGAAATGTGAGTCTTCCAGTTTTGTTCTTTTTCACGACTGTTTTGGCTAATTTAGATCCCTTACCTTTCCATATAAATTTTAAGATCAGTTCGTTAGAACCTGCAAGAAGCGCGGCTGGGACCGGGAGTGTGTTGACCTGCAGATTGCTTCAGGGACTCGGCTTCCTAGGCTGCTGCTCCTGCATAGTCCTTCCTTCATGTCTGACTCTGTGCGACCCCAGGGACGGTAGCCCACCAGGCTCTTCTGTCCGTGGGGTTCTCCAGGCCAGAATACTGGAGAGGGGTGCGATTTCCCTCTCCAGGGGCTCCTCCCGGCCCAGGGAGGGAACCCAGGTCTCCCGCATTGCCGGCGGGTTCTTTACTGCCGAGCCGCCGGGGCAGCCCATAGGTGCCGCTAGTGGCGAAGAGTCCACCGGCCAGTGCAGGAGACGCCAGAGATGAGGGTTTGACCCCTGGGTCGGGAAGAACCGCTGGAGCAGGAAATCGCACCCCACTCCAGAATTCTTGCCTGGAACTGGGGACTATTGCCATCTTAACAGTATTATGTCTTTGCAACAAGAACATGGGCTGTCTTTCCATCTATTTAGATCTTCTTTTAGCACTGATTTTGTTTGGAGAGTAAGAAACTTGCACTTCTTTTTTAAGAATATACTTATTCCTAAGTATATTATTCTTTTCGATGCTATTATAAGTGAAATTGTTTTCTTAATTTCATTTTCAGAGTGTTCATTGCTAGTGTACAGAAATACAATTGATTTTTGTGTACTGATGTGCTCTGCAAGACCGCTGAACTTATTTATTAGTTCTAATCAGTTTTTTTTAGTGGATCCCTTAGGATTTTCTGCATAGGAGATCATGCTGTATGCATCTTCTTCCTTTCCAATATGGCCTTTTATATCTTTTTCCTCTCTAGTTGTCCTCACTAGAATCTGCATGACAGTGCTGATAGAAGTGGCAGAGCAAACATCCTTCTCTTGCTTCTGAGCTTAAAGGGGAAAGCAGTCACTCATATCATTAGCTTTTTTCTTTTACAGATGTCCTTTACCAGGTTGAGGAAGTTCCCTTCTGTTCCTTGTTTATTGGTTTGTTTGTGCATTTTTGTTTCTTTATGTTAGCATTTTTATCATCAGCATGTTGGCTTTTATCACATGTGAATTCTGTAGATTAGTCCGTCATTGGAAGGACTGATGCTGAAGCTGAAGCTCCAGTATTTTGGTCACCTGATTCGAACAGACGACTCACTGGGAAAGTCCCCGATTCTGGGAAAGATTGAGGGCAGAAGGAGAAGAGAGCATCAGAGGATGAGATGGTTGGGGAGCATCACTGATGCAAGGGACATGAACTGGAGCAAACTCTGGGAGATGGTGAGGGACAGGGGAGCCGAGTGTGCTGCAGTCCAAGGGGTCTCAAGGAGTCGGGCACGACTGGGCAACTGAACAACGACAGCATCCCGAGATACAGTAGTGGTTTCTCAGTGCTCCCTCCATCGTTTGCTTGGCGAGAGATGGCTCTTTGGGCCACTTCACCAGCTTTAGTACCAGGTCCAAGCAAGGAACACCTTAGTTCTGCCCAGCTGATGGTTTTGAGACATCTCAGAGCAAATGAGGAATCCTTTCTCATTAGCCCTTGGATCCAGCTGGTCATCCACATGGACCCTACTTGAACTGTCTTCTATGGGCTTAGGTGCCTTGCCTTTCCATATAAATTTTAGGATCAGCTTGTCACAATCCCAAAAAAGGGTAGCTAGGATTGTGACAGGGATTTTGCTGAATCTGTGGATTACTTGGGGGACTATTGCCATCTTAACAATATTATGTCTTTCCAACCAGAACAGGGGATGTCTTTGCATTTCTGATGTTTGAGGGCTGATTTCTGCAACTGTGGGTGATTTGAGGGCCTGGAATATCAAAAGTTGAATTTCATGACAATCAGATCAGATTCTTTTTTTGCCCTCTGGATAGAGAGAGGTGGGGTTAGAATGGCATTTTTTTTTTTTTTATTATCCTAGCCAAGCCTTAATTTCTACTCATCAGCATTTTTTGAACCTGGCTATAAGACATACTCTCAACTCACCTGTTTTGTAAGTTTTTCATAGGTTTTCATTTTACCCACTCAGTCAGCTCTTTGAGGGCAGAGACCAAGCCTTAAATTTCTCTTGAAACCTCCAGAGAACCAGGTAAAATCTTTGTTGTGTAGCAAAGACTTGATGAGTGCAGTTTACTGGTAATCTCTGCCTTTTAGCAATGATAGCTTATGGTGAACGATGTCGGATTCGTGATCTCCAAAAAGATTTAGCTTCAGGACCAGGGACCAGGCTTGATCACTCGAGAGCTTTTGTGTAGCAGAGTTTTATTAAAGTATAAAAAGGGACAGACAAAGCTTCTGACATAGACATCAGAAGGGGGTCAGAGAGTGCCCCACTCACTAGCTTATCAAGGCCTTATATACTCTTACCAGACCACTTGCATCTTAAATTAACAAGATTAGAACTGACAATAGAAAGGTCTTACCAGACCTTCTCCCACAACATGCATCTTAAGATAACAGGATTAGTCAGAAGTTTCTTGTTAAGGAGAAACCTGTCCTTGAGCAAGATATATTGCTACATCAACTAAGACAAAGCAATGTAGAAAAAACATTTGTCTTTTTCTCCTCCTTGAGGGCCCCAGGCTCCTTATTAACCTACTGAAGAACCTACTCTCAGCAAAATTGTCCGATGTGAGACTTGACTTGTCCATACCACATGCCCTAGAGTATAGAGGTCTGAGCAGCAGAGGAGACAATGACCCCAACACGTAGATCAGAAAGACCCCGAGACCCAGAGCGCCGGGCCTACCTGCGGCCCTGGCACCCCTGCGGGACCCACAGCTTCCTGCGCACAGCACGGCAGGGGGGTTTGAATGAGGGTCTCCATCTGGGGTTGGAAGAGAAGAAAGAGAGCCTTGCCAACCTTCCTTCCAAACTCCACGAGAAAAGTAAGGCTGATGAAAGACACTTGGTCAGTACCAGAGCCTTGAAGAATTGATGCTTTTGAACTGTGGTGTTGGAGAAGACTCTTGGACTGCAAAGAGATCCAACCAGTCCATCCTAAAGGAAATCAGTCCTGAATATTCACTGGAAGGACTGATGCTGAAGCTGAAGTTACAATACTTTGGCCACCTGATGGGAAGAGCTGACTCATTGGAAAAGACCCCGATGCTGCTTGAAAAGAAATTCTGAGGAAACATGGTGTGCTGGCATCATCGAACGTCAGTGCCACGCTAACCCCCCAGGAAGGACAGGTGCCACCCTCAGCTCAGAGAAGCTGCCCCTCCAGGCACTGACTTAGCGGTGATGACAACATGACAAAGCTTTTGAGTTAAGACTTCCTATTCTCTCCTCCAAACCACACCTGAAAATTCTGATTTGGACATTCACTGACATAAAACCCAGAACTCACTGAACAAAGAAAAGTAGTAATTTTGTTTTGTTTGCAAAAAATAAATCCAAGTGTATCACTTAGCACAGTCCCGGCACATGCTAAATGCCCAAACACATCCACTCTTTTTCTATTATTATTATTATTAGGGAGCTTTCAGGGTATCCATCATCTAAGTTCTCAAGTTGGGCAAGCATGTGGGCTTGATTTCTTTGGTAAAGAGGAGTGCGGATTTTTGTGGTTTGGTTGCAGAGGCCGGGAGCCATTTTGCACAGACTGCGCCCTGTGCATACAGCAGGAATGAATGGGTCACCCGAGTTCCCGGCCATGTATGTTCCTCGGGGACTGGGTGAGGCAGGTGGTAATCAATACTCGTTTCTGGAAAGAGGAGGCGCCCAGAGTGAGTGAGGTGCTGTGCTGGGCGCTGGGAATGTCACTGTGCAGAAGCCAGCCTCTGCCTTTGAGGCGCTCACTGGCCAGCATCGATGAGATCAGGATACAAACGTTCTTCTGCAATGGTGTGGTGTGGACCCCACGGACCGGAGGAGGAGAGCCTCCCAGACAGAGTGAAATTCCTGTGGCTCTCGGAGAACGAATAACTTCATCAGGCAGGCAGGCAGGCGGGGAGAGAGACTCTCAGAACCTGTTTCTTCATCTGCACTTTGAGAATAAAAAGAACAGATTTCTCCCCGGAGGCAGGGCAGTCTAGTGGCCGAAGGTGTGGAGACTGAACAGGTCTGGGGCTGACTCTAGCCCTGCCGTCGAGATTCAGGAAATCACAACGCCCAGAGGAAGTGGTCCCTGCCCTGGCTCTTGGGCAGCACAAGCCTCCTCTGTCCTTTCTGCTCTCTGCAGCAGGGTGGGGTCCCCCCTCAGCCTTGATGCCTCATCGTCAAAGGGTGGCTGCCTTTTCTCCAGCCCACGTGGCAAAGCCCGAGTCAAGAAGAGAGGAGGTGGGCACTGGGGGTAGAGAGCCCGCCTACCAACGTGGAGGACAGAAGACATGCGGGTTCAGTCCCTGGGCCGGGAAGGTCCCCTGGAGGAGGGCATGGCAGCCCACCCCAGTACTCTTGCCTGGAGAGTCCCATGGACAGAGGAACCTGGTGGTCGCAAAGAGTCGGACACGGCTGAAGCGACTTAGCATGCACGCACGACGGTGACTGCAAAGTGGATTTTTGTTTTTATTTTCGTTTTTGGCTGTGCTGGGGCCTTGCTGCGGCGCGCAGGCTTCCCTGGCTGTGACTGGCTTAGCTGCCCCTCGGCGTGTGGGACCCTAGTTCTCTGACCAGGGATCCAGCTCTCCTCCCCTGCATTGGAAGGCGGACTCTTAACCCCTGAACCACCAGGGAAGTACCCCCCGCCCCCAATTTTGACACAGTACTCACCCGGTAATTGGTGCCCTTATTGCCGCTGCGGGGAGCGCATGCGGATGGAATGAGACTGTGTGAGGATAATCTGTGAGGCCTCCGGGGTTATTGTTCCAGGCGGAAGGAGGGCCTCCTGCGGAGGCAGGGACGCTAAAGGAGCTCCGTTTCCTACACAGAGAGGCTGTGAGCGAGGCCAAGATGGGGCGGCGGCGGGCGGGATGTGGTGTCTGAAGTGAACCGTCCGTCCTTCAAAGGCCAAAGGTCTTCATTTCATCAATTAGAGATGTGATCAAACAAATGAAACAGAAAATCACCAGGGACACACTTCCCGTAGGATCATTTTATTTGAGTTGAGATTTTTAAATAATAAACTATTCACACAGTTATAAATAACTTAAAATCAATATGTAGCACATATAAGAAATAAAAAGATTAAATAGCAATATCCATATATCCCCGCATCCAGATTTAAGAGATGTTAGCATTATAGTACTTGCTTCAGACCTTCAGGTTTGTTTTTCTTTTTTAAAGAAGTGAAATATTATAGATTCTATTGTAGGGCAGGGGTCCCCAACCTCTGGGATCAAATGCCTGATGATCTGAGATCGAGCTGATGCCCTAACAACAGAAATAAAGTCGGAAATAAATGTAATGTGCTTGAATCATCCTGAAACCACCCCCACCCACTCCCCATGGAAAAACGTCTTCCACGGAAACGGTCCCTGGTGCCAGACAGGTTGGAGATGGCTGAGGTAGGGCTTGCCACCCCAAAATGAGTCTCTTTGGCATGAGAATTAATTTGGCTATTTTTAAGGCCCAAAAGACTCAGAAAGGTATTCTGACCTTTCCCCTAACTGCCTAAAAGAATGTAGACAGAGAAATCTGCAAAAAATACAGGTTAGGCATACTCTTAGAGATCAGAGTCCACTCTGTGCCCACCGCCTCGGTGACCCAGCAAACACTCACCCGCTCAGCATTCGCTTCCCCAGCTCCATGTGAATTCCTGCTTCCCCTCTGGAGGCCCAAACCACTCCCCAAACCCTCTGTTATCTTTAGCTGAAAGTGAGGACTTTAGCCATCTTAGCAATTTACTAAGTTTTCCAGGCTCTCTCCTATGGACACATATTGTTTGATTTTTGACTTTTTGAAACAAAATCATTGTTTGATTTTATCTTGTCAGTAAGTCTCAAGTCAACTTAACTTGTAGACAAGCCGGAAGAACCTAGTCTTACAGAGGAAAAACTTCTTCCTCCCTGACACTGTCAAAGCTTCACACTCACCCTTTATGTGTATGCTTGACGCCAATCTCAGGCTATCAATAACAAATGCCATGGTTAGACAGGCCCTTGAGGTTTTTATTGTAATTGCAAGATGCCCTTCAATAATAACCAGTACTTTGGCCACCTAAGGAATGAACTGACTCATTGGAAAAGACCCTGATGCTGGGAAAGACTGAAGGCAGGAGGAGAAGAGGATGACAGAGGATGAGATGGTTGGATGGCATCACCAACTCAGTGGACATGACTTTGAGCAAGCTCTGGGAGTTGGTGATGGACAGGGAAGCCTGGCGTGCTGCAGTCCATGGGGTCATAAAGAGTCGGACACGACTGAGCAACTGAACTGAATAACCATCAGGAAGTTTTGGGAAAAAAATCAAAGTTTGCTGTTTATAGGAGCCGGAAATTACACACCACACCTGGGACCACACAGAGAGGTCACAGGCAGAGGGAGAGGGTTACAGGCTGGAGTTCTGTTTATACTGGGGTCAAAGACGGGGGCCTGGGGTTTAAAGGCCCACTCCTTATTGGTGAATGTGAACACAAGAACAGGGGTTTCAAGCATGTGCATTCGTACTGTCTCACTCGGCCGTGTCTGACTCTGTGACCCCATGGACTGTAGCCCACCAGGCTCTTCATCCATGGGCTTTCCCAGGCAAGAATGCTACAGTGGGTTGCCATTTCCTCCTCCCAAAGGAGCAGGGGATCTTCCTGACCCAGGGAGCGAACTCACGAACTCACGTCTCCCGCTTTGGCAGACGAATTCGTTACCATTCTGCCACCTGAGAAGCCCATTTAAAACACAAGAAGAGAGAAAACAAGTGGTGAGTTATCGACATTGACAAAAAGAAAACTAAATCAAGTAAAACAAAAGACCTTCAGGAGGGGTAGGCGGGTGACTATCTGGCCATGTGTTTACTCAGGATCACCTTTGTCAGAGTGGATGCCTCAGCAATGGGAGCTGACGTCAGGCGCTTGTGTTACCACGAGGAAACCCACGCGTCAGGGCTCACACTCCAGTGGGTCAGTCTCATGTATGTTTTCACGCTTCTATTCTGTGTGTGATTCCATTAACGAAATACACTAGAGCCCAGCAACGCTGCTTCTAGATGTCTCCCTAGGGAAAAGTTCGGGTATGCCCAGAAGGTGACAGGTCTAAAGAAGTCCGCTGGAGAATGGTTCCTAACAGGGCGAAAAGGGCAGAGGACCCAGGCCGGGCACATATTGCTGTGTAACAAACCTCCCTGGCGGAAGGCTTCCAACTACATAATCGCTCATTCTGCTCCTGAAACTTCAGTTTGGGCAGAGTTTGGTAGCGTCAGCTTATCTTTGCTCCATCAGCTGGGGGACCGAGGGGGGAGGCTGGAAAGCTGGGGCTAGTTCCAGAACTTGCAGCAAGTTCGAGAAACGGGTGTCCTAAGGGAACCGGGCAGACTCTCATGGCATTTTTCTGGTCCAGCCTCAAGAGATGGATACCATCACTTCTGCCACAAGTAACAGGTCAAGGTAATCACAGTAGTCCGCTCAGGGTCGAGGACGGCAGACAGAGAAGGTAGCCCAGGTCTCCCGGTTCAAGGGGAGTGTCCCAGTTTCATCTGAAGACCACAGTGATGGGATGCATTGGGGTGATCACTTTTAGAAAGTACAGTCTGCCGCCCAACCTAACTGTTCCTGGTGGGGTACACAGAGATACGCTGACATTTTGGTTTATTTGATGTTGTTTAAAAAGCTAGGAAAGGGTGGGTATCTTTTTAATCACGACAGCAGTACAACTCCAGGCAGAATTAAAAGACTCAAGTGTTTGGGAGGGTGGAGACTTTGCACTGATCTCTGTCTTACATCATACAGGATGAAAAGATAGGACTTTCAAGCAGAGAGAGTGTCTCTCTTCCACAGGGAAGTCTCAGGAACAGGCACAAGGGAGAATTCATTTTCAAGGTTCCTTTCTCTCGTGAATGGTATGAACAAAGCTCTCGGCCCTACAAACAGAGGACTCTGCCAGGACGGGCACAGAGACCGCTGCTTCCTTGAGGGCACAACTCTGCTTCCTCTGGCTTCAGAAAACCCCCAAGCGAGGCTCCGGGTGTCTCCGAGCGGCGGTGGGTGAGGGCCGCCTGGAGCCGGGAAGGCTGGGGATGAGGCCTGACGCTGCCGCCTGTTGTCTCCGGGACCTGTTGTTGTTGCCTGTTTAGTTGCTCAGTCGTGTCTGACCCTTTTGCGATCCTGTGGACTGTAGCCCGCCAGGCCCCGTCCACGGGATTCTCCAGGCGAGAATACTGGAGCGGGCTGCCGTGTCCTTCTCCAGGGCATCTCCCCCGCCCGGCGATCAAACCCAGTCCTCTTGCTTTGCAGGCAGATTCTCTTACTGCCGAGCCGCCGGAAAGTCCTAGGCAAGATATTTAACTCTCTGGCCTCAATTCCCTCCTATGGACAATGAGGCTAATAACACCACTTATGATGTTTTTGTAAACACCGTGATAATTCACAGATTCTGTTTAGATTTGACAAGTGCTTTAAAAGCATTAGTTGTTAGTAGTCACAAGGGAGAGCAGACTCAGAAAGTTGTAAATACTTGACTTGCACCGAGTCCAGAGTTAATCATGATCACGACCCCCAGGTGTGACCTCCAGAAGCCCTTCCACAGGCCAGGTAATTAGCCTCAGGTTTCAGTGGGCCTTCTGGCTCCTGTTCGCCCACGGCGGGAGGTGGAATGGTCAAGACGGACAGCTACAGGACAGAATGTGGGCGACAAGCCCCCTCCTGGGTTTCCATCTTGCAGACGAGTCCGCTGGTGGGGCGCTCCTGCCAGGCGCGTAGGGACCGCGGGCCTGGTGCCAAGACCTTTCTCTTGGAAGAGAAGGTGGGAGCTATCTTCCCAGCTCCCGGGTTTCTCTGATTCTGCTCAATAAAGAGCTCCTCGCCCCCGCTTAGGCCAGGGGTGCAGAAGCAAAAGCAAAAGATGCCTTCTTCAAATGGTGATGGTCTTGGGAGAAAGACCACCGACCTGGGCTTTTCTTGTCTGTTACTTACTAACAGGGTGCGTGCTAAGCTGCTTCAGCTCTTTGGCACCCCATGGACTGCACCCCACCAGGCTCCTCTGTCCATGGGATTCTCCAGGCAAGAACACTGGCATGGGTTGCCATGTCCTCCTCCAGGGGATCTTCTCCACCCAGGGATCAAACCCCCGTCTCTTACATCTCCTGCTTTGAGGGCGGGTTGTTCACCACTGGGGCCACCTGGGAGGCTTATTAACAGGGTGACCTTGTGCAGATGACCTACTCTGTTTTGACCTCATCTTTCTCAGCAATACTTTGTGAAATGCCCAAAGGATTCCTTTCTGAGGGGAATTCAGCCCAAGGGCTATGCCCAGGGTGAACCTCAATAAATAAGAGGTTAAAGTGGGCTTGGAGGGAGGGTGCGTTCCCACAGTGGGGGGTGGGGGGAGCCCGGGTGTCTCTGAATTCCCCCGCTCCTGCTTCATCTCTGACCTCAGAGGCCAAAGCGTCTGACAGCTTCGGGGTCTGGAGAGAGTGGAGGCTTGGGCTGGGTGGGAGGCGCAAGGTGGGGGTGGGGGGCTATCATTCCCGGAATCAGGGCCCCGGGGCCCCTCTGCTGCCCGAGGAGAGGCCGGGATTCCGGCAGCTCGGGACCCTCCAGCTGCCCTCCCCGAGCCAAGTCCGTCTGGACACCCTGGCAGGGAGCTGCCCACCGCTTCCCCTTCCGCTGCGGGACCCAAGAGCAAACGCAGAGCCCGAACCCTGGGAGGGGTGGTTCGACCCCAGGGAAGGGAATCTAGAGGGGCGGCAGGGCCACGGAGCCTGGACCTCCCGTCTTCCGAGACCAGCGCCCTCCTGCCAGGAGATACGGGCGCTGGATGCGGGCCTCCGTCGGGACCCGCATCCTCTCCCGGGTGGGGGCCCGGGGGAAACGCGCCCGCCCCACCT
>CM035273.1:2428356-2471834 GCA_020226075.1 Hydropotes inermis | reverse complement strand
GCATCAGTCCTTCCAGCATCAGCCCTTCCAGCATCAGTCCTTCCAGCATCAGTCCTTCCGGTGATAATCGGCTGATTTTCTTTGGGACTGACTGGTTTGCTGCCCTTGCTATTTAGCCCTAGCGCCCTCTCAGTGGAGGGGCTGTACCACTCAGGACTGGCGAGGTCGAATCGTGGGGACAACGTCTATGGGACAGACTTGAAACCCCCCTCAGTGCAGTCCTGCCTCCCAGGATGTGCCCGTCTGAAGTCAGCCCAAAGGCTGGATCCCTGCAGTTACTGACGGAGCAGCCATCTCAGGCCATCTCTCTGGAGGACGTCCTGGAGGCCCCGCGTTGGCTGTTGAGTGCTTTGGCCTGGGAGCGAGGCCCACTGCTTGGGGGCTAGAAGCAGGACCCCCAGAAGACGGGGAGCTAGTCTGCTGCACTCACGGCGGCACGGCGGGCGAGGAGAGGGAAGGCGGAGACAGAGGGCACGGAGGGGAACGGAGGCTCTCAGGGAAGAAGGCAGGCCCGGCCGGCCGAGAGGCTGCAGCTCCAGTCTGCTCCTTGACTAGAGCAGACGGCAGAGGGAGATGGCTGGGTGGCATCACCGACTCGGTGGACATGAGTTTGAGTAAACTCCGGGAGCCGGTGATGGACGGGGAGGCCTGGCGTGCTGCAGTCCGTGGGGTAGCAAAGAGTCGGATACGACTGAGCGACTGAACTGAACTGCACTGAACTGAACAGAGCGAGGCAGGTGCCGACGTCACTCCGGCTTCGTGGGCGTGGATGGGGGGATGCTCGCGGGGCCCCCATAGCCCTTTCCCCAGAGACCCTGCTTCTGGGCCTGCGGTAGCCCTAGTCAGCCCTGAAGGACCTGCCTTTCCCTAGAAATTGTCACAGTGAGTGCGGCCACCCTCTCGACCCCCATGCACCTTTCACTTCGGCGTTTAATAACATTTCACCTGACGTCAGACTCTATGCTGTCTGATGGGATCTGCCCATCCTTTTGTTATGATACAACCTCTTCTTCCCAATGGCAAATCCCTTGAGTTCAGAGTCAACCTCAATGCTTTTTCTCTACCTGCTCCCATGGTGTGGGACGAGTTATTCAGCATGACTGGGTCCTTGCAACAGACTCCACCCCGGGAGGATGAAAACAGACACGAAAAGGACATCGAGGGGAGGTTTAAAGATGAGAAAGATATGCCGATCTCTACATCAGCCTGTCAAAGTGTCCAGGAACCATTTAAATTGAATCACATCATCTTTGACCCATAAAACAACATTGTCAGCTATACATTTCTGTATCAGCAGTGGCTGCATAGAAGTGCCTCTGACCAGAGCCTGTGTCTCCAAGTTGGCCAGTAGAGAGGCCACTGGTCACATGTGGCTGTTGGGCATTTCAAATGTGGCTATTGAGACTGAGAAACCAAATTTTGAACTAAACTGAAATATGCTACATGTGTAAAAACCACATCAGGTTTCAAAGACTATATGAAAAAAAAAATCCAAACTGTCCCAGTAATATGTTGTTTTATTCATTTTAAGGCCATAATATTTCAGATCTAGTGCATTAAGTGAACTTTATTTTAAAAATAATTTCATTACCTCTTTGTACTTTTAAAATGTGTGGGTCTTAGAAGAGTTACAATGACATCTGTGTCCTGCAGGATATTTCTATGGAGCATCATGGCTCAGGAAAGCTGGATTTGTGAAAGCTTAACCCATTTCACATTGCTGTTTCCAAAGCTGCAAACTGTCACATTTGGCCAATCCAGAAGAATCCACCCGCAATACAGGAGATGCAGGTTCGATCCCTGGGTTGGGAAGATCCCCTGGAGAAGGGAATGGCAACCCACTCCAGTATTCTTGCCTGGAGAATCCCATGGACAGAGAAGCCTGGTGGGTCCATGGGGTTGCAAAGAGTCAGACACAACAGAGTGACTAACGCACTAATTTGCAGAAATTCTCACCAGGGTGGCATTTGAAATTTGGGACATTTAATTTTTTAAAAATATTTGTTATTTGTTTTGACTGCGCTGGGTGTGGGATTTTTTTTTTTTTCAATTGCGGCCTGTGGGGTCTGGCTCCCTGACCAGGGATTGAACCCAGGTCCCCTGCACTGGGAGCATGGAGTCTTAGCCAATGGACCACCAGGGAGGTCCTGGGACATTTTCTTTTCACTCTTTATTTACTTTCCTGCTTTTCTCCCAAACCTATGACTGCAAAACCCATCTAAAAGCATCTTATTTATTCCACAAACAGATCTCCAGGTCTTAACAAAATAACAATTGCTGCTCTGTATTTTACACACACACACTCCCCTACAGGGACTAACATTTTCCCATGTGTAAAGCGACATGCCTGATTGCTGGATTAAGCAACGGAAATTAATTATTACAGTAATTACTCGGCCACTAAATATCTGAATGCCAGACCTGACATAGCTGTCCTGGGAGCCACCTTCAGCTTCCTGAATGCATTAGTATCGACAGGGCAGCTCAAGCCAATGTATTTTTTAAAACTCTTTCTTCTGCTGCTCTTTGCAGTGTGATCCAGGAGCATCTGTTTGGAGGAAGAGGAGGTTGGACATCTTAGACCACAGGGGGAAAAAAAAAGACAGCTGGCTTCTGGAACCCATCTTCCCAGGCCAGGAGAATATCAAATGCCTGAAAATGAGAACGTCAGTCTTCAGGGTGGCCATTCAGTGGGGTGCGGACACGTGCAGTGTGAGAACGCTGACTGGGCGATGGGAGAAACCTCAGTGTAGCGGCCAGGAGGGCTCAGACACAAGCCGCCATCCCTGGAGGAAGGGGCCACCACCTGCGGGTTCTAAAGCTGCAGGGGAGAGTCCCCTGGGGGCCAGGGCTTAGGACTCGGCTCTGACTGTCACGGCCCAGGTTCAGTTCCCGGTTGGGGAGCTGGGATCCTGCAAGCCTCTCAGTGTAGCCAAAGAAAGAAAGAAATGGAAGCTGCAGGGAGCCATGCCAAGGTGCCTGCAGGAAGTCCCCCTGAGTTCCTTCTAAAGTATCCTGTTTGTCTTTTCTCTCCATGGTATCCCAGGCACACTAGCCATCTCGGGGGGCGTCACCTGCCGTCTTCCCTGAGGCCGACTTTGTTCAGGGCGGAGAAAAGATTTCCTTTAGGAAAGAGATCTGGGTCAAGACCACAGCTTTCAAAAGCAGCTCTGCAGAAGAGGGCTTCTCTGGCAGGAAGATGGAGACCCACCTGCTTGTCTCCTTGTTTCCTCCTGCCGTGGGGCTACGCCTTCATCCAGGAGGTATGTGATGGCTAACGTGGCTGAAGCACCTTCACACAGTTCAGAGCATGGATTCACAGGATAAAAATGCTTCAGCTTCTTGAGTTTTTGCACCTTGGGGTAGGGTTTGAGCTCAATGGTGAGTGTCTGCACAACTTTTTGTATTTTTTTTTTTTTAAATCATCCATCCAGTTAAACCACTACTTAGGACAGCTGGGGGTCACCAGGTAATTCTCCCTGACACAAGTCCTATTGTTCCTGCTTTAAAACTGTCAGTTTAACTCGGAAAACCATTAGGCCACATGTCAGAGGGTATTAAAGGGAGTGACTTCACTAAAAGCCAGCTGAGAAATTCCAGTGTGCCCGGATCCCTGCAAGGCTGTCCTAACTTCTCTAGAGCTTTCCTTCTGTAGGTCAGAACCATTTCCATCTTCTCCAAAACAGCGAGTCCTCTAAGCAAACACACAAGCCCAAAGATTACAGCATCACCCCAGATGGTTCCCATTCCTCTTGGAGAGTACCACTGTCTACTAAGAAAAAGAAATCAGTAATAACAGTAATAGCAACTGGTTGTAGCACTTTACTATTGGGTAGAGCATTGAACATTTTAGGGTGTTATTTTCTTTCATCTTTATAATGTGCGTTAATTCAAAATACATTTATTGAGTGACCACTGTCTTGACAACTCCCTCTCTCATGGAGCTCCTGCTCCATCCTGTAACTGCAGAAATGTTTGTCCACCTCTGACGGCAGCTGTGGCTGGAGGGACCGCTTCCCACTTCCAGTGGCTTCTGATCTGGGGAGAGAGGAAGCTGGCTCTGCCCTGAAGAGCAGGCGGGTTTGCCCAGAAGGCTGGCGACGGGCGGTGGTGGAGAGACGGCGGGCCTTCAGAGGCGAGAGCCAGATGGGCGCTGGCGGAACAGCTGCAGTGTGGCCCCTGCAGGGGGAAAGTGCAGGATGAAGACCAGGAGGAGCTGAGCCCGGCCCAGGTGAGAGACCAGACTCTCATTATCAAGGTCAGGGAGACCGTGCCAGCTACCTGTGTGCAGGAAGGCGCCTTGGATTCAGAAGGGAGGGGGCGACCCCTCAGAATAAGTGATGCAACTCCCCACAGGCCTCTTCACTAGAATCTGTCTTGGCTAAGAGGTGCGCCTGCACCCGTGGGATAAGCCAAATACAGACGCGCGCATGTGTGCTCCGTTGCTCGATCGTGTCTCTTTGTGACTTTGGGACTGTAGCCCGCCACGCTTCTCTGTCTGTGGGATCCTCCAGGCTATAGAATACTGGAGGGGGTTGCCGTTTCCTTCAGGAGATCTTCCCGACCCGGGGATCGGGCCCACATCTCCTGTGTCTCTTGTGTTGGCAGGCAGACTCTGCCACTGAGCTGCCCGGGAGACCCAGATACAGACTCAGAACCAGAGAAAGGAAGATGACAGGGCAAAGGGAACCCAGAACTGCCTGTAAGTGATGCAAAGTGCCACGTGAGTGACACTCTCTGCGTCTGTGCATCTATCTATCCACATGAACTCTCTTTCCTCCTAATAAATACTGCTCCTCATTTCTTCATGGGAATCCATCTTCGGCAGAGCTGTCCTGGCCACTGGTCCAGCGGTGGGGGCTCAGCACGCTCACGGCTGCAACCTGACCCCAATCTCTGGCTGGGAACTGAAGACCTGCTTCAAGCCGCTGAACATCACTTTCATCCTTCAGAGAAGGGCATCCCCCTGGGTTCCTCCGAAGCTCCCCAACAGGAGTGAGCCCCGGTGGCCAGGCAGGGCTTAATAAGACACCCTTGGTAGGCTTTACCCACTTTGTCTGCCTATCACTGCTGCTTCCCTTGCACTTCCTGGATCACCTCCCAAACTCATGCCTTGTGCTCACACCCGTGTCTCAGGTGCTTCTGTAAGAGAACCGAGAGTGGGTTATTACCCCCATTTCACACCTGAGGTCATCGAGGCCAACTGCCTTTAAGTCCTACGTGGCTGTATGTAGCGGAGCCAGGACCCCACGTGTGTCTGAGCCCCTGGACTCAGCATCAGGCCCCACCACTAAATGCTTTTGCACTGTTCCAGTCTAACCAGAATGTGTACCAGGGAGCTGCTGCGCCCCACAGGTGCTTTCCAAGGCAGGCCATCCCATCATGGGCAGTTCTAATGACCAGAATGTTCGGACTGATGTTCAGCCCATATTCATATCCCTGAAACGTCATTCATTATTTCTTCCTCACCAACAAACATCCTCATCCGTGTCCAGGGGCTGGACGTGGTGCTAGACACTGGTGCTAGACACGGCTCTACAGAACCCCAGCTGGTTCCCTTTGGCCCCTGAGATTTCTGCCCACAGCTGATGAGCGCCGATCAGTTGGGGGGCCCTTGTGGGGGTGCTGTGGGAGCACAGAGTGAGTGCCCTCACCCAGCCAAGCTGCCCTGCGCCACATCCTAGGAAAGGATGTTCCCTGGTCCACACAACGGTCCTTCAGGGCTGCGGTTATCAGATCCCCTGAGACTTGTCCATGCTACTAGGGTCCATCACGCCACCTTTGGATGGGCCTTGATGGCCAGATGGAGCCCACACTCCTGATACAATCACAGAAAACCTCAATGCAACATGCATTACCAAGATGAGAACAGAGACCCGGCCATCACAGGGAGTGTGGAAGCCATGGGTGAATCCTTGAACTTTTCCATAGAAATAGCCTTTGGAAGACCTATTGGATTTTTTTCTGCTGTTGAGTCTTTCATGCCCCATTCCCTAGCTCTCTTGCCACCGAAAACGTTGGCAGCACAGGCCTTAGATACCTAGATTAGGTCCTAGAGAGCCCGAGAACAATGTTATATTCCATTTCCCCTTGTTCCCTTGTGTGGCCACTGATACACAAAGTAGCAATTTGCAGGGCCAAGTAGTGAGTAGAAGTCTTTGGAGTCTGCCATGTGTATGTAAAAGTGGGTTTGTGAGACTGCTGGGCTCGCCTGCCTACTTGGATTTCAGAAGGTCCCAGGGCAAAGCAGCATCATTTGGCAGTTAACTTGCTGCGATGCGCTGGGATGGCAAACAGCAGTCATACAAGTGCCTTCTTTTCATCCAGCTTTCCCTGCAACATAAATGAATGCTCAAAGTTTTATTTCCTTCCCTCTCATCTACTGAGTTCTCATTTGCTTTTTATTTTTTTACTTTTTAAATAACATTTTGAGGGATGGAATTCTAGACATTCAACTCTGGAGTCTTGAAGAGACAAAGCTCAGATCCCTGGGAAATGAAGTCACAATCTAGAACTACACATCCACACAACCATCTACCCATTCAGCCTTCAAGATAGCTGAGAAGTCAGGCAAACCAAGAAGGGAGAAGATGGGAGCAGTACATACCCTGTTCCCTAGCACAGAAAGTGGGAGAACCACATCATCACAATCCCTGAGGACAAGAGTGACCAAAAACAGCATCAAAGGGTGAGGTGGCTTAGATTTCTTAATAATTTCTTAAATTAACATAGTTCTTATATAGTCTATTATCTTATCTTCCTGCGTAGTTGCCACACATACCACTAGTCCTCCCGTGTGCTCATGGCAGACATTACTAATCGATCCTGATACTTTTCTGCAGACGGAACCTTCAGGATCACTCTCCATGTGTCAGACTCTTCAGTTGACAAAAGTAAGTACATAAAGTTAAACTTATTTCCCATTCTTGTTTTTGACATGTTTGTTTGGTTGGTTGGTTTTTGTTTGTGTTTGTTATTGACTTTTTAATCAAACTAGTCAATCTGGAGAGATTTTTTTAAGCAACCATTTGCTTAAAGCTGCTAGTTAGGTGAGACTCCTGGTTACCCCTGGGATAAGTTACAGTCAATTTTTCTTTTAATGAATGGTTCTTGGTATCTACAACACATTCCCGTGCCCTGCCTGCCTTGGCTCACCTTGAGAACAGACTCTTTTTCACAGTTACCTAAGTTCTATCCTGTGGGCGTCCCAGGTGGTATGGTGCCAATGCAGGAGACATGGGTTTGACCCCTGGGTCAGGAAGATCCCCTGGCGTAGGAAATGGCAGCCCACTCCAGTATTCTTGCCTGGAAAATTCCTTGGATGGGGGAGCCTGGGGGGTACAGTCCATGGAGTTGCAAAGGTTTGGACACTGAACTACTGAGTGCAAAAACTCCTGCATCTTTCAGAGAAAACGCTACAGAATTATGAGGTGAAAGGAGCTTGATGCTCAGGTCATCCCAAGCTTTCACAGCTGGTCTGTTGTTTGGGAATCACAGCCTGAAGGTATCTCTGTATAGAACTGAGTACACGTTTTAGTAACTACAGCGAAGCAAGTGACTTTGGACTTTGAGAATATCTTAGAGAAGCTATTGGATTATCTTCTCATCTTACAACAATTAGGCTTCTGCACATATTAACCACAAGCCAAGGTCATTCTGTGATTCTTGAGAGTCCCTCGGACAACAAGGAGACCAAACCAGTCCATCCTAAAGGAAATCAACCCTGAATATTCACTGGAAGGACTGACGCTGAAGCTACGATCCTTTGGCCACCTGGGGCGAAGAGCCAACTCATTGGAAAAGACGCCGATGCTGGGAAAGATTGCAGGCAGGGGGAGAAGGGGACGACAGAGGATGAGATGGTTGGACGGCACCACCAACTCGATGGACATGAGTTTGGGTGAACTCCGGGAGACGGTGAAGGACAGAGAAGCCTGGCGCGCTGCAGTCCATGGGGTTGCAACGAGTCGGACACGACTGAGCGACTGGCCAGCAACAACAAAGGCCGCTCTCAGGACGAGGAACGGACTCCGATGGCTTGGACCTCCCTTCACCTCAGTGATGGAGTCCCAAAGGACCTCTGGCTTCATAACCCAGGAGGAGAGAAGCGAGGGCTCGGGAAGGACCGTTTGCTGGGTCACGAGCTGAGTCAGGAGCGTAGGCCCGGCTCCCTCTCTCCCGCCCCGGCTCTCATGGAATTAGGCCCTCCCGCGGTCGGCCCTCCGTCCCCTCCAGCAGGCACTCTTGCAAGCCCGGCCTCCGGGGCAGCCTCGAGGGGCGCGGGGCTCGCGATCGCCAGGGGGCGCAGGCAGGCCGGGGGTCGCGCCGGGCCTCAGCGCCCGCGGGCGCAGCGGAGAGGAGGCCCGGCCGGCGCGCCGCCCCCGCTCCGCGGAGAGCCGAGGGCGCAGGGGCGGAGTCCTCGCTCGCGGCCGTGCGCCGCTCTCCGGCTCCGCCCGCGGAGCGGGCCGGGGCCCTGAGCGCCGGGCCCAGGGCAGGGCGGGCGGGCTCCCCGGCGGGGCCGGCAGCCCCGGGGAGGCGGCGTCCGAGGACGACTCTGAAGCGGGCTGGAGCTTTCCACCGTCGCACCGAGGCCCTGTCCGACCCCGTCCCCGGCCGGAGAGGCCGGGCTGCTCGGGCCCCTGGGCCGGGCCCGTCTCTGGAGCTGGTCCACGAAGGGGGCCCAGACGCGCTTCCGAAACGTCGGGGCTGGCGTCAGGCCTCTCACGCGGCACATTTCTGCTCCTCTGGCCTCGTCTTCAGCCCAGAGCGGACGGAAGCCGGCTCCGGGAGACCGGGGTCTTCCCGCCCTGTCCTCCACCCCGCTCTGCCAGAACCGTCCACAGAGGCCTTGTCCTCCTGGGCTGCTGACCCCAGTTTCCCAGCCTCTCGAGGGGAAATGAGCGGAGGAAACCAGCCCGGGGTTTTTATTGCCAAATATTTCTTTCCCGAGGAGGACAGCGCGGTCGACTCGCCAAGTGGCGATTGCAGTGGGTCCAGCGGTAAACCAACTTAATGAACACTAATAGAGAACTGCAGTTATTATTGACTTCAAAATGCAAACAAGAACTTCAGACACTGATTCCTATCAGCCGGTCAGGCCGGTACAGATGCTGCGCACTGTTTTCACCGTTGCTTAGCAATGGGAAAGGAACTGTTCTGTCTCTTATCACTGGAGGTGGAGGTAGGACAAAGCACTTTATTGGACTGAATAGGTACGAAATTAGTTTATTCTCTCTCACTTGGAGAAGGCAATTGGCAGCCAAGAGTCACTTGGACAATGAGCAGTTTCGAGGTTGGGAGGTGGCCTTCCTTTCCTGTTATCTCAGTAAATCCTAATCACTGTGTTTCTCTACAGATAAAGTTTTGAACTTTTGCCAGGAGTGTCCTTCCAAAACTATCATTAGAGAAAATAGCTTCACACAGAGACTCACAGACCAGAGTAGGGAATGAAGGTGAGGAGAGGAAGTCGAGCATGCAAAGTTTAAGGGCGTTCTCCCCCCAAGTCAGGAATCAAAATAATTCATATTTTAATACAGTATTTTATTGAAAAATATCTTTTTCTGGCTGCACAGACTGGTATTTGGGGTCTTTCCCGACTAGGTATGGAGCCAGGGTCCCTGCAGTGAAAGCTCTGGGTGCTAATCACTGGACTATCAGGGATTCCCTTAATGCAATATTTTTAAAAAATACACATTAATGAATAAAGTTCCATGATGACTAAAATATCCAAATTTTAAATAAAGACGGAATCAGGATCCCTGATTTTTCTCCTTTGACCTCAGGTTCCAACATGGCAGCATGGCTCAGCCCTGCCACAGACCTTGTTCCTGCCTCACAGTGTTCACAACACAGGAGAATTCTGGAGCATTTGTTTCCTCAGAAGAATGATTGCACTGGGAGGTAGAGGATCATGCAGCTGGGCAGAAGTCCTCCCTTCCCCAGTGGGAAGAGGATCTTTCTGCAGTCCTTTCGGAAGGCTTCTTCCAAGACTGAAGTGGTTTGCCAGAGTACATCATGTGAAATGCTGGGCTGAATGAATCACAAGCTGGAATCAAGATTGCCGGGAGAAATATCAACAGCCTCAGATATGTAGTTGCATGCATGCACGCTAAGTCGCTTCAGTTGTGCCCAACTCTTTGTAACCCTGTGGACCATAGCCCGCCAGGCTCTTCTGTCCATAGGATTCTCTGCGCAACAACACTGGAGTGGGTTGCCATTTCCTTCTACAGGGGATCTTCCTGACCCAGGAACCAAACTCTCATCTCTTACATCTCTTGCATTGGCAGGTGGGTTCTTACCACTAGCACCATCTGGGAAGCCTGATTTGCAGTTGACACCACCCAAATGGCAGACAGTGAAGAGGAACTGAAGGACCTCTGGATGAAGGTGAAAGAGGAGAGTAAAAAAGCTGCTTAAAACTCAACATTCAAAAAGCTAAGATCATGGCATCTGGCCCCATCACTTCATGGCAAATAGATGGGGAGAAAATGGAAACAGTGGCAGATTTTATTTTCTTGGTCTCCAAAATCACTGCTGACTGTAACTGCAGCCATGAAATTGAAAGACACTTGCTCTTTGGAAGGAAAGCTATGACAAACCTAGACAGTGTATTAAAAAACAAAGACATAATTTGCCAACAAAGGTCCATATAATCAAATATATGGACCATAAAGAAGGCTAGGTACCAAAGAATTGATGCTCTTGAACTGCAGTGTTGGAGAAGATGCTTAAGAGTCCCTTGGACTACAAAGAGATCCAACCAGTCAAAATCCTAAAGGAAATCAGTCCTGAGTATTCATTGGAAGCACTAATGCTGAAGCTGAAGCACCAGTGCTTTAGTCACCTGAGCGAAGAACTGACTCATTGGGAAAGACCCTGGTGCTGGGAAAGATTGAAGGCAGGAGGAGAAGGGGACGGCAGAGGATGAGACGGCTGGACGGCATCCCCAACTCAATGGACTTGAGTTTGTACAAACTCCAGGAGATGGTGAAGGGCAGGGAAGCCTGGTCTGCTGCAGTCCATGGGGTCCCAAAAAGCTGGGCAAGACTGAGAGACTCAACACACAATGTGTCAGTGGGTAGAATTAGGTCAGTTCATGAACATGTGGATGGGAAAATAATTGATAATTTATTTTCACTAACTCTAACTAAAATTTAGAAATTCAGCAATTAATGTAGACAACAGATCACAGTAATCTTTTGGTACCTGTGATTTAGTCATTAATAAGAATACAGATGTTTTTATATTACACTACAGTCTTTGTAAGTATCTCAAAATATTATTTATGTTCATCAGTACTTGGAAATTTATAGTAGTTATTAGATTTGCTGCTAAATCTTGTTATTTTAAAAAGAAGCACATTTACTATATATCATAGTATGTCATAAATTTTAATTAATAGCTGAATTTTAGCATAATTGATTTCCTTTGTAATCCTATAATTTTTACCTTAGCCATTTAAAAACACACCAGAGGATCCATAGCATAAAAAAGGTTCAAAACTCATTCTCTAGAAGTGTATCTGTATGACTTCAGTGTGAAAAAGGATTTCTTAAACAAGACAAAAATACCAGCATAAAGGAAAGAATGATAAATTTGACTAGATTAGAAATTATAAACTTTCCCCATCAAATATACCAAAGATGGTTGCTGAATTACTGACTTACAATTTTTTTTCTACCTTGTGACAATATCACTATCTTCATTTTCCAGGAGACTCAGAGAAAGCCACAACACTGCTTATTCAGAGCCTGGATTTGAAACACATTTTTTAACATCACATCTGCCCATTTAATGATAGCTGTCATATTTATAACACGAAGATTCATGGAGGGTTGACCAAAGACATTTATTCCTTGGAAGAAAAGTTATGACCAACCTAGACAGCATATAAAAGGCAGAGACATTACTTTGCCAACAAAGGTCCATCTAGTCAAGGCTATGGTTTTTCCAGTGGTCATGTATGGATGTGAGTTGGGTTATGAAGAAAGCTGAGCACCGAAGAATTGATGCTTTTGAACTGTGGTGTTGGAGAAGACTCTTGAGAGTCCCTTGGACTGCAAGGAGATGCAACCAGTCCATCCTAAAGGAGATCAGTCCTGGGTGTTCATTGGAAGGTCTGATGCTGAAGCTGAAACTCCAGTACTTTGGCCACATGATACGAAGAATTGACTCACTGGGAAAGACCCTGATGCTGGGGAAGGTTGAAGGTGGGAGGAGATGGTTGGATGGTATCACCGACTCATTGGTTATGAGTTTGAGTGAACTCTGGGAGTTGGTGATGGACAGGGAGGCCTGGTGTGCTGCAGTTCATGGGGTCACACAGAGTCAGACACGACTGAGCAACTGAACTGAACTGACAGATACTGACCACATGCCACCCACTTAATATTCAGGTCCTTATTCAAATGTCACCTTTTCAGAAAGGCCTTCCCCTGGCCAGCCAATCTTATTTTATTTTTCTTAATGGTACAACCACTTTTGTAAAGTATTTTTATTTATTTACTTATTTGGAAGAGCTGTGTGGCATGCAATATCTTAGTTCCCCAACCAGGAATAGAACCGATGCCCCCTGCAGTGGGAGCACATAGTCTAAACCAATGGCCTTCCATGGAAGTTGCTGATCAGCCAATTTTAGAATAGCACATAGGCCCTGCTTCCCATCCCTCTCGGTCTCCTATCCCATCTTATTTTTCTTTGTACTGCTAATCACTGCCTGGTTCCACGTTGCATTTACGTGTTTTATTTGGCTCCCATCAGGGTCTTGCGCCTGCTGATGCGTGGTCAACCCCAGGTCAACCAGCTCCACACACCGCAGGGCATTCCAGGCCTTTCAGATGCTGCTTTCTGCGTGCCCACTGTGTGTCAGCGCAGCGCACAGGCCAGTCTCTCTTCCTCAGTTTATACGTGAAGATGCTGTATTGGTTTCCCAGGGCTGCGGGAACAAATGCTCACCCACGCGGTGACTGAACACAACCGCGGTGCGTTCTCTCACAGCGTCGGCGGCTGGAGTCTGAAATCAAGGCTGCGGCAGGGCCGTACCCGCTCTGGAGGCAGGGCGCCCCCAGGGGAGGACCCCTGCCTGTTCTTCCCAGCTCTGCTGGGAGCCTGAAACCTGCCATTGCCCTTGGCTTGTATTTGCATCGCTCCAAGCCTGCCTCCACGGTCACAGGGCCTCTCCCTTGGCTCTCTCCGCGTCTGAATTTCCCCTCCTTTCTCTTATAAAGACACGACTCCTGGATGCAGGTCTCACCCCAACCCTGGACGGCCTCATCTGCAGAGCGCCCATTTCCAAATAAGGCCACACGAATGGCCTTCAAGTGGACGTGAATTTGCGGAGGACACTTTTCACTCCAGGGATTCCCTGGTGGTGCAGTGGTAAAAAAAAAATCCACCTGCCAATGCAGGAGTTGCAAGAGACGCAGCTTCCATCCCTGGGTCAGGAAGATCCCCTGGAGAAGGAAATGGCAACCTGCTCCAGTGTTCTTGCTGGAGAATCCCATGGACAGAGGGGCCTGGTGGGCTGCAGTCCGTGGGGCCGCAGAGAGTCGGACACAACTGAGCATGCACTAGTCTCCCCACTACAGATACTCAGGTGGGAAAATCAACTTCCCAAGGTCATGGAGGAAGAGACTCAAGCCCAGGTCTGCTCTGCCTCTGAGCCAAAGCACTCTGTTACTACCCTTTCCTGCCGCTCAGTTGTCTCCATTTGTGGAATTGAATCAGAGTTTTATTACCTTCAAATTGCTGGACACAAGCGTCCTAACAGCATTTCAGACACTAGGGCCCTGGAAATCTCATTTCTGCTGGTCCAGGCCCTCCAGGGAGCCATGGTTTTTAACACTTTCTAGGTCCTTGGAAATGTGCTTCCAGGGGCCCGTTACCTGGCTGGGAGATCCTTCCAGGTCACACCCTCAGTCACTTTCCCTAAGGAAGCTTCCCAAGCCTGGTGCCTATCTTAAACCTGACCATTGGTGTCTAATAAGGAAGGAGGGAACAGAGTCCTGAGGCTCAGTTACAAAATACTGAAAACAAACACACACAAAATAATCTGACAGGGACTTTGGTGGTTCCTGTAGTTAGGAATCCACCTGCCCATGCAGAGGACCCGGGTTTGATCCCTGGTCCAGGAAGATCCCACAAGCTGCCACTGCAAAGCCCGCACTCTAGAGCACGTGCTCCAAACGAGAGAAGGCACCCCGATGAGCAGCCCACGCCCCGCAGTAGAGAGCAGGCCCTGCTCGCCGCGACAGAGGAGCCCGAATGTGGCAGTGGAGCCCCAGTGCAGCCAAAAATGCACTCCTCCGTTAATTTTTAAAGAATCTCACAAAATCTCCAGCCAACCATATCCCACTCCTTTTTCTGGGCCAGCTCATTATTCCTTCACGTCTGCTTAAAAGCCCACCCCATTTTGCTTTCTGGATTGGCTCTGCCTAATGCCCGTCATGGATTGCTTCCTTTCCCAGGAAGAACTGTAAACTGCACGGCAGAGCTGCTCTCTCTTCCTTTGTGAGACTGCACCGTCTAACGTGTGCCACTGAGGTCTAAGCTCACTAGGCAAAAGTTCCCTTCTATTTGAATGGTTTCCTTCCCTTTACTGCTTGTCTGTTTACCAGCTAAACTAAGCCAGCAACTAGTTTTAATAAATTTGCCTCCTTGCTGTTCACCAAACTCGCGTCTCTCCAGACCTTTGCACTAGCTTTTCCCTCTGTTGAGAACTACTTTTCCCCATGGATTTTTTTTAAAAAACTAAGGTAACATTGGTTTATCACATTATATGTTTCACAGGTGCAATATTTTATTTCTATAACAATATTTTATTTCCTATACCCTGGGCTTTCCTGGTGTCTCAGTGGTAAATAATCCACCTTCCAATGCAGGAGGATGCTGGTTCGATCCCTGGATCGGGAATCTCCCCTGGAGAAGGAAACAACAACCCACTCCAGTGTTCTTGTCTGGGAGATCCCATGAACTGAGGAGCCTGGCAGGCTACAGTCCAGGAGGTCATAAAAGTCTGACACAATTTAGTGACTAAACAGTGACAACACACACCCTACGGTGTGATCAACAGCAAGAAGATCCCACCCATCACGATAAAGCTGATCCCCTTTACTCATATCATCCCTCCCCACCCCACCCGCCACACTCCTCTCTCTGGGAACCATTATTCTTTCCTCTGTATCTAGTGTTTGTTTTTGTTTGGTTTGTTCATTTGTTTTAGTTTATTGTTTGTTTTGATTTTTCATATTCCACATTTGAGTGAAATCATATGGTTCATGAGGACATGGAGAAAAGGGAAGGAACCCTTCTGCATTGTTGTTAGGCTTGTAAATTGGTGCAGCCACTATGGAAGATAGTATGAAGGTTCCCGTATAATCCAGAAATTCTGGGTATTTATCCCAAGAATATGAAAACACTGATTTCAACATATGTGCTTATGCTCATAATTACAATAGCCAAGGTCTGGAAACAGCTTAAAGTGAAAGTGTTGGTTGCTCAGTCATGTCCAACGCTTGAGACCCCATGGACTGTAGCCCACCAGGCTCCTCTGTCCATGGCAAGGATACTGGAGTGGGTTGCCATTTCCTTCTCCAGGGAATCTTCCCAACCCTGGGACCAAACCTGGGTCTCCTGCATCATAGGCAGATTCTTTACTGTCTGAGCCACAAGGAAAGAACCTAAGTGCCCATCAATTGATGAATGGATAAAGAACATGTATGTATGTATATATATACACATATACATGGTGGAATATTATTCAGCCATAAAAAGATGAAAGCTTGCTATTGGCATGAAATGGATGAACCTTGAGGATACTACGCTAGGGGAAACAAGTCAGAGGGAGAAAGGCAAGTGGATTTTATGGCCGTTCCCGGACTCCTTCAGTCTTCTGTGCCTAAGTCACCTTCACAGGTCCGTGCCCCGACTAGTCTTTAGATGAAGCTCAGCCTGGTGCCCACCACCAGCTTACACTCCCCTTTGTTCCTGCTTAATGTCGCCTGAGTCAATATACGTTGGTCTGGACGTTTGTCTGCTCTCCTCCACTAGGGTGTCAGCTTCACGAGACTGTCCTGGGCTGTTCTGTGCCTGCCGTGTCCCTGGAACCCAGGGTAGCAGCAGGCTGTAAGCTGTTCTAAGTGTTCACTTTGGGCTGAGCACTCGGTCCATATTTGCATAAATAAGTGATCTCAAATTTTAGGATAGACATTGAGTCAACATTCAAATTTCTGTCTCTGTCTATTCTCCTAAGGGAGGCAAAGGATGCACTTTGTTTGTCCTCAGGGTCTTGCAGCGGGCGACGTCATTTAGCTGAGGAAGGAATTTTGACCCTCAGCATTTACATCAAGTCTTCCTTAATTGTGGGGGTGGCAGGAGCCCCTTTCAGAGTCTGATGCGAAGGGAAAAACTTCTCTTTTTGGAGCGTTTTGTGTATGATCGAGGTGGGATGGCAGGGCTTCACGAGCACCCCCAGCCCTCTTCTGCCCGCCTCCTGGGTTCACATGTGCCTGCCCCAGAGCTAATATTTGTTGAATGCACGAATAATGTATATTATCGGTTCTCAGCTATATACCAAATGTATTCGTTTCCTAGGGCTGTAACAAAGTACCACAAATGGAATGACTTAAAACACAGAAATACGTTCTCTCCCAATCCCGCAGGGTGGAAGTCCAGAGTCAGTATCGCTGGACTGACACCAAGGAGTGGGCAGGACACCCCCCAGCCCCGAGGTCCTGGGCGAGAATCCGTTTCTGGCCCCTTCAGTTTCTGGGGGTTCCCGGCACCCCTCGGTCTGGGGTTGCACCCCCCAGATCACTCCTCCATGAGCATCTGACCTTCTCGTGTGTAGGAGTAAGGCCTCGCTCTTATAAACATGCAGGTTCTCGGGCTCCCCTGGGGGTCCAGTGGCTGAGAGTCCGCTGCCAGTGCAGGGGACTCGGGTTTGATCCCTGGTCTGGGAAGATTCCACATGCTGTGGGCCAATGAAGCCTACAAGCCACAAGTACCGAAGCCTCCACGCCCAGAGCCCCTGCTCTGCAACAAGCGAAGGCGCTGCAGTGAGAAGCCGGAAATCAGCCTCCTATCACCCCAACTGGAGATAGCCTGCGGAGCCACGAAAACCCATCACAGCCCAAAATCAATTAATACGTTAGTACATTTAAAAAATGGAGTATGTGGTACAACCAGAATTCACAGACATTATTTTAAGCAATACATGTTATTGCATTTAAGGTTCACCATGGAAATGTGGGGTGATCGTCTTTCCATCTCAAGACCATCAGCTTAATCACTTCTGCAAAGTTCTTTAATAAAAGAAACCTTTATAAGGTAACATGTGCCTGCTCCAGAGATTATTACCTGAAATCCGTTAGTATTAGTCATTGAGGGGATCACTCTTCAGCCTGCTACACCAAATAAAGAAAATTACGGCATAAATGAAAACACAGAGAATTATTTGGGGATTTTCACTGAGTTCTGAATCCAACTGTGACTAAATTCCCAGTGTTCGCCGTATTTAAGGAAGCCAGAGGGTGAAAGACGGACACCCTCCCATCCAAGAGCCCCTCCACCCCACCTCCACCAGGCATTGTTTAAAAGTCACAGGAGGAATTTCAGGTTGCCTGGGGACCAAACACAAATAAGAGGGCGCAGTCAGAGCTGCTTAAATGGCTCCATAAGCGAGTGTGTCCACTACTGTCAATAGGAAGGTGAGACCCAGTTTGTCTTAATGCACCGGTGCCCAATTCCATTTCAAGTTAACAGTATGTAAAGTGTTCCCACCTCCCCAGTGCCCCAGAGGCAGCCCGAAAGTAATCTACCTGCTGTAAACCTGGTGAGTGTTTAGGAAGAGAATGGGATCGAAAGCCGCAGCTCCGAGGCAACACCAGGAGCCCGCACAGAATCTTCAAGGCTGAATGGCAAGCCTTTGCTGAGGAGGGCGGCTGGAGTTCCGTCAGCTGCCCCGCCTCACTTGGGGGTTAATTAAAACAACCAAGAGAGCATCATTCGGCCACAGGGTCACCATTCCCTTTTCTTCTTGGCAACTTAATTGGGCCTTATTGTTGTTTGGCCTGTAAGTCATGTCCAACTCTGCAGCCCTATGGACCGCAGCTTGCCAGGCTTCCCTGTCCTTCACTGTCTTCTGGAGTTTGCTCAAAACCCGTTGACTCGGTGATGCCGTCCAACCATCTCATCCTCTGCCGTCCCCTTTGCCTCCTGCCTTCGATCTTTCCCGGCATCAGGGGTTTTCCCAGTGAGTCAGCACTTCACATCCGGTGGCCAAAGTATTGGAGCTTCAGCATCAGCCCTTCCAGTGAATATTCAGGACTGATCTCCTTCAGGATGGACTGGTTGGATCTCCTTGCAGTCCAAGGGACTCTCGAGAGTCTTCTCCAACACCACAGTTCAAAAGCATCAATTCTTTGGTGCTCAGCCTTCTTTACGGTCTAACTGTCACATCTGTACATGACCACTGGGAAAACCATAGCTTTGACTACACGGACCTTTGTTGGCAAAGTGATGTCTCTGCGTTTTAACATGCTGTGTAGGTTCTTCAAAGTTTTTCTTCCAAGGAGCAAGCATCTTTTAATTTCCTGGCTGCAGTCACCATTCACAGTGATTTCGGAGCCCAAGAAAGTAAGCGGGGCTTAATATTTGTCTAACATCCACCTGGTCTCTTAAATAAGTATACTATGCCATCATGTACTATGTCAATACTTTTCCACCTAATGCGAAGAACTGACTCATTGAAAAAGACCCTGATGATGGGAAAGATCAAAGGCCGGAGGATAAGGGGACGACAGAGGATGAGATGGTTGGATGGGTATCACTGACTCGATGGACATGAGTTTGGGTGGACTCTGGGAGTCGGTGATGGACAAGGAGGCCTGGTGTGCTGCAGTCCATGAGGTCGCAAAGAGTTGGACGCGACTGAGGGACTGAAGTGACTGACTGACTGATGCCATTGTATTCTGCGATGTTGACAACTGTCGTGAATCCCTAATTCCTCTAAACGGTCAAGCAGATAACTTTCTTATGTCTCTTCTGTCAAACACACAAAGGACTTCTCCAGGAGGCTCACTGGGTCTAGGCTCTGTGCCTGGCACCAATATTGGACAAATGAGAAACAGACCCTCTGCTTGAGGACCCCACAGCCTGGAGCAGGAGGGAATTGTTGCAGAGCTGGTATTTGGAATGTGACCTCTCCAGATGCTTGGAATCAGTTAGAGCCAAAGTGGAGGGCCACATAGAATACCAACAGGGCAATTGGTAAGAGCACTTTGGATTTCTGGGGTGATTCCCTTCCTCAGCCAGTGGGGACCCCAGGAGAGCTGCTCCCAGAGACGAGAAAATTCTATGAGAAAGAACTCGGCCCTCACTCCCCGGCTCAAGGCTTCTCATGGAGCTGCAGATGGGAAGGCCCATCTCAGAGTGCCCACGAGGTTCAGGAAGATGGTTCTTTAGAGAAGGCAATGTCCCCAGGAGTCTGGGTGGCGGGTACATGGGGTAGGGTGCCTCCCTATCGGCTGCAGGGCAGGGAAGGCAGGAAGCCAGCCGGAAGAGGGAAGGCAGCAGCGGAAGGGGGCCCAAAGAACTCCCGGAAGGGTCTTCTCCAGGGCTGCACCGGGTCCAGGACTCTGCCCTGAAGCATCCTGCGGGCACAACAGGCTTTCTGGCTTGCTTAGTCGCTCAGTCGTGTCTGACTCTTTGTGACACATGGACTGTAGCTCCCCAGGCTCCTCTGTTCGTGAGATTTTTCAAGCAAGAATACTGGGCACAGTGGGAGAACTTAAGAACTCCTGGGGGTGGCTGGGGGTCAGAGATAGGGATAATTACCACAGCTCGGGAAGTCTCCAGGACACTCTCCAGGGAGCGGTTTGAGGAGGCAGGGCCTGCCATGCAGACCTTGGGAGCCCCGAGCCTGTCCCCAGAGCCCCCTCTCCCCTTCCAGGTTCTGGAGGAACCAGCAGGAGAGAGGGAGGGGGTAGGAGGTGACCTGGAGGCAGTGACCCGGCTCGGTTCCCATCCGTCCCCCGCACCCTCCCGCCACCGGTCTGAGCCGGATGGGAGGTTTTGGTCCATCCTGGGCTGGCCTTTCCACTGCCCCCTAAATGCCACTGTTCTTATAGCTGCAGGGAATTGAAAAGCTGTGGGGTGGGGAAGGGAGAGACCACAGCACCTGTCGGGGGCGGCGAGCGGAGAGAGCGAGGCTGCCTCCCCTGGTACCCATTGCGCTCAGCCTGCAGGATCACCTGGGTTTGCTGCAGTCTAACAGTAAATCACAGTGAGTGTGTCTCAGCTTCTGTGGGAGACCAAGCAGAGAGTCTGCTCTTGGAATATTACTTTTCTAAAAAAAATAATGCCAAAAAGAGTTATGCAATTTGTGAGATGCTTCAAATATTTGCATTGAACAAATTAGAGATTCTAACAACAAAAAAATACAGTACAATCTAATTGTGTCAGTCATTACAGAAACATAGTGGGGTATTTGTAAATTACCATGAATTTACAGAGCCCAGTGGCCGTGTGGCTGGGTAAGGAGGCCAGCTCGAAGGCAGATGATGGATCTTCTTGTTCTTCAATGCGGTCAGTGTAATATCCTGCGAATGTATGGACGAACACATGCATAGTTTTGAAGACAGCCTCAAAAGCCAAAAGTTGAGGCCATCACGGAATGTCTGGCCGGGTCAAACGACCCTCCTGCCCCCACCCCTCCATGGTGGACCCTGGGAGGGACAGGAGAGTTAAAGAAAATTGCCGACCGCTGACACCTAAACTAGTCCTCGGGAGAGCAAGAGGACCTCTCCAGTATGGAAGGACGTCCCCAGGCCCAGGAGCAGCCCCGTAAATGCAGGCGCTGGCAGGGGCCTGGCGAGCGCCGCGCCTGCACTGCTGCCCCTGGGCGTCCTCTGGTCGCGGGGGCTGGAGGCTGCTTTCCACCGTGGTGGGCGAGCTCCTCCCTGTGGGGCCTCTCTGGGTGCCTGGGCTTCAGGAGCTGCAGCTCATGGGCTCTGGAGCTGGGCTCGGCAGCAGCGCACGGACTTAGCTGACCTGAGGCACGCGAACCCTTCCCGTACCAGGGGTTGGACCTGCCCTGGATTGGCAGGTGGCTTCTTCGCTGCCGGGCCTCCAGGGAAGCGCAGACGTGGCGCATTGGAAGAGCAGCTGGCAGGCTGGTGCCATGGAAAGTGTCCAGGGGTGAGCGAGCAACAGTGGAGAGGGGAAGGATGCTGAACTGTGAAAGGCCTTGACCACCAAGCTTCAGCTTGATCCTGGACCCAGGGGAAGCCAAGAGAGGCTTGAAACAGGGAAGGATCAGGGCCAGGCCAGCTTTAGAAGACCAGTGTGAGATAGGGACGCTGGTGGAAGAGAGGTGATGACCTCACAGAATGTTGGCAGCTGGGAGCGGAGTGGCCCCGTGAGAAAGAGATGGAACTCGTCAGGGCGGGATGGCCAGGAGACGTGTCAGTGTGACACGGGCAGGAGCCTGAGAGACACTGGTGACCAAGACCGGCACCGCGAATCAAGACGGGATAGGCCATGAATTCCACCGCAGATGTTTCAGATGTCTAGATTCAGTGTGAGTTAACCTGCAGAGAACACCCTCCCCGTAGGCCCCAGGGTCCTAGTCCCTTCTTGTGTCTTGCTATTCCAGCTTCAGGAGCTGGAGGAAGGTGAGCCATTTTTAAAGTCATCTACTTGTTTTATTTATTTATCTCTTGGTTGCGCGAGGTCCTCACTGCTGAGTTCAGACCTTCTCTGGTTACAGGGAGCCTGGGCGGCCCTTCCTCGCGCGGCACACACAGGCTCCTCATCGCAGCGGCTCCTCTGTGCGGGGCACAGGCTGTGGGCACACGGGCTCAGGAGGTGTGGCTCCCAGCTTCATTCCTCTGTGGCGTATGGAATCCTCCCGGACCAGGGATCAAACCCGGGTCCCCTGCATTGGCAGGTGAAGTCCCATCCACTGTACCACCGGGGACCCCCAGGTCAACCGTTCTCTTCTCCGCTCAGCCCTGGTGAAGGGTGATCGTGTGCTGAAGATGGGGAAGGAAGGAGGAGGGAGAAACAGGCTGGGGCCATTTTCCTCCCAAACATCTAAAATAAAACCAAAGTTTATTTTCAAAGGCCACTCAGTTGAATCTGTAAGAAAAGACTGTAGTGTGTGTTGAAAGTGTACATTTCTTCTGAAGTGATTATTTTCTTAGCTCTTTAATAATAATCATCATCGAGATGCACTGTTAGGGTATCATGCCTCCACCATGCCCCCAGAGGGCATGGGTTCCATCCCTGGTTGTGGAACTAGCTTCCCACATGCCTTGTGTTGTGGCCCCAAAATAGAAACAAATGAACAAAAATAATAATAGTAGCCTTGGCACCAGGCTCAGGCCACTTCTCCTTACCACAGGAGATCAGGAGAAGATAATGTGCTATCGTCTCAGCATCTCAGGTTACGGACAGATGTGTGAAATATGCAGCTAGTAACATGACTAGCATCTCTTCCTCCTGTTCACCGACCTAGGGCTCAAGCCCCAGGCTCCTGCACTGCAGGTAGATTCTTTATCACTGAGCCATATACTTCAATTTTTTTAATGTATTTTTTTATTTAAAAAATACACACCAAAAAAACCCCTTTATTAGAGAAGCTGTTGCAATGGTTTAAGAGAAAAAGGAGGTGGGTGAGTGCTAAAGTCTGGTTCACAGTAGAAAGTTACTTTTTTCCCTGCAGGAATTTGGGTAATAAAATACATTTTATTTTGTGTGCATTTTTATTATTGCAAAATGAAGCAGTTGATCTAAACTGACCCCCAAAATCTGAAATCACTGAGCAAATTTAAGCAGAACACAGGAGATCAAAAATAATCCCATTTCTGGACCACTTTTGCTTGAACCTGACCACACATTAGCATCACTGGGGAGGTTTGTAGAAATACGGATGGCTGAGCCCTGCCGGCAGAGGTTCTGATTTAGCTGATTTGGAGTGGGGCCGACAGCAGTGTTTTTAAAACACATCCCCAGACGGTTCTAATGTGCAGCCGGAGCGGAGAACCGCCAGACCATTGAAGTAAATTGCCACCCAGCACATAATTCATAACTGTCTGTAGAAGTCGCAGTGCCTGCTGAGCAACCAGTGCTGTTGCCGCGCTCTTCTGCAGCTGGGTTGCCGGGGCCCCCTCTTTCACTTTTCACTGACATACACTGTCCATACAGAGCCATATCATAAGCGTATCGCTCAATGCATTTTCAGCAACTGGACGCGACCAGCACCAGCATTAAAAACAGAGCCCTCCCATGGCCCCAGGAGCGCCCTTGTTCATTCCGATTGTCCCGCAGGGTTTTCTCTTACCTTTTTGGTGCTAATTCTCACTAGGGATTTGAGCTATAATCAGTAGAGATCTCCATAATAAGTTTCCTTAATTCATCTGTCACATCTTTAGCTCATTCTAGAGCTAGAATTCGTGTGGAAGTATTAGTGAAAGTGAAACTGTTAGCTTTTTTTTTTTTGCTCAGTCGTGTCCGACTCTTTGCGATCCTGTAGACTGTAGCCCACCAGGCTCCTCTGTCCATAGGATTCTCCAGGCAAGAATACTGGAGTGGGTTGCCATTCCCTTCTCCAGGGGATCTTCCCAACCCAGGGACTGAACCCAGGTCTCCCTCATTGCAGACAGATTCTCTACCCTATTTAGCCACAAGATGTTTGTCACCCAGACTGTTTATAATAGAAACGAATGGGGAGGGGGAAGTACAGCTAAATATCTAATCACAGGATTCAATTAAAAATTTTAACATTCATTCATAAAAAAGTTTTTTTGACATGCATATAAGACTGTCCAGTTTGCATGCTGTGGGATAAATTAGATAGTTGAGTTGCTCAGTCATGCCCAACTCTTTGCAAACCCATGGACTACAGCACACCAGGCCTCCCTGTCCATCACCAACTCCCAGAGTTTACTCAAACTCATGTCCATCAAGTCAGTGATGCCATCCAACCATTTAATCCTCTGTCCCCTTCTCCTCCCGCTTTCACTCTTTCCCAGCATCAGGATCTTTTCAAATGAGTCAGTTCTTCACATCAGGTGACAAAGTATTGGAGTTTCAGCTTCAGCATCAGTCCTTCCAATGAACACCCAGGACTGATCTCCTTTAGGATGGACTGGTTGGATCTCCTTGCAGTCCAAGGGACACTCAAGAGTCTTCTCCAACACCACAGTTCAAAAGCATCAATTCTTCGGTGCTCAGCTTTCCTCACAGTCCAACTCTCACATCCATACATGACCACTGGAAAAACCATAGCTTTTACTAGACGGACCTTTGTTGGTTAAGTAATGTCTCTGCTTTTTAATATGCTGTCTAGGTTGGTCATAGCTTTTCTTATAAGGAGTAAGAGGCTTTTAATTTCATGGCTGCAGTCACCATCTGCAGTGATTTTGGAGCCCAAGAATGTAAAGTCTGTCACTGTTTCCATTGTTTCCCCATCTATTTACCATGAAGTGATGGGACCAGATGCTATGATCTTAGTTCTCTGAATGTTGAGTTTTAAGCCAACTTTTTCACTCTCCTCTTTCACTTTTATCAAAAGGCTCTTTAGTTCCTCTTCACTTTCTGCCATAAGGGTGGTGTCATCTGCATATTTGAGGTTATTGATATTTCTCCCGGCAAACTTGATTCCAGCTTGTGTTTCATCCAGCCCAGCATTTCTCATGATGTACTCTGCATATAAGTTAAAAATAAGCAGGGTGACAATATACAGCATTGATGTATTCCCTTCCCGATTTGGAACCAGTTTGTTGATAGGGAAATAGGATAAAGAGAAGTCTTCAGCAAAAAAGATGATTTTTTCCAGCAGAACTCTAGAATAGCAGTTATGGATGAATTTTGTCGTCCCCTCCCCATTCATATGTTAAAGTGCTAACCCTAGTATTTCAGAATGTGACACCATTTGGAGATAAGGTCTTTCAAGAGGTGATTAAGTTAAAATGAGGCTGTCAGTATGGACCGTAATGCAGTATGAGTGGTGTCCCTTTAAGAAGAGGAGATCAAGCCCCAACCATGAGAAGACGCAGGGAGGAGGTGGCCACGCACAGCTCAAGGAGAGTGGTCACGGGAGAAGCCAAGCCCTGGCACTTGGACCTTGTACTTCTAGCCTCCAGAACTGTGAGAAAATAAATTTCTGTTGTGTGAGCCACCCAGTCTGTGGTACTTGTGTGTATCATTTGACTCAGCAGTTCCTTCTCCAGGTACAGACTTTTAGAGAAACTCTCCCAAGCGCACAAGCGGAGAAGCGCTCTGCTCTCTGCAGTGCTGATTCTCATAGCAAAAAACTGAGATGTAATTTAAATATCCACCATGAGTGTAATGAATAAATAAATGCATTGCACGTATTCCTACAACGGTCTATTACACTGCAGTTAGCGTGAATGAACTAGATATGCAACAACCTAAATACATTTCTTAAAATTTATTGCTGAGTGAAAAGCAGCTAGTTACAGAAAGATAAATCCACTGTGAGAGCATTTATCTTAAAAAGCTGAAAAACTAGGGAAAGGGCTTCCCTGGTGTCTCAGTGGTAGGGAATCTGCCTGCCAATACAGGGGCATCGGTTTGATCCCTGATCTGGGAAGACCCCACAAGCCACGGTCCAACAAAGCCCATTGCCGCAATGATTGAGCCTGTGCCCTGGAGCCCAGGAACTGTGACTACCAAGCCCACGGCCACCACCACTGACCCGAATGCCCTAGAGCCTGCGCTCCACCGCAGTGAGAAGCCCGTGCTCCACGACATGAGGCCACCCCAGGGAGAAGCCCACACCCCACAGCTAGGGCAGCCCTCGCTCACCACAACCAGAGAAAAGCCTGTGCACCAACAAAGGCCAGAACAGGCCTCCCCAGAAGAGGAATAAACTGCAATTTTACCACTGACATTTATTCTATCGGAAAGGAACCAAAGCAAATATGACAAAATGTTAACATTTACTATTTCTGAGGGATAGGTGCATGGATGTTGTTATCCTCTGCAGTTTTCTATGGCTTATAAATTTGTCAAAAAAAAAAAAAAATCCCACAGCAGATGGACTGATGAAAGAAATGCATGCAATAGAAGAGTTTATTGCCAAACTGGAATACAGAGAAAAGCAATCCAGTCAGACATTGAGCAAAATTCCAGGTATTGAAAAGTGGGAGTCAAAAAACGTGAATCAAATAAGGTAGAACCACGAGTTCCAACCTCTGTCTCAAAGAATATCCAGAAGGAGAATGTATAGAGAAAATAATAAAATAAATTATATCCCCAGTTTTCAAAGCTAATGAGAGTATCAAGTCTTTATATTTTAGTATGAAGTCAAAAAGCTATTGAAAAGAAACATGGGAGAGAGTCTGGAGGATCCAGCACTAGACATATTAGTAACATTTCTGGGAATACAGAAAAAATCCCAGACAGAAAAAAATTCCAATAGTTTAACATCAAAGGAAGAAGAAACAGATGGACATCAGACTTCTCAAGTTCAATGAGTACGAAATTCTGTAAGTTATAGTGCCATAGAATTCTGTGAGCAAAATATTATCTAAGAAATAAATTTTAGATGGACAAGGACCTAGGAGGTATCTCTCCATGAACCCTTTCTGAAAGATTCTCTACAGGATATACTCTACCAGTAGGGAAAATGAATCCAAGAAAGAGGGAAATAGGATGCAAGCAACAGTGATGTAGAAAGAAACTAGTAAAACTGGCAAAGCCCAGACGATCACCAAACATGTGGCTATGGAGCTTAATGAATAGTTGAGAAAAAATTCCAACTCTTTAATTCAAAAAGATTTCATCAAATCTTGGGAATTGGTGAAGGGTGAATTCATGGAGAGGGAAGAAGACATGATAAAATGTTGACGTCTAGCCTTCTGAATGGGGATAGATAATACATATTAACTGCTTGTCAACATCAGTGGAAATATGTACACTCAGCTATATTAAGTAAAATGTAAAAATAAATGCTTGAAGAAACTAATGAAATCAGAACGTATATTTAGCAAACTACTAAAGGATAAATAGTAAAATTAAAAAAGAAACCAGTCAATCTATTACAGTTTGACTCCTTCTTCCCCCTACCCTCAAAGTGAAAAGGCAAATGCTCAAACCCAGAGTGATTCTATAAAGGTCACTCAGGTTTGATTTTAATCACCTAGCAGCTGTTTCTTCAATAATTGCATAAGAGGAAACCCATAAGCCAGTGGTTCTCAGGGTGTGTATACAGAGAGAAGACTGGGCCCAACCCTCAGAATTTCTGATTCAGTGAGTTTGGGATGAGGACCAAGAATCTGCATTTCTAACAAGTTCCCAGGTGATGCGATGCTGTGGTCCAGAGACCACACTTTGAGACCCACTGCCTGTGGTGAATGAATCTGCCCCCATTACACACACTGTTAGTGTTTGGTGATTTTCCACTTTCCTTTCGTGTTTATCGAAGTTCTGGGACCCAGTGAAGGGAGAGCTGGTCTTACAAATTCCTGATTACCAAGAAGAGGTAATTTTTGATTCAGAAGAATGTTGCTCAAGAAAGCCTGCTTCGGGAGACATGAGTATGATCCCTGAGTTGGGAAGGTCCCTGGAGAGGAAAATGACAGCCCACTTTAGTATTCTTGAGTAGGAAATCTCATGGATGGAGGAGCCTGGCAGGCTACAGTCCACGAGGTTGCAAAGAGTCAGACATGACTGAGCGACTAAACAGCAACAACAAAATCTCCAATAATCTACATTATACCATATTCACAACCTAGGGCACAATGTCCCAGGGTGATAAATTATATAAGCACAACTTTTCCAGCCATTAATACGTAACTGTCTTTAACACCATTCTGGCTGTTTAAAAAGAAGAAAGCCTGCTTCTGATGAAGGAATGTCCTAAGTGAAAGTGAAAGTCACTCAGTCGTGTTTGACTCTGGGACCCGGTAGACTATACAGTCCATGGAGTTCTCCAGGCCAGAATGCTGGAGTGGATAGCCTTTTCCCTTCTTTAGGGGATCTTCCCAACCCATGGATCAAACCCAGGTCTCTCACATTGCAGGCAGAATCTTTATCAGCTGAGCCACAAGGGAAGCCAGGAATGTCCAAAAGTAATTTTTAAAAATTAAGTAAAAGGAAGAGGAGGGCAGTTGCAGAAGCCAGGCCTTTCACGTGGAAACGCTGGTAGACCATGCCGCAGAACAACCCGCTCTTGCTCCACTTGGGCATAAAATAAGCATTCTCTGACAATCATAGTTCATTTCTTAAACCACTTAAGAAATTCTGAGATTGCCAAGTGGATTAGACAGAACTCTTTGTTTCAGCTTTTTAAAACCCTACATTAAAATAGACTTGAGTCAGAAAAAAAAAAAAAAGCGTGTTATCGATCCCTGTAACTTAAACCCCAAGGGTTATTAAGTTAACTGTAGGCCTAACTGGACCCAGGTATTCAAATGATTGTGTCAGGGCCCCGTCCCTCTCTCTCTTCTCGGTTTTCCTCTGGATGCTCCACTCTAGGTGGCCATTTAACACTCAGGAGGGTCTGGGAGCTGGAAGCTTGTAATTGCCTTGATAGCCAAGAATCCTAGTAGGAAGAGAAGGCCTTTCCACACCGCCAGCCAGAATCCCAGGTTTGACTCCCATTGGCCAGTCTGCAATCAAGTGCCCATCAACATCGAGCCAATCCATGCCCAGAAGATGCTCTGCTTCTTCAGAGCTCTGCTCTGATTGGCTAGACCAGCTCACAGGGGTGTGGCCAGCCCAGCTCAGATCAGAATTACTGAGTGTGGGGGAGACTAGGCTCCACGGAAGAGTGCGGTTACAAAAAGCAAGGGAGGATCCGGGGCAGAAGAAAGTAATTTGTGAACCCAGAGCTGTTTTTATCTTGTCAGATTAATAGTACATTAAATAAAATAGGATAAATACAATTACTATGCAATTTCATGATCATTTCCTGAAGGAAAGCCCATTTTCAACATGGAACAAAAACAGAATAGAAATTATCCAAACGGAGAGTTCTCTTTTATTTAAATACAGGTAGCTTTATGCAAAGCTTGATACATTTTCCTGTTTTCACAAAAACGTCACTCAGGTAGAAAATGCATTTACTTTCCATGTCCCCAACTCCCACCCACCAACAGGCACTGTGCGTAGAGGCTGCAAAAATATTTTAATTTCTTTTAAAACTGAGTTAAAATAATGAAAGTTGCTATTAATATATGATCATGAATCTGAGCTATATTATACTCATCTTTATACCAACACAATCAAACAATATAATTTAATTTATTTTATGGAAGATAAGGCCCATGAAGGCAAATGTGCCTTGAGCCCAGGAAAGTTATAATATGGTCCTACCTGCATCTCCTTCCCTCAAAGCCCTTTTTTAAATTTCTAAAGGTGAGTGTTCTGTCATCTCCAGAGAAGTCAGTTGTGCACCCATGTTAGCATCACTGTGTAGCCCTCCCCGAGGAGCAGCAGTGTCTTCACAGGGCTTGATTAGGGGGGCTTGCCAGGTGGTCCGGTGGCTGAGACTCTGTGCTCCCAGTGAAGGAGATCTGGGTTTGATCCCTGGTCAGGGAACTGGATCCCATATGTTGTTGCAACTGAAGATCCTGAGGGCTGCAGGGAAGCCTGAGAATCCTGCGTGCTGCAAGTAAGACCCGCACAGCTAAGTAAATAATCAAAAAACAATTTTTTAAAAAGGCTTAATGGGGACATGGGGCAGCTACCAGGAGGTAAGGCAGGGGCAAGAGATGGCTTGGCATGTGCTGGTATGGAATTCCCTCCACAACCCTACTCATCGAATTCATTTCTCATCCTAATACCTCCGTCTCCTTCCCTGGTATTTCCCTCCATGCCAGGTACAGGCAAGCTAAGAGCAACTTGTCCAGGCCCCTTGGCTCTCCCCAGCCTCTCACCACCAGCTGAGACCCTCAGCGGTGAGCTGACTCCCACATTCACATAACAGAGAAGGGAAGCTTGAACCCAACCTTGAACCTGGGTCAGCCCAGATTCAGAGCCAGGATCTTAAATGCTGCCCCACGCGGCTCCCAGCTTTTCCGAAGCCCCGGCTTCCGTGTTCTTCCTGGAGTGGAAGGGGAGGCAGTGGTCGATGGGGTGCAGTGGGGTGAGTAGAAGTCCCTTCTTCTGATGCCCCATGTCCTTTGTCCTCTACCAGATCGGTGTATTTCATGGGAAAGAACACATTGTCTTCGTAAAGCAGTTACTCATAAAGTCAAAATTTCCTACGTTCTCAGACTGATTATTTCCAGGCATATTTTTTTTTGTCCTTTCACCTGTGATTTAATTTTTTCTGTCTAGTGACTTACAGCAAGCTCCGATTAGCTCCGAAAGCCATCTACCCACTCAGCTGAGCTTGACTCACGCACCATATGTTTACCCACGTGGCTCTCACATCTTCCGCAGAGCCTCATCCGTGGGCCTCTAGGACACCGGCAACGGTATCCTGAATTCCCCTCCATTGGCACCCCTTCCCGGCTCCCTGCACTCAGCCTGCTATAATTAAACAAACAGGGTTATTTGTGACATCCTGGTTTACACATCAACAAGCTATTTTCTCTGATTTTGCTATGGATGGATTTGCTCTGCTTACATCAAACAAAAACAGCTCACCCCAAAATGCGGAATGAGCAAGGCAGAGGAGACCAGGCCGGCAGTTGCCTCATTCATTCCCCGGAGGCCACATCCAGCCCTGCCTTTCCCAGACTTCCTGCCTCTGGGGAGCCGGGCCGCGGAGGGTCAGAGTTCTGAGCGGGAGGAGACACAGACCCACGGGGGAGGTCAGACGGGAGTTTACTGTGGCGGCTTCCAGACTAAACAGCCTGGGGGAGCAGTAGAAGCCTTCGGGGTTCCCTCCACAAGTGTGTCCTGGGCAGGACCCTCTGGTCTTGGCTTCTGGAAATCCATCACTCTGTAGGCTTTGCTCTGTGGCCCACGTCCGCGGCAGGGCTGGTGCTAGGGCTGGGCCCACCGCCCCCTGCCTCCTGACTGCCTGCAGGAGGGTGGCATGTGTGCAGCCAGAGGACTTCTGCAGGCTAAGCACTTCCTGCCGCTTGTCAATTTAGAGGGGCCGAGCCACATTGTCTTCCAGAAGAGTCCTCAAATGGCTCCTCGGCCCTTCTGAATCCTCCTGAATCCTGCCCTGTCTACCTCTGACCTCCATCTCACCCCACTCCAGGAACAGGCACGTTCGAGCTTTGCAAGCGCACGCTTTGGACAAGCCCCTTTCAGCCGTGGACAGGCTCTCTCCAGCCCCCTTTGCGTGTTTCCTCTCGAGTCCTGCCTTCACTGGGTTCCTCTCCACCCTTGACCAAGCCCTCCTCTCTCTGTGTTCTGTCTGTCCGCACCCCCATCCGCCTTACAGACAGTCAGCGCCGGGTCACCGTGACCTTGCTCTCTGTCAGGTCCCAGGTTTTTTCCAGACGCCGATGCATCGCAAGTCCTCCAAGACGTAGCCTGCGTGAATGAACGGCTCTCCTTGTGCCCAGCATCTCCTGAGAGTAACTGGCTCTTTTTGTGAAGTCCAGATACAAAGGCAGAGGCCACGTTGTTGCTCCATGCTGGAAACAGCTCAAATGTCCATCCACAATAGAAGAGATGAATAAACTGTGGCAGAGTCAGAACTAGGAAGGATTTGTGCTCTGCATGACCACCTCCCCAGATGTAGCTGCATTTCCCAAATGGGAAACACAGGATCCTATTTACATAAAGTACAAAGAGGGGTAAAATAAACATGCTGTAAGCAGTAGGAGCAGGCTTCCCCTGGAGGGGGTGATGAGGGGACGTGGACCGCCCCTGGGTCTGGGAGCTGGGCACTCAGGGGCGTGCAGCTGGAGAGTTCCCGGAGCTGCGCGCTGGAATGGGTGCCTTTCTCTCTCATGTATAAAGGAATACACATCACATATATATATATATACCTTGTCACGGGGGCTCCCAAACAGGCAGGCTTGTGACTCCCCATCCGTGGCAAGCTTTAACTCAGTGGCCGGGGCAGTGGACAGGGAGGCACCACTGTCCACTCTTCCCCCATCCCCTGGCCGGGGGTTAGCCAGGCCGTGAAGGGATGGCCAGCACCCAGCCCCTTTGTCTGACTCAGTGAGGCTCTCAGATTACCTCTCAGGGCTGACGTCACAGCCAGCCAGGACCCCGATCCTTCTCCTCTTGAAAGGGCTTCTGGCATTTCCAGTCCAGGAACATTCATGTGCTGCTTTCTGCTCCTGATTTAGCAGGAATCTGAGAAGCTGGCTGAGAACACTCTGCAACGTGAGTGATGAAGGGAGGCAGCAAGATTCAGGGCAGGGGGAAGCCCAGGAGGACCTGCTGCCCCCCCAAGACCGCTGCCTACAGCCTGGGACAGGAGCCCTCTGGGCCTCAGCCTCCACCCGCTGTAGAGTGGGGCGGCTGCCGGCATGGTGGGCGGGCTGCCGGCCAGGGGGCGGCAAGGGCTCTGCCTGGAAACGGGCCCTGCACGCTCAGTCAAGACTTAGACTCAGAGGAGCCTGGCCACCCTCTGCTTCATAACCCTGTGGTGGTCTTTTCCTGCGGCTGCCAGAACCACGTACCCCAGTCTGGGGGGCTTACACCACAGCCTCATCTCACGGTGCTGGAGGTTAGAAGTCAGAGATCAGGGTGCCGGCTGTTAGCTCCTTCCGCGGGCCCCGAGGGGCACCCTGTCCCAGGCCTCTCACCACCCTCTGGGACGTTCCTTGGCTTGTAGGAACATCACACGATCCCCAGCTCCTGACTGAGTGTGTGTCTGTGGCCCGATTCTCCCTCTTCATCAAGGCCCGTCATGGGGCTTCCCTGGTGGCCCAGCAGCTAAGACACCACGCTCCCAAAGCAAGGCCCCGGGTTCATTCCCTGGTCAGGGAACTAGATCCCACATGCTGCAGCTAAGACCCAGTGCGGCCAAATAAATAAAGAAAAAGGGGGGAAAAAGAAAAGACACCAGTCGTATTGCATTTGGGGCCCAATTTGCTCTAGTATGACCCCAGCTTAACGACTTGTATCTTCAAAGTCCTTCCTCTAAAGTGAGGTCACGGTCTAAGGTGACCAGGAATTCCACATGTGAATTTGGAGGGGACACAATTCAACCTAGGACGAGGTAATCAGCCGCTTCTGACCTCAGTCTCTTTGCCTCTGAAATGACTGATGATCTTGAGGGATGAATGGGACGAAGCAGGCGAAGGTCCGGAGCACACAGTGGGCGGTGCCCGCTCCGAGTGCGGCCTCGGTCCTCAGCAGAGGTGTCCGAGGCCCAGTCCTTTCCCTCCCCTCCTCCCCTCCGCCCTCCGCTCCTCCCTCGGGCCCCGTTGCGCTGACAAAGTGGTCAAGCTTAAACTTGTGCGTTGAACCTAGGGACGTCCCTGGCAGTCCAGCGGTGAAGACTGCTCCTCGCTTCCGATGCTGGGCCGCAGGACTGTGATTCCCATCCCTGGGCGGGGAGCTAAGATCCCACATGCTGCACGGCCAGATTAAAAACAAAGAAAGGCTGGGTCTATTCTTTAAAAGAAGGGTGGCCGCTGAAGTCTGTTTGGGGGCCTTGCTTTTGGGCTCCTGAAATGGGAACACATGTATGACCTGCAAGGTGACCTTGCCGTAAAGATACAGGATGCAACGGCTGCCTGGAGGGGGACCGCTCTTCAGCACCAATCAGGACTGCCGGCAGAGTGCGGCGTGAACAACCGTGCCCACCTGTCTCCCCCGCCAGCCCCCGCTCATCGGCTTCGATTCACAGGCTGTGTAATTCATGTCATTAATTTTTTTCCATTCAGCGCACTGCCAATTTCTTCTCGTTTTGTTCCTGGAAATCTCTTGTGTGTGTCTTCTAAATTTAAAATAAATACACTGTACATAATTGGATGCTAACCAGACAACACTGAGCAATCATACGTTTTCATTGATTCCACAGATGTATTCATCTCAGATATGAGTGGGAAAGGTCTCTGCGTGTTCCGGTGGAAACGTTAAATGGCTAAGTTTCTCTCCGGTTCTTCGATAGCAATATCAGTCTTTAGACTGTTTCCTGTTATGATCTTACCGGAACGATGAAAATCTCTTGCACCAAAAATAGACATCCAAATTGTTCCAGTTGTTACCGTTTTTGTGTTCACAGTGTTGATTGGAAAGAGAGTTAAGTATAGGACTCAAGGGACCAGAGATCTGGCCTCAAATCCAGCTCTAGGAAAGTGTTGTCCAGTCTGAGTCATGTCTGAATCTTCACGACCCCGTGGACTACAGCACACCAGGCTTCCGGGGCCTCCACAGTCTCCCAGAGCTTCTCAAACTCATCCATTGAGCTGGTGATGCCATCCAGCTGTCGCAGCCTCTGTCATCCTCTTCTCCTCCTGCCCTCAATCTTTCCCAGTGTCAGTTCTCTGCATCAGTGGCCAAAGCATTAGAGCTTCAGTCCTTCCGAAGAATATTCAGAGTTGATTTCCATTAGGATGGATGGACTGGTTTGATCTCCTTGCTGTTCAAGGGACTCTCAAGGGTCTTCTCCAGAATCACAGATCAAAAGCATCAGTTCTTTGCTGAAAAGTATGGAATATCAAATTAGCTTTACATTGTGGACTTCAGCTATGCAATGAAGAGATTTTCCTGGATCTTTTAATTTTTTTTTTTCTCCCAAAGCATGGGATACATCCTTGAGATGTACTCAGGATGACTTTTTAAGGACAAGAAGGTGACATGAAGTAGCAGAAGATCTTGTGGAAGAGACAGAAACACACTCTAAAGAGTGTATTTTCTTGCTGACTTTTCCTGGTTCTCTGGCTGATGGGTGGGGCCGTGTGACTAGTCCCGGCCAGTGAGATGCAAGCAGGAATGATGAGGTGTACTGCATCCGGTCTGAGACGTGGGAAACCCACAGACAGTTCTCCAAACTCTCTTCCCCACATGTGGTGAGGGAGGCCACCGTGTAGGCAGAGGATGCAGCTCAGAAGGCAGGGCCGTCATCAGCCCGAGACCCCAAGGGACCGGGTAGAGCAGGACCCCTGTGGACCCGTGTGGGACACGGAGCAGGAGGGACGCGGGGCTTCCCCAGTGGCACTAGTGGTAAAGAACCGCCTGCCAACGCAGGAGATGTAAGAGACGCGGGTTCAGTCCATGGGTTGGGAAGAGCCCCTGGAGGAGGGCATAGCATCCCACTCCAGCGTTCTTGCCTCGAGAATCCCAAAGACAGAGGTGCCTGGTGGGGCACAGTCCATGGGGTCGCACAGAGTTGGGCACGACTGAAGCGACTTGGCACAGCGAACGCCAAGACACTGAGGTTTTTAAAAAGGTGCAGCCTGTTCCAGCCGGACCGATCTAAAGTCATTTCCTTTTAATCCTGCTTCATTCTTCTCATCTGTTGTCAGGAGAAAGTCTCTGCTGTGGATGGTAGGCCTTTAATAGTCTTCTGACTCTTGTAATCTCAGTCCTCAGCTGAATGATAGCAGCCTTTGGGCTCAGCATCTTTACCTGGCAGTAATACCCAGCGTGTTAGTCTGCTAGTTGCTCTCAGGGCAAAACACCATCGACTGGTAATCGCTCAGTCGTGTCCGACTCTTTGCGATCCCACAGACTGCAGCCCGCCAGGCTCCTCTGTCCATGGGATTCTCCAGGCAAGAATCCTGGAGTGGGCTGCCATTCCCTTCTCCAGGGGATCTTCCCAACCCAGGGACTGAACCCAGGTCTCCTGCATTGCAGGCGGGTCCTTTACCGTCTGAGCCACCAGGGAAGCTATAGACTGGGGGGCTTAAACACCTGAAATTTATTTCCTCACAGTTTGGGAGGCTCGAAGTTCAAGATCAAGGTGTCAGCAGGGTCAGTGTCTCCTGAAGCCTCTCTCCGCGGCTTGTGGACGCCGTGGCTTCGCGCCGTGTGTCCAGCTGCTTACGTCTTTGTGCCTCTGCTGTTCCTCTCTGTGTCCTCTTCTCATAAGGACCACAACCAGACTGGATTAGGGCTGAATTTAAGTTAATTACCTCCAGAGATCTGCTCAAAACACAGTCACATTCTGAAGGACTGGGGGATCAAGCCTTCAACATGAGAACTTGGAAAGGGGGATACAACTCAGCAAATAACACCCAACTAGATTTTAAAGATAATATTTAGTGGTCACTGGTTTTGGAAGGGTGACTGTTGCTTTACTAATGCCCTGCTGGCTTTCCGTTTGATTATGTACACATTTTTCTTAAAATATAAACGTATTTAAGTAGTAGAAAGGCTGGTATCAAGAATCCTGTAAGAATTAGTAGTATGCCAAATCTTGTCATGAGAGATGCAAATGACTGCATTTTGGGAAACGTTACCTAGGTGAGTTCCAAAGCCCGTCCCAATTCTGACAGATTTTTTTTCTTTCATAATTTACATTGTATTCATTTTTGCATCACTTTCATGAAGTAGCTAATAAGTGTCTCATTGGTGTTGGACACCAGCATGATCAGAGAATCAAAAGAATAGTGATATGAAAGCAGAGAAAAAAAATTCGATTCTGCATGGAAAATCAGAAAGGCTTCCCGGAGGTGGTGACGAACAGGATATTTTGGATTTCTCAGACACACCCAGACCCACAGATTGCAAACTTCTCATCCTTGATCAGTGTTTTCTAAACTCCGAAATGTGTGCATAGCCCTGTGATAGACCCTACCAAGAAGATACTGTAACTTTAACAAGTGAGCGAAAGTTAATTAGTAGCAAAGAAGACAATGCTTAAAATTTGTGACTTACACTTCAGGTTATAATTCCTCCAGAGATGATTTTAAACATGTTCAGGTTTTTCTCCCCACTTGATTAGGAACCTTACATTTTCTCAGAGTCTAGCCGTCTGATCTGAATACAGATTGGAAAAATTCAGTCATAATTGTGAAAATATTTTCTTAATCAAATGTAACCACAGAGGGAAAAACCTTTCTTTGAATAATCTCCTCTGAGGACAGAGAATTTATTTGGGGGGTACTTCATTCAGCGTTCTCATCACTGGTCCCTGATTTAGCCATCCAACAAGTGGTTGCTGTTCATCTTCGAAGTCGTGTCCGACTGTTTGCAGCCCCATGGACTGCAGCGCGCTAGGCTTCCGCGTCCTCCACTATCTCCTGGAGTTTGTTCAAATTCACGTCCATTGAATCAGTGATGCTATCGCGCTAGGCTTCCCCGTCCTCCACTATCTCCTGGAGTTTGTTCAAATTCATGTCCATTGAATCAGTGATGCTATCTAACCATCTCATCTTCTGCTGTGGCTTTTTCCTCTCTCCCTCAATCTTTCCCAGCATCAGGGTCTTTTCCAATGAGTAGGTTCTTCACATCAGGTGGCCAAAGTATTGGAGCTTCAGCATCAATTCTTCCAATGAATAGTCAGAATTGATTTCCTTTAGGATGGGCTGATTGGATCTCCTTGCGGTCCAAGGGACTCTCAAGAGTCTTCTCCAACACCACAGTTCAAAAGCATCAATTCTTCGGTGCTCAGCTTTCTTTATGGTCCAATTCTCACATCCGTACATGACTACTGGAAAAACCATAGCTTTGACTAGATGGCCATTTGTTGGCAAAGTAATGTCTCTACTTTTTAATATGCTGTCTAGATGTGTTATAGATTTCCTTCCAAAGAGCAAGCATCTTTTAATTTCGTGGCTGCAGTCACTGTCTGCAGTGATTTGGGAGCCCAAGAAGAGAAAACCTGTCACTGTTTCCACTTTTCCCCCTTCTATTTGCCACGAAGTGATGAGATCAGATGCCATAATCTTAGTTTTTTAAATGAGGTACAAATATTCATTGCACTCCTACTAAAGTGAGGCCTGTTCTGGACACTGTGGGGGGTCAGATTGGCTAGGGGCTCTCTCAGGGGGCTTAAACTCTAGCTGGAGAGACTGACAATCAGCAATCAGGTAAATGAGAGGACAGCAGTTAGAACTGCTGGGATTACAGTGAAACGGGGATAAATGGGAGAGGGGGTAGTGGAGGTGCTGCTCTGGGTTGGGAGGTCAGGAAATCCTCTCCAAGGGCCTCCTTAAGGTGAAATGTAAATGGCAGGAAGAAGCCAGTGGGAAGAGTGCTCCAGACCTAGCAGAGAGCTGGGTGAGGAGGCTAAGGCAGGGATGCGCACGCATGCTTGAGGAGCGGAAAGCAGACCTGCTTCTGGGACTTCCCTGGTGGTCCGATGGTTAAGACTCAGCGCCTCCACTGCAGGGGCACAGATTCAGTCCCTAGTCTGGGAACTAAGATCCTGCATCCCATGGGGCTCAGCCAAAGAAAGAAAAAGCAGACCTGTTTCACAGCACAGTGGGCAGGGCAGAGAGGTGGGAGTGGAGGTCAGGGAGGAGGGTGGGCCGGGACTCAGTCTAATCATTACTCCAGCAAAATGGCAACTTTCCAACATTCCCCAACACCATTTTCAGGCATGCTCTCTTCTCTCATGCTAATCTCCTAGCCTTTAGCTTATTTCTTTTCTCTTAAAAATGTATTTAAGTCATTTTCCCTTCCAGCCAAGATGTGCAATCCTTTCCTCTCTAGAGAGTTGTCAGCTACTAAACATGATTTTGGAAAATAGCTCATTTGTTTCATTTATATTAGCGAAGCAATTACTCTTTTTTTTCTATGACAACTTCCCTAGTGGCTCCGAGGGTAAAGAATCTTCCTGCAACGTGGAGACTCAGGTTCGATCCCTGGGTTGGGAAGACGCCCCCTGGAGAAGGGAATGGCAACCCACTCCAGCGTTCTTGCCTGGGATCCCACTGATGGAGGAGCCTGGCGGGCTACGGTCCATGGGGCTGCGAAGCGCGGAGTGACTAGCTCTTTCGCTTTTCACTGTGCGTTTAATGCCTGTGTTGTTATTTTCATGGAGAAGATGGTGCTGATGGAACCACCGTCGTGAACCACTATGCGGAACCGCTGGGGTTTGGTACGGGCAGTTGGTAAGCTGGGAACAGTGGTCGCGTGTTGCCCCTTCATTTCTTCAGCCCCAGTCACCTGTTTCTCTCCATTCTTACTGGCACATCCCGAGCCAGGCCTCTTTGTTTCACAGCTGGATTATTGCAACAGTTGGCCCCCATGCCTCTGAGCTATTTTCTTTCTCATTTCTTCTCTGTGATACAATCAGATTCATCTTCCTAAAACACCCCTTCAGTCGTATCATTCCTTTACTAGCCAACCTATAATGCCTCCCCTCTGGCTCTCAAATCAGGCTCCTCCGTCTGCCACCCACCCTCGCAAATGTAGCCTTTCAGATGTATGTGAGTAAATATGGCATTTCTTTCAAGGCAATGAGTCTCAGGCTCCAGCAGAACACCCTTGATTTGTGGAAAACATTCCTCATCCTGAAAATGCCAGTAGCACCCATAAGAATCCATGAAACGTGGAGAAGCAGACAAAATTAATAGTATATAAAATCAAAGTCAGCAATCAGTTGAGACAACAGGATCCCTACACACCATACAACACAGTTCCTACCAGGCGGTCGGGGTTGCGGGGTGGGGGTGGTCGGGGTCGGGGGGCGGGTGGTAAGTTGAAAATTCAGCCTGAAGCTCAATTTACACGAAGGAAATATTCCACTCAGTTAAAAGGTTGACTGTATGCATGTGTGAATCAGGAAAATGCTGAATTCATTTTGAAAATATATGTTATAATCCAAATCAATGTCAAAAGATATTTGGAAACAACCCAGATATTTTCAGGTGCAGTGTGAGATCTTTGATGTAGCCACTGAAGCCTCAATAAAGGTAAAAGGCTGAAAAATCACAGAGATTGATCGCAGAGAAGAAAGCGTTTAAATGAGAAATTAATATTGAAGTGAGAAATTGACATGAAAGATAGTTAAAAAACCCCATGCATTTGGAAATTAAATGCCTGCTTTTAAATGATGGGTGTATCTGAGCTGTGTGCTCAGTCACTCAGTTCTATCTGACTCTTTGCGACCCCATGAACTGTAAGCCATCAGGTCCCTCCATCCATGGGATTCGCCAAGAAAAGACTACTGGAGTGGCTTGCCGTTTCTTCCTCCAAAGCGTCTCCTGTGTCTCCTGCATTGGCATGCAGATTCTTTACCACTGAGCCACTGGGAAGCCCCTGGGTTTATCTAAGAAGCCATAATAAGCGAAAATACAAAATATTTGTAACAGAATAAAAGTGAAAAGAAGATTTATCAGAATTTGTAGCATGTAGCTGAAGCTGTTCAACGCAACTAAATACAATGTGGAATCTTGAATAAGGTTTGAAAACATAACGGACACTAGCATAAAATTTTGTGAAGTTTATTACTCATCATAATACAGCTGTTATAACAAATATGTCTCCAGACTTCAGCGGTTTGACATAATCGTTTATTTCTTGTGAACAGAACAGTGAACGGGTATCCTAAGGTAGGTGTTTCTAGTTGGTGGACAGCTTTCTTCTAGGGGGTCATTCAGAGTCCTGTTGTCGTCAGCTTCATCTGCTGGGGGAGGGGAAAGAGCCAGCAGGGGCAGGCGCGCCTACTTCTTAACAGTCCTGGCCCAGAAGTGACACCCATCACTGGGGCTCAGGCCCGCTGGCAAGAACAGTGGCAACTGAACACAGCTGGGGAGCTGCGAGATGATCTGGGAGCTGGGGAATGAGTCCCTGTCAGTCTGGCCACATCCCAGGAACATCCCAAACTATGGGAGAGGGACCACGGTTTTGATGGACAGTTAGGAGCTCTTGCTACATAGCTCTAGGCTGTCAGCATCAAGATCAATGGTAATTTGGTCCTCAGGCTACAGGTTACTTGTTATGGCAGTCAGACAGGACCTGAAAAATAAAAACAAAGCTATTATTACCAAAAGTTTCTTTTTTTCTCACACCCCTTCATCCGGTTAACTCCCACTCATTCTCCAGGTCTCAGCTCAATTGTCACCTCCTCTGTGAAGCCCTTCCTGGCGTTTCTGCTTAAGTCACATTTCTATTTTCTATGGGCTTCTAGCACCACGCACTTCCTAGTCGTAGCACTATTCACACGGCCGTTTACATTTGTGTGTGTACATTTGTGATTAGATGAATGTCCACCTTCCCTATTAGACTCCAAGTTCTATGAGGACGTGTAAATCAACTGTCTTTTCATCACCTGTTTTTTCCCAGTATCTAGCACAGGGGCAGGCATGCAGGAGGTGATCCATTTATAACTATTGACTGACTGAATGAAATAGCATTCCTTTTTCATTGTATAAAGCTCGGAGCTACAGATGTATCACAAGAAAACAAATTGTAAAAAACCCCTCTATTAGTTACTGCTGCATAGCAAACAATTCCAAAAACCTCAGTGATTTGCAGCGAGTGTCTGTTTTCCACTCAGAGGTCTGTGAGTTGGCGGCTGTGTCTTGGCTCAGGCGTCAAGTCAAATCCAAGTCTACTCCGCATCTGTCTTGCCCAAGATAGAAGTTAAAAGATCAGCCGCTATCTGGGGCGGGTTCTTCTTACGCCGCCAGAGAGGAACACAAGCGGCCAAGCCAACCCACGTGAACCACATTTAAAGCCTTTTTGTTGGCTACCGGGCGGGTTCTGACCTCACCTCCTATTGATGATGCTAGCCAAAGCAACGTGGCCATGTGGGGCAAGGGAAGACTGCGTCAGGGAGCTTTGGCAAGAATCGGGGGAGATGGAAGAAGTATGAAAAAGACCCAACATGGTAATCCAACACATCCGCTTCCTGACTTTTTTCCTCCACATATATTTAAGTATTATGTGTATATATATTTCAGACCAAAGCATTGTCTTTTTTTTTTTTTTTTTCTGGGCCACACCACACAACATGCAGAATCTTGGGTCCCCAACCAGGGATCAAACCCAAGCCCTCAGCGGTGGAAACTTGCAGTTGTAACCACTGGACTGCCAAGGATGTCCTCAAAATACTGTCTTCTAAAGGCAGAATGTTTAAAGTTACAAAAATCCTGAGGGGAGGGGTATCGTCAATATTACAAACTCCAGTGAATATAAAGTATTTTTATACTCCAGTGATTCCCCCCAATGCAAAATAATAATAATAATAATAATAAAACACTTTTCAACATAAACAGTACTGGAACCAGGCCCTGGCTTTATTTATAGCTCCTCTTAAAAATAAATGAAATGTGGCTCATTAATACATGTATCAGGAATAATGAAGCTGCTACTTCCTGCCTTCAAAAATTGCTATTCTAAACTATTCTGGAAAACACACATATGCAAAAGCGTTTCATCACCACTCGAGCTGAGCCTGGTGCTTGACAGCTCTCACTGATGAGAAACCTTTTCATCTCTCCGCAGTTTAAGCCTCTTTCAGCAGACGCAGAAAACAGCAGGTCATCTCTACCATGAACCCTTCCTTCCAATCACCTTTATGTGCCTGGTGAGTGGCAGGAGCCGAGTTCTCCCACAGATCAACAATAACCAAGTACTTAAAAGTCCCCCTGTCTTCCTCTGCAAGCTCTTGGTGTATTCAAATACAACTGATGCCTTAATTCCTCACTTACTAAATAAGAAGGAAATGGTTTACTATGATCTTATGTTGAAGCTGCTAAGATGTAGGGGTGAAATGTGAATTACAAAATCAAGGAGGCAGGGCTTTTAAAATACCTCTTGACGTGTTCATATTTGAAGGGGGAAGATGTACCTGTTCAAACATTTATGTTGCTACATTTCCACTTCTATCAAAGGCGATAAATATTGCAAGTGGGTTCTTCGACCCTAAGTTGCCTTTGTGTTATTTTTGGTTATAATCTTTCTATCTTTAATTAAAAGGGCACTAAATTAAAATACAAATAGCTGTGAAAAGAAGAGAAGAGGAAAAACAAAGGAGAAAAGAAAAGATACACCCATCTGAATGCAGAGTTCCAAAGAATAGCAAGGAGAGATAAGAAAGCCTTCCTCAGTGATCAGTGCAAAGAAATAGAGGAAAACAACAGAATGGGAAAGACTAGAGATCTCTCGGGAAAATTAGAGATACCAAGGGAATATTTCATGCAAAGATGGGCACAATTAAAGACAGAAATGGTATGGACCTAAGAGAAGCAGAAGATATTAAGAAGAGGTGGCATGAATACACAGAAGAACTGTACAAAACAGATCTTCACAACCCAGATAATCATGATGGTGTGATCACTCACCTAGAGCCAGACATTCTGGAATGTGAAGTCAAGCGGGCCTTAGGAAGCATCACTACAAACAAAGCTAGTAGAGGTGATGGAATTCCAGATGAGCTCTTTCAAATCCTAAAAGATGATGCTGTGAAAGTGCTGCACTAAATATGTCAGCAAATTTGAAAAACTCAGCAGTGGCCACAGGACTGGAAATGGTCAGTTTTCATTCCAATCCCAAAGAAAGGCAATGCCAAAGATGCTCAAACTACCACACAATTGCACTCATCTCACACACTAGTAAAGTAATGCTCAAAATTCTCCAAGTCAGGCTTCAATAATATGTGAACTGTGAACTTCCAGATGTTCAAGCTGGATTTAGAAAAGGCAGAGGAACCAGAGATCAAATTGCCAACCTCTGTTGGATCA
>CM035273.1:2409529-2428256 GCA_020226075.1 Hydropotes inermis | reverse complement strand
AAAGATGATGCTGTGAAAGTGCTGCACTAAATATGTCAGCAAATTTGAAAAACTCAGCAGTGGCCACAGGACTGGAAATGGTCAGTTTTCATTCCAATCCCAAAGAAAGGCAATGCCAAAGATGCTCAAACTACCACACAATTGCACTCATCTCACACACTAGTAAAGTAATGCTCAAAATTCTCCAAGTCAGGCTTCAATAATATGTGAACTGTGAACTTCCAGATGTTCAAGCTGGATTTAGAAAAGGCAGAGGAACCAGAGATCAAATTGCCAACATCTGTTGGATCAACAAAAAGGCAAGAGAGTTCCAGAAAAACATCTATTTATGCTTGACTGACAATGCCAAAGCCTTTGACTGTGTGGATCACAACAAACTGTGGAAAATTCTGAAAGAGATGGGAATACCAGGCCACCTGACCTGCCTCTTGAGAAATCTGTATGCAGGTCAGGAAGCAACAGTTAGAACTGGACATGGAACAACAGACTGGTTCCAAATAGGAAAAGGAGTCCATCAAGGCTGTATATTGTCACCCTGCTTATTTAACTTATATGCAGAGTACATCATGAGAAATGCTGGGTTGGATGAATTGCAAGCTGGAATCAAGATTGCCAGGAGAAATATCAATAACCTCAGATATGCAGATGACACCACCCTTATGGCAGAAAGCAAAGAAGAACCAAAGAGTCTCTTGATGAAAGTGAAAGAGGAGAGTGAAAAAGTTGGCTTAAAGCTCAACATTCAGAAAACTAAGATCATGGCATCTGGTCCCATCACCTCATGGGAAATAGATGGGGAAACGGTGGAAACATGGGCAGACTTTACTTTCTCGGGCTCCAAAATCACTGCAGACAGTGACTGCAACTTTGAAATTAAAAGATGCTTACTCCTTGGAAGGAAAGTTATGACCAACCTAGATAGCATATTAAAAAGCAGAGACATTACTTTACCAAAAAAATGTCCATCTAGTCAAGGCTATGGTTTTTCCAGTGGTCATGTATGGATGTGAGAGTTGGACTGTGAAGAAAGCTGGGCGCTGAAGAATTAATGCTTTTGGACTGTGGTGTTGGGGAAGACTCTTGAGAGTCCCTTGGACTGCAAGGAGATCCAACCAGTCCATCCTGAAGGAGATCAGTCCTGGGTGTTCATTGGAAGGACTGAGGTTGAAGCTGAAACTCCAATACTTTGGCCACCTCATGCGAAGAACTGACTCATTGGAAAAGACCCTGATGCTGGGAAAGATTGAAGGTGGGAGGAGAGGATGAGATGGTTGAATAGCATCACTGACTCAATGGAGATGAGTTTGAGTTAACTCTGGGAGTTGGTGATGGACATGGAGGCCGGGCGTGCTGCAGTCCATGGGGTCGCAAAGAGTCGGACAGGACTGAGCCACTGGGAAACAAAACTCTTCCCCTTTCTGTCCTGACGGGTCATGTAATTCTCTTTGGAGACACTGACCAGCAGTGTGGTAGTGTAAAGACAGTCACCATCACCTGTCTTCGCAGACACTCTTTGGGCCATCTTTAAACCCATCAAAAGTAAGACCTGAAAGGACTTTTTATAAAATGTGAGCAATCTATGATGATCTTTATTTTTTTGCTGCACAGCATGTGGGATCTTAGTTCCCTGACCAGGGATGGCATCCGTGCCCCTTACATTGGAAGTATGGAGTCTTAACCACTGGACCACCAGGCAAGTCTCAGCACTCCTTTTTAATACACTCCCTCAGCGAATTTCACCCCATCCTGTTCCTTCTCAGACTCCACTGTTATTCTTGGCCTGACGTTCTTTAGTATGTTGACGTCACGGAACCCTTGGCCTTGCTAACTGTCTTCACAACTCCACGCTTCCAGTTCATCAGCAGATGCTTCTTTTCCCTGAAAGATGGCAAGACCCTGCATGTGTGAGTGTGCCCGCATGCTTGTGACATGCACGTGTCTGTGTGCTCACGTGTGTGTGTGCACAGTCACCGGGGAACAAAGCATCATAAATAAATCAGCAGCAAAAAAGAGGTAGTGACATGTGGTCCTATTTGATGCTGGAAACTCTGGGACTTCCAGCTGTTTTCAGAGGTAATGGTTGTTAGGTTCATAAGAAAAATAAAATGACTTGAGAGATACTGGGACATTTTAGTCAGTAACTAACATGGCCCACTGGTTTCAAGAACTGTTTGGAGTGGAGAACATATCGCAAGAGGAAATTCCCGACCCGCCACTCTTTTCATCAAGCCTATTAAGCTAATGGTTTTATTTTAACAATGTCTTTCCCCATAGCCAGACTGCCTTGGGTATAGACTCTGCCAGACATGGTTACTAAACACCCAGAGACTCAAGCAATTAGAGAAGATGCTATTTTTAAGTTCTCTTGTAGAGTCTCCTGGGCAATAAGCTGGCTAACATCAGCCTCAAGGGTTCTGGAAGTTTCTGCTCTCAGCAGTGTGAGCTTCAATTTCCTTCAGGTACCCCTGGCCACGTCTGCCCAGGACTTATCTAAGAACTGGCTGCCTGGTGGGGCAAGGAGCATTGCGACTCCTGGGAGGACTTTCAGGGATCTGCCACAACATGGGCGGAGTCCCTGGTGCTCCTGAGAGCATCTTTCTCCAGCTGCCGTGGGTCTTTACCAACATTCCCTTGCCTCGCCTGATCCTGCCTGTGACCGAAGATACAGGTGTGTGAGGCATCTGAGTTTAAAGCTTCCACCTGAGCCTGTGGCAACCGGTGCCCTTGGGCAAACTTTCAAAGTGGATCCACCGCTTCTCCTTAGGAGGGCTTTTCTCCTCTGGACCCTCTCTCTCCAGAATCCTCCAGCCTCTCCCACCTGCACCCCCGTTTCACCAGGAGGTGGCACTTCCCTCAAGCGCTCTCTGATCCTTTCATCCCTGCACCCCACACGCTCCCTGTCCTCCACCCTAAGTCTTCACTCGCGCACGCCTGCTTCTCTGCCCTCCGTGGGCATTTGAATTTGCAACTGCAGTTCAGGGCAGAAGCCAGCCTTCCTCTCCAGCCCTACTTATCCACAAGTCATGGACTCCTTGCAAGGTACCGGGGGCAGATGAATAAGGTGATCATTCAAAAGAGGGTAATCTGGGTGGGAGGAGAGAATGGACCACCTGCTTCCCCCACGCTGGCGCCAGCCCCACCTGGCTCCCACCCAAGAAACAGTGAGCATAATTCCCGTGGGAGGTAGTTATCCCAATCAGCCCTGCGTTAGCAAATGACGGTGGGGAATTCCCCTCGGGAAGGCGTCATATGCGTCTTCTCCCAGTCATACACAAGCTTTATTTAGCAGGTCAAGTTGTCCTCAAATAACCAGGAAGAAAATACACTGATACATTCTGGAACGTATTTCGACAGAATGTGAATTCTCTGCACCTTACTCCCGCCCACAAATATTGTGTCCACAAGGGCAGCTACTGGGCCAAAGGATGTCTTCCTTGGAGATCTTTGAGAGGAGATCTGGGGTCAGACTGGCCCCACACCCTGGAGCGCGATGCGATTTCAGCTTTCCCCCATCCACTCCTGCAAGACTGCTCCCACTGAAACCACACAGCTCTGGCCTGGGGGCTATGTAGTTTGAATACAAGTTTATCATTTTTGTCTACATTATATCTTGTTCCAGAGAGGACTTGTGGCAATTTACAGACACACAAAATCAAATGAAGAAATTACACATAAATAAGAATCAGATCCAAGGAAAATGTCAATAAAGGTAGGCAAGGGAAAGTCAGGATTCAGACCTGAGGCTGGAGCCGGGTTGTGTTTTTCTAATTTTGGTTGCGCTGGATCTTTGCTGCTACACGTGGGCTTTCTCCAGTTGTGGTGAGGGGGCCATGCCGTGTTGGGGGCACGGGCTCTAGGCGTGCAGAGTTCAGTAGTTGCAGCTCAGGGGCTCAGCAGCTCTGGTGCATGGACTGTAGCTGCTCCACAGCCTGTGAAATCTTCCCTGACCAGGGATCGAACCTGTGTCCCCTGCACTGGCAGGCGGATTCTTATCCACTCTACTTCCAGCAAAGTCCCTGGATTAGTGTTCTGAAACGCAGCTGCACATCCTTCAAAAATAGGTTGTCTGGGCCCCACCCCCAGAGGTTCTGACTTAATTGCTCTGGGGTGTGGCCCGGGCCTCAGAATTTTTTCAAGCTGCCCAAGTGAGATTAACTGCAGCCAAGGTTGAGAATCACTATTCTCAAGTGGCGCCTACCATGATGAAAATGAGAATACAAGCTGGCATCTGGGCTCCCCAGGAGCTGGAGCCAGAAAGGGACTGAATGTGCCTTGCGGGAACCCAAACCGGCTCCACCTCAACCTGGGGGTGGGGGGCTGGGAGGGGGCTCAAACGGAGGGGGACACAGGTGTGCCTTGGACTGATTCATGTTGAGGTTTGACAGAAAATTCTGTAAAGCAATTATCCTCCAGTTAAAAAATAAATAAATTTAAAAAAAAAAGGGAAACCAGGTAAGTTTCACATAACACATTGTCTCAAAGATAAGAGAGCTTTCCCTGCCTCTGAAGTCTGGAGGAAATCACGGAAATGCGTCTTCTTCCAACACCTGCCACGCAGTTGCGTGTGTGCACATATTCTTCGTGTGGTTTATATGCATTTGTACATACCTTCCTTTTCATGCAAATGAGTCATATGCTCTTCTGCAAACTGTTCTCCTGTTTACAAGCCTGTTGGCACGTTTGGATGTTCAGGAGACATTTGGCGACTTGAGTAACTCAGAAGAGCACGTGTGTGCGTGCTAAAGCGCTTCCGTTCTGTCTGACTCTTTGCGACCCCAGGGACTGGAGCCCCCCGGGTTCCCTTGGCCGCGGGATTCTCCAGGCAAGAATGCTAGAGTGGGTTGCCATGCCCTCCTCCAGGGGATCTTCCCCACCCAGTGATTGAACCTGAGTCTCTTAGGTCTCCTGCATTGGCAGGTGGGTTCCTTACCCCTTGGGCCACCAGGGAAGCCCCCCAGAAGAGCATAGATGACACCTGTCCTCCCCTTTAGTGAGTAAAATAGTCATGCTTCTAGCTTTGTAAATTGTAACCTGCACTTTCATGCTCTCCTGTATTTTCTCTGCATCTCTCTCTTCTCGGTATCATCCCCAGAGCAGACGGTGCCCAGAAATCCAAGGGCGATGAATAGATTACGTGGGCTAAACCCCTCTTATGGACAAGGGATGCCAAGAGGAACATGTGACCATCCTTCCTTTCCGGAGATGAAACCGGACGCGTAATCTATGCCCATTACCCCAGAGGAGAACCAGGTCAGAAAGAGGCCCTGTAGAGACAGCCAGCCCCTTGGGGTGGAAGTGACGCCAGGCAGCTGCGGTCAGGGCGCCACAGCCCATCGCCGCGGCCCTAGGAGAGGCAGAGGGGGCAGGACCCGCCTCCCCTCAAGCAGTCGCTGCTCTGTCCGGACACGTGGCCAAGCTTCGCTCACCTCTTTGGGGGTGGGGCGGGGCTTTTCAGTGGCAGCTGTCCAGAGGCACCTCCGGCAGGAACAACCAGGACACCTTCCAGCATGGCTCGGTCTTGCCTTAAAGCAGAGACCGAAGGGCTCTGCTGAGCAACCCCGGTGCCTTGGCGGCCTGAAACTTTCATCTCATCATTTTTGAAAAGATTCTCCGTAGACCTGGCACAGAAAACAGAGCTGCCCTACCTTTGGCAAGACTTTGAAAGAGCATCCCTGCAATAAGCATGGAAAAGACAAGCTGAGTGCTTCTTGATGCTTGTGAGAAAAGGATAAACTCCATATGGGAGAGAGTGTTGTGTATTTTTCAGCTGCCACATACCGGGGGGACTATCACAGTTGGTGAGGGGTTGACGTGATTCCGGACCGACTGGCAGCCCCCTGTTCTGAGGCTCGGTGCCCCCTGCTGCCACAGCTGGCCCCACCCCGACCCAGCTGACCCCTGGCCTTGCTATGATCCAGCACCTAAGGGTGGGTGCCAGGCACCCGCCGGGCCTCCGGGACCCTGCCCCAGACCTCTGTTCTGCATGGGCACCGCCGGGGCCTTGCCCGCTGTCACTGTGCTGCAGACCCTCCACAAGTGTTTGCTGCGTGTGAATGGCAGCTCACCACGCTCTGCCTGCCTTTTGGTGAATGGATCACAGGTCTGAGCACAGGCTCTGGTCAGAGAGCCGGCTGCCCGTGGACTGAAGGAGCTCGACCGAGAAGGGCCACTCGTTCCTGGGGGCCTGACGCGGCGTCACCCGGGGCCCGTGGGCAGACCGGCTTGACCCACCCTAAAGACAGCCAGACTCGGCCGGGGCTGTATCTTGGGGTCTGCGGACAGCCCTGGTTCACCTCCAAGTTGCCCTTGCCCACGTCTCTGGGCTGAAAGGTGGTCACTGACAGGGCGCTCAAAACCACAACCACGCTGGTGTTAAAGTCCCATCCGACTCAAGTTTGCTGTGCGAACGCTGCCTTTCGCCAGGAAACAGGGAGGGCTCCTGCCCCTCCCCTCCCCTCCCCTCCCCTCTTTCTTTTTTAAGACACATTCAGAAGTGCTTGAATGGCTGTTGAAGGAAATTATTGCTGCTGCAATCACCGCTCTCTGTGTGAAACGCCTCCAGTCGTCCGTGGCCTCCCTCCTGCGGGTGGCGGGACATTTGGATATTAAAATGCCGCCGAGCTGCGTCTGCCGACAAGCAGCCACTAATCATCTCTTAAGGCAGCGGGGGACGCACCCCGGGTCCTCGGCTCACCAATCCCTGCCTTTAGGCGGGTTGCCGCCAGATGGAGGCTTCTAAGGCAGGGACAGCAGAGAACAAGGAATAAAGAGGTGGAAAAGGGCCTGGCAAGAGGCCAGCACAGAAAGCCACTTGCTCATCTTCTCTGCTCGAGGTGAGAACAGACCTGCACGCCCGGCATCGGGAGGTCCAATTTTCAGCTAAGTGGAGCCTTGGAAGAAGCATGTGGACTTCTCATTTGCAGTTACATCTACAGACTATAAATTCTTTTTCTTTCCTCCCTCTTCTTTTTTTTTTTTTAGTGCCCTTGTAAGTTAGGCAGCTTCATGTGCTGGGCTGGGGGAACAGCATCCCTAGACCCATCGCCCTTCCATCCTCTGTGCTGATCAAGGGTCCTGGCTTCCTCCTCCTCCCGCTGGAGTCTGGCAGTGGGAGGGTGGGCAGAGAGGAAGCCGGGCATCTGTACTCCCCAGTCCTCTCCCCGCAGAGACCCCAGCCGTCAGCAGCATCCGTCTGCGTGCCAGCCACCGCTCCTGTTGCGTGGCCTTCTCCTTCCTGCCGCCTGGATTAGCGTGGCTTCTGGACTGTGATGACTGTTACTGGTTCTCCCCGCTTCAGGCCTGGAGGCAGTAAGGGCTGCTCCCCAGCCTGGACAGGAGACTGCGGCCCGGGTCCTCACTGCTCCTCGCTCGTTTCCCGGTCTCCGCCCACCCGTGTAAACTGCTCTTTAGCACAGTCTCTCAAATCACCCGGCTTGAACGTGCCAGTTGTCTCCTGCCAGGCCCTGGCTGGCACACCAGTGCGCTCAGGTCTTTATGTACCCTCTCACAGACCTTCTTACCAATCCTGCGGTGTCCTCATAAGAGTCTTCCCTCACGGAGAGGATGCTTCCTGCCTCCACTTAAGGCCACTCAGCTGGAATTTGGGACTCTAGGCACAGAAAGCATTTTGATCTGACTTCCAAGTTCCGGTCTTGCTCACTGCTCTGTAGGGTCTCTGCAACCTCATGGGGCTCCCTGACCCCTTCCTTCAGTCTCCGCTAAACTAAAATTCGCTTAACCATATTTTTCTAAAAAGCACTTCAGCACCTTTCCTTTCATTTGAGCCTCAGAACATGGATTTACTTGGATCTGAATTATTGCAAGACACATGAGGAGCCTGCAAATTACAAGGCATCCAGCAAGGGATGCCTTGCATCATCCTTTTGTGTCTGAGACACAGAGGGTGCTCAGGAATGTTCTGCGGAGGTGTGGACTGTCCCAGCCACTGGAGCCCACCGAGGCCACCTACCCAGGAAGCCTGAGGAGCAGGGCACGAGGGCGCTGCTGCCCTATCTGGTCGGTTCTGCCAGCAAGAGGCGGTGCCAGCCTGGGAGGGGGCCCCTTTCTTCTGCTCACATTGCCTCGGTGAGAACGTTTCAATATGGCTGCCCCTTGGCCACAGGGCAAACGGGAAACGGGGTCCCTGCCCGGACCACATGTGGCCTCCTGCAACGGGACCACCAGGCGCAGTGAGGAGCCTGGGTGCAGAGGTGTTGCTGTTCGTCACATCAGCTTTCCTCAACACGATCTGCTCCATCTCGCATCAGTCCCTCCGGGCTTCCCTGGCGGTCCTGGGGTAGGGACTCTGCCTGTCAGTGCAGGGGGCGTGGGCTCGGTCTGTGACCCAGGAAGACCCCACATGCCACGAGGCAGCTGAGCCCGTGGACCGCAACCACCGAGGCCCCGAAGCCTGTGCTCTGCAACAGGAAGCCTAGTGCATGGCGAGAAGCCAGTCACCGCAGAGAAGAGTGGCCCCGACTCTGCAACCGGAGAGAACCTGGGTGCCGCGTCAAAGACCCAACACGGCCAAGAATTAAAAATAATAAATCATCTCAAAGAGGTCGACCCCACCTTTTCTATAAACTTGCCTGGCAGTCTCTCCTGCTGTCTCAGGAAATAAATGCAGAGGGATGTATCCTTGCTTTCTTTCCTTCCCTGCTCTATGATCTCAAGATCTTGAGTTGATTTCTCTCCGTTGGAACTTAGGGAACAATAGCAGACCAGCCTCCAGAGGCCATCATTCCATCCCTGCCTCTGCCAGAAACGGCTCCATGGTGTGGAGGAGGCAGCTTCATTCCTCCCCGTCAAAGAAACTCATTCCTGGCCAGGTACACCATGCATTTTTTAATAACAATAGCTCGCACCATAAGAATAGCTCACATTTCCCGAGGGCTTCTGTGTGCCAGGCACTGTGTTACGAGTGTTAGTTCACTTCACTTGCAGTAATCCTGTGCAGAAGGTACTACTAGTATCTTCATTTTACAGCTGAAAGCCAATGAGGTACAGAGCAGGTAAGTAACTCACCAGGATTTCATAATCAAGCCCATAAACACCGCTGTCCCTCTTCTTTCGAGCGTGCTGAGTCACGTAGGTCGTGTCCGACTCCATGCGACCCCACGCACTGTGGCCCAGTGGCTCCTCTGTCCATGGGGCTCTCCAGGCAGGAAGACTGGAGTGGGTTGCCGCACCCTCTTCTAGGGGATCTTCCCGACCCAGGGATTGAACCTGCGTCTCTTACGTCTCCTGCATTGGCAGGCGGGCTCTTTACCACAAGCGCCACCTTCTTTAATAGACATGTAAGCTATTTTTGGAGTATTTTTTCCTGCTCTCCTTGTATTTCCTGAATTTTCACTTTACTTCATCTACCATCTGGCCTGTCTCCCTGTGACAGGAAGGATCACTTTGACAAAGGGACCATTTATTCTCCATCCTCATGCCCCCATCAACCTTCCCAGCCTGGTGCTTCCACTGAGGAAACTGATCTAGGCAGGTAAAACGATGCAGTTTTCACTGAATGCGTGATGCTGTGATGGGAATGGCATACATTTGCCTTCATCACACCTGGATTCAAATCCCCTCTCTCCTGGGTACTAACCGTGCTAGATTGGGATAGCTATTTATCCATCTAACCTCACATCATATCCATTTTCTCATCATTAATAATAAAGAGAAGAACTAAAGCTCTTAAAACAGAGGCTGGTTCTGTAGATTCTTCCTCCTGCAGGTGATAAAGTCATTCATAACAACGCTGGGGAATGGATAGCTAAACCACGTTTCCCCCAGCAGAGACCGGGGTGGCTGGAAGAAGGGTGGGACCAAGTTCAAAGCCAGGTTGATTTCTCTGCACTGCTCAGAAGAGGAATCCAGAGCGACTGTCCCATCAATGATCTTCAGATAAGCCCAGAGCCATAGGGGTGAAGAACTCTTTTGTTTGCAAAAGTGACTGGGAATTGAGTTGGGAAGGTGAGGGAGAGAACGAGAAAGGAAGGGAATGAACCTGGAGAAGTGAGGAATGAGGGATTTGGAAGAAGAGAAAGGGTTTATTTAGCAGCATGGCTGGGATGAGATCCGGCACAAGGGAGAGTCTTCCTGTTGGAAACGGACAAATAATAAATGCAGAGGGAGGTGTATTTGCTTTCTTTCCTTCCCTGCTCTGTGATCTCTACCCGCCTCCATCTTTCCTCCCTGCATCTCTCTAACGCCTTCAGTGAAATCTACATACAAATGCCCTGTGTCAGAACAGTTGTTAATAATATGGGAGCTGGGGGGTGGTGGGGCCCCATACCTGAGCAACCTGATCAGTAATTCAGAGGAACTTGAAGTCAGGGGAGAATAGGGACACCGTGTCGGTCACCATTTCTGCTCCCCAGAGTGGGAGAGATTGGAGGAAGTCTAGTAGGCTGTGACCACACACAGAGTAGCATTTGATTCCATTTCATTTGAATCTGAAAGGGCAGGGAGTCTCTGCTGACCCCTGGGATACAAGGTGATGATAATATACAAGAGTGTCTAATAACCATGAATAGCTAGGAACCTTAGAAGTCTATGTGGCATGGGTATAAGCCATCAGAACTGGCTGCTGGCCTTACAGCAGTGTGATAGTAATAGGTGAATATCACAACTCCCAGAGGAGCCAAAATTGCAAAAATGCAATTAAATATGTAAAAACTCAACATACGTAAAAGCTGGCATATCTTAGGTCATCGAGTGCATGTTAAGTCGCTTCAGTCGTGTCCGACTCTTTGTGACCCTGTGGACTGTAGCCCGCCAGGCTCCTCTGTCCACGGGCTTCTAAAGGCAAGAACACTGGAGTGCACTGCCATGTCCTCCTCCAGGGGATCTTCCTGACCCAGGGATCGAACCCGCGTCTCTAACGTTTTCTGCACTGGCAGGCAGGTTCTTCACCACTGGCGCCCCCTGGGAAGAATGGTGGCGTTCCTCCTCCCCTAGTTCAGGAGGGAAAGGGCTGACAGGATCAGACAGTTTGGAGGGTAATGCAGTGGGGGGACGTCGAGAGGCATTGGGAAAGGGGTGCAGAGTTCTGCCACCCGAACCCCTGCGAGCCCAGGTGTGTTCAGAGGCAGAGAGAGGAAAAAGGAGGGAGCAGGTCAGGGCCTTGGGGGAAGGAGGTGTTCTCCTGGTCCGTGGCAAGGAGTCACATCGGACCTTCTAGGGAGAGACGAGCGTCAGATAGCGCCTCTGGCGCGAAACAGAGACAAAACGATGCTGGGGTTGTACGCTCTACCTTTGAAGCTAGTATTAACAGCTTCAAGTATCTTATGGCTGCGGGATTTATTTAGGAAAAGCAATTCAAAATGCTTTAAGCCAAAAGAAGGATTCATTGGCTCCCATGAATGGAAAAATCTAAGTGCGGGATTTCCAGGTGCAGCAGGATTAAGAGACTCAAAGAGGTCACCCATCTCAGCTTCACCGCGCTCCGTGTTGGCTTTATGCTCTGGCTCCACGCGGGGACGAGATCACTACTAACTACTCTACACTATTAACTACTGTGGAGAAGGAAGCGGCAACCCACTGCAATGTTCTTGTCTGGGAAACCCCGTGGCCAGAGGAGCCTGGCGGGCCACAATGCACGGGGCCGCAGACAGGGGGACATGGCTCATGGACTGAGCACACACACCCTCAGTCCATGTCTTTAGAGTCCAGCCCTGGCCCGGTCCTTGTGCCGAGGGGCTAACCACACTGGCCGACGTTGCCTGCATCTAGCCCTTGACGTCACGTATTCCTCCCGCCCCCTTGCCTACTCTGTCTCCGCTGCACTGGTCTCCTTGTTGCCCCTCAAACCCTCAGGCACGCCCTGTCTCAGGGCCTTTGCACCTGCTCTTCCCCAGAAGTCTATGGCGCCCCTCGCCCACCCCCTTCAGGTCTTTGCTCAGATGTCACCTTCCCAGTTAGGACCCCTAGGTTTCACACTGAACTCACCCTGATACACCACCCGCATGTACACACTCCCTGACCCTGTGTCCTGCCTTATTTACTCTAGGGTACGTTTCCATGTCAGCCCATCACCAAATCATTAAGTGAAAAGGTAACATGTCAGTTTTCTCCCATCCGCCCCGGTGGAAAGTGAATTCCATGAAACCATGGGTTTCTGGGAGGCTTCCCTGGTGACGCAGACGGTAAAGAACCTGCCTGCAATGCAGCAGACCCCCGTTCCATCCCTGGGCTGGGAAGAGCCCTGGAGAAGGGACCGGCTACTCACTGCAGTATTGCTGCCTGGAGAATTCCAGGACAGAGGAGCCTGGTGGGGTACAATCCAGGGGGTAGCAAAGAGTCGGACATGACCGAGCGGCTAACACACACGGGTTTTTAGATATGCACTTATTCATCTGGGCTGTGCCGGGTCTTTGTTGCTATGCCTGGCGTCCTCCAGCTGCAGGAGCGGGGACTGCTCTCTGGCTGCGGTGGGCCGGCCTCTCACTGTGGGGGCTTCTCTCGTTGCAGAGCAGAGGCTCTAGAGGGCAGCTGTGGCACGGGGCTTAGTTGCTCCTGGCGTGTGGGATCTTCCCCAACCAGGGATCGAACTTGTGTCCCCTGCATTAGCAGGTGCATTCTTAACTAGTGGACCACGGGGGAAGTCCAAAACTGTGGATTTTTGCCTTTCTACTCATGGGTGTATCCTCAGGCCCTAGAATAATGTTGAGCACACAGCAAGTTCTCCATCTGTTGTTGAATGAGTGAGTAACAAGGTCAGAGGCTCCAGATCTGGAACGGGACTGAGGTCAAGAGGGGCAGTTCTCTGGCTGAATGGTGGGAGGGGCACGTACGGCAGGAGGGTGACTGGCAGCTGGGCAGGCACACACACACGCACACGCACACACGCACCCACACACACTCGCCATCCCTCTGGCTTCCACTCAGCCTCAGCTGGGGCATCTCACAGCAGTTCCCCCGTTCATGCAGCCCTTCTGGACACGGACCCGGCTACTCTCCATCCCATCCCAGACACTAGCTGTGGAGCCAGCGCCAGAGAGCAGGGCCTCCAAGGGAAGCAGACGGGGCGGGGCCGGCTCAGTCCTGCTCAGTCAAACCCCACCCCTCCCCTGCGCTGCCTCCCCTTTGTGTCTTTTTACATGACAGTCAATAGAGGCCAGGCCTCCGGGTATTATCAGAGCCCCGATCGCGACCTCTAACATTATAATCCACGGGGCTGCGGGGAGCATCAGTACATCCTGGATAAATTAATTCAGTATAAGAAAGCGCTTTGAAGCCGGGCACATCACTCGGCTTCTGAAGCTTAAGCCCTGTTTAGATTACTTGATTAAAGTGGGTCCAAAGCTTTGGCGATCAATATATTTTGCTTAAGAGCAGTGTGGTTACAGAAGCAGATTTAATTGCATCTGTGGTGCCCTGCTTTGTGGGTAGCTCTTTAGAATATAATGAGATATCACCGACCCAAAACTCGGAGCTGAGAGGGACCTGGGAGGGACACTCAGCCGAGTCACTGCCCTGAGAATGCAGGGGGGCACCTATTTGCAGGATGTGACTGTAAATAACCCCCCAAAATGAGAAGCTGGAAAAAAATGACAATGATAATCACTGCTTATAAAATCTTGGGGCAGGAGACACAAGAGGAAAAGCTTGGTCATCTGGCTCTTTTGAGGATGGTTTCCTGGATTGCAACTGGGGATTCTACTAGGTCTTAATAATGGGACTTTTAGGATTACCGGGTGACACTTAATCAAGTCATTGTGGTTAATGAGGAGGTTGGCCTAACTCTCCCCCATAAGGCAGGGGACGCGAGGTATCTCGAGTATTAGGGACCATCAAGGCAAATCAGCCACTGGAACACTGGACTAGGAGTCCAGAGGGGATGGGCAAAGAGGAATTAGCACATAAGATTGCCTCCTACGTACTAGCTACTGCTCGGAGAGTTTGTTCTTATTTCCTTTAGTAGCTAAACACTGCAACAAAATGGATGTGACTGTGCCTCTTTGATCCCAGGTGGTGCTGGTGGTAAAGAACCTGCCTGCCAAAGCAGGAGACTTGAGAGACTCAGGTTCCATCCCTGGGTTGGGAAGATCCCCTGGAGGAGGAAATGGCAACTGACTCCAGTCTTCTTGCCTGGAGATTCCCATGGACAGAGGAGCCTGGCAGGTTACAGTCCATGGGGTCGCAAAGAGTCAGACACAACTGAGTGATTCAGCACAGCACAGTCCCCATTTTAGAGGGATGGACTGGTTGGCAATGATGTGAAGGCAGAATCTGAACCTGGTTTGTGTGATTCTCAAAGCCACAGTGCGTGTCTGTACTGGTGTCCACTGGGCCACTCATCAGCTGTGCCAAGGTGTGCCAAGTCATTTAACCCACCTGGTCCATGGTGCTTTCACCTATAAAACGAGAGGGATCCTAAGGTCCCTTCTGGCTCAAAATCTTTGAGTCTAGAATAATTTCAGCTGGGGAGTCAGGAAACCCAGGTACTAATCTTTGCACCTTCATGAACCAGTCAAGTGATGGGGGCAGGGCTAGTCATTTCCCTGCTTGATTGAGTTTACCTGTTTCCAACAAAGGGTAATAACTTGGTGACAAGACATCAGATGATGGAGGCTTCTGACACCATCGATACTACGTAAGTGAATTTCTTTAAAATATTTAAATCAGGTGCCCAAAAGCTCATGTCTTCAAAGGAGCAGGAGACTGAGCTGCCACATATTATCACCCCAGGACGTGAGCCAAGGCGGAGTCAATGGACTGGGGCGAGAAGAGCTGTCAACTCACCAAGAGCTGTGGTTTCCTCCCTCCTGAGTGCCCTCTCCTACTGGGCTCTTGGGAAACTCACACCTCAATCCGGGTGTCATGAACCAAACTTGGGGCCACTCAGCCTTGCACAGTAAAACCAATATACTGACCCTAGGCTGTGGTCAAGGAAAACACAGCATTTATTGCAGGTGACAATCAAGGAATCCAGGCAGTGAGTGCTCAAAAGAGCTGAACTCCTCGATAATTTTCATGGAAAGGCTTGTGAAGACAGGGTGAGGAAGGGGGTTTGTGGGATGCCTGATCGGCTCATGGACATTCTTCTGATTCTGGTGGTGAGGTAATCGAGAGTCAGAATCATCAACCTTCTGGTTCCAGCTGGTCTGGGGTCTATGTGCTGTCATTGTGCTGTTAACATCTTCCACCTGGTGGGGCTTTTCGTGTTTGCCAAACAGCTCACAGGGCAGGGCCATGAATATTATCTGTAGCCCTTGAGGAGGAACCAAAGGTCCTTGACTTTGTTTAATGGCCAAACTGTTTTATTTTGTCTTGCTTGACTCTTTTCCTTTCCTCCTTTTTGTTACTTCTCTGAATAAATGTATTCTTTGGAACTTGGGGAAAGCCTAGGAGGCTAATGTTTTTCTACACACAGGAGGCAGGTACAGGGTATTTGGGGGTTGGTGACTCCTATCCTGAGAGGTCCCTGCACACTTACATGGGGAGCCCTTGCCTTTCCAAACCATGTCTGGTTAACTGCCTCGGGGGTCAGGTCTGGGGGAGGACAAAGAGGACAAGAGGAGAAAGACTTACGTGGGCAGCAGGAGAGAGGCAGTCCACCCCCAGCATCTTCCAGAGGCAATGTGGACTCCACATGCACCCAAGTCATAGCTTGAGGCTGCTAATAGAGTGGGGGCTCAAGGAGGCCTCCATCCTTGTGGTTTTTATGTATTTTTATTTATGTTACAACATGATACAGTACCACATGCCCGTGAATCAGACCCAGTATAGAGGCTATAGATCGCATCCACCTTGCAAAGAGCAGAGAGCTGAGAAGAGTGGGCTTTGGAAAGGCTTGGTGGAGGGCACAACCTCCTGGAAGCAGGAAAGGGGGACCAACGGCATTTGCTTTTTGACTCCTAGGGTAGGGGTTGGGGGGAAGTCAACAGCCCCTGAGACCACATTTACTCCCATTCAGAATTTCAAGAACCCTAGTTCTGGCCACCAGATACCTGAATCCCCTTTCAAGGTCTGGAAAACTCACCATTTTTTCGAGTCTTGGTGGATGACATGGGTGCTTCTCACTCTAATAGCTAAATTACCAGACCCTTGCTTTCAGCCTCTCTTGTAGCTAGGACCTGAGTGCATGACATGGGCTCCACCGATCACGTGTACCTAACGAGATTTTGAGTGAAGGGTTAGCAAAATAAGGAGGCAGGAACCATAGAAGATGCTGGAGAATGGAGCTCCTGTGTATGTGAGACCTCGGCCAGGGGCTACGGTCGGTATCTGTGTTAGCAGTTTTGCTGGTGCCAGCTGTTGCATCCGGTATTGGCCAGCGGTGGAAGGGGTGTCCTGCAGGCCAACTCTGCAGCATGGTTCAGGCACCGCTCCTGGCGCGTGGCCTGCTCCCGGCTCTCCAGCAGCTCTGTGAGCTATCCTTCGATGCATCCTTGGTTGGCATTCCTAGGGCTTCCTCTTAGCTCTGGCAGATGGAGACTGGGTATCAGAAGGCGGAGGCTAAGTCTTGGCTTCCCTGGGCCTCAGTGAGACGGGGCAGTGTGGCCCTGTACTCGCCGAGTCCCTTCCAGCCCCACCATGCTGGGACGGGCCAGGAGGACACGGAGAACAAAAGCAGCATCCCCAGGTGTGACACATGTAGGATGCGCGGGCAGACCTGAGCAGTCATCTCCTGCCTCCACTACCTGCTATCTGTGTTCTTTGGCAGAGTTACTTCTTTGCCTGAAGCCCCAGTTTCCTGCTCTTTATAATGGAACTAATACCAGTGCCTACCACCTAGAGTTAGGTAAGAATTAAATAAGATAATTCATCTAAAGCAGTCAGTAAATACTGGGTGTCAGTCAGCACAGGAATTGTTGTTGCTGTTGTTTAGTCACTAAGTTGTGTCTGGGTTGTGTTGCAACCCCATGGACTGTAGCCCACCAGGCTCTTCTGTCCATGGGATTTTCCAGGCAAGAATACTGGATTGGGTTGCCATTTCCTTCTCCAGGGGATCTTCCCGACCTAGGGATCAAACCAGTGTCTCCTGCATTGGCAGGCATATTCTTTACCACTAAACCACCAGGGAAGACCCAGCACCACAACCAACTTACATAAAGAGGTGTCCTGAACATGCTTCTGGAGACGAATTCTTGCAAAGTAAATTAGGCTTTTATGTTTACTTAAACCAAAGATAGTATACATGTCATTCATCTTGCATTTACATTATATTTTAAGGCTGGTAGAAATTTTTCACTTTTCTTTTAGCTTTCAACCATCCTATGCAAAGCAAATATCCTTATCCTATCCTAGAGAGTTGAAAGCCAGGACTTAGAAAAAAGTGATTCACCCAAGATCAATCACCTTGCAAGGGGAGGAGAGGGTGAAAAATCCAAGTGTTTTTTGACACAGAAACTTTGTTTCTGTCCCTACAGAGGTGGGCCCCAAACGAAGAAAAAATTATTTTTTGCTCCAATGTTTCATGTTCTCAGAGTTTCCTAGAGACCTTGGAATCTAGTCATGGCTAAAAACAACTCCACCACTGGACTTCCCAGTTATATGAGCTGGCAACTCCCCGTGTTTGTTTAAGCTAGTTTGACTTGGTTTCCGTTGTTTGCCATCAAGAGTTCCCACTGGTACAGAAGTGTCACTAATGTTTCTTTTTATCTCTTCCACTGACAGCCATTCACTTGACTTTTGTGATGTGTCAGGGCCTGTTGGACTCTGGAGATGCAGTGATGAATACAACCTCAAAATACAGCCACCCCATGAGCTAGGGGTTGTTAGATGCTCCTACTTTTGTTTGCTCAAATAGAAAACCTAGTCTCAGGGAGATGGAAGGACTTTGCTCACGGTCACAGCTTTTGAGTGGCAGGGCCAAGGAAAGGACCCCAGCAGAGAATTTTCTACAGAGAACATTAGTTCACAATTGGAGTCCACAGCTGATGGATGAGGGCACGACTCAACCGCAAGTCTCAGGGGTTGACTCTATCATTTGAAATCCAATAAAGGCTGAAAGAATAAATAAGTTCCAGAAGGGCTTAGAGGAGCTCACATGAATGATAGAGCCAGAATGAGTTATTCAGGGCCAGTCAAAGGGGCTCACATCTCTAACCTTGGGAAATTGACTTCATCCAAGGCAACTACTGTGTCTTTCCCATAAAGCATCACTTGCTGCTACTATCAGAGACATAAGAAATGGACACACCAAACTTTATTCCATTCTCACTTAGTAGCTTTTATATTTCAGATTTGTTCTCTGCCTCCCTCAAGAAATAGGATCCAAGTGCTTCAGAACTTCTAGTCAGGATGTGGAATTCCTTGGAGGAGAAAAACAATGTCAGGAGAGAAAGAGATTTGCTCCTGAGGTGAGTCAAACAAGCCCAGAAATCCCCTACTTGGGCGCTTTCTTAGAGGTGGTAAGGACAGTCGGGATGAGAACAAAGCAAGGAAGTGGTCACCGCACGAAGCTCCACATCGCACGGCCTAGCCATCGCCATGGTAACGGTGAGGCCCTTCAGGCTGGGGAGAGGACGGTCCCGCCGCCATCTTCTGCCTCAGTGCCAGTGGCAGCTTCCAGGCCTCAGGGAAAGCTAGGGACAGAGCTGCCAGGAGCCCAGACGGCCTTCTCTTCTGAGGCTCCTGATTCCCCAAGTGCCACCTACTCTCTGCTGCCTCTCCAAATCCTCGCAGGGAATATCCCCTCAGCGGTGATCTCCTTGCCCCTTCCTCCCAGTGGCCAGGCAGCAACCGACTTTTCAGATGTCCCGTCTCCCAGAATATCTGAGCTGGAGGG
>CM035273.1:2387839-2407604 GCA_020226075.1 Hydropotes inermis | reverse complement strand
ACATTCAGAAAACTAAGATCATGGCATCTGGTCCCATCACTTCATGGCAAATAGATGGGGAAGCAATGGAAACAGTGACAGACTTTATTTTTTTGGGCTCCCAAATCACTGCAGATGGTAATTTCAGCCATGAAATTAAAAGATGCTTGCTCCTTGGAAGAAAAGTTATGACCAACCTAGACAGCATATTAAAAAGCAGAGACATTACTTTGCTGACAAAGAATCTAGTCAAGGCTATGGTTTTTCCAGTAGTCATGCATGAATGTGAGAGTTGGACTAGAAAGGTGAGCGCCAGAGAATGGATGCTTTTGAACTGTGGTGCTGGAGAAGACTCTTGAGTGTCCCTTGGACTGCAAGGAGATCCAACCAGTCCATCCTGAAGGAGATCAGTCCTGGGTGTTCATTGGAAGGACTGACCGTGAAGCTGAAACTCCAATACTTTGACCACTTGATGTGAAGAGCTGACTCATTGGAAAAGACCCTGATGCTGGGAAAGATTGAAAGTGGGAGGAGAAAGGGACGACAGAGGATGAGTCGACAGAGGATGTTATCACTGACTCAGTGGACATGCGTTTGAGTAAACTCCAGGAGTTGGTGATGGACAGGGAGATCTACAATGCTGCAGTTCATGAGGTGGCAAAGAGTCGGACACATCTGAGTGACTGAACTGAATATTCTCACCCATTTAACAGAACAACTATTTCCATTAATTCCATCCTTTTTGCATAATCCATAGAAGACCCTGTAAGCAGGTGATGTGGCAACTGCTTGTCCGAAAGATCTCTGTCTTGTGACCAGGCCCTCTCTCTGAAGGGCCCTGAGGACATGGAGCACAGAAAGACGGGCCTCCATGGGCCGCTTGCTAAGGAGGCCTCTACTTCACCAACTGTGATGATAAACACTTGCCAGAGCCTGAGGTTGTGGGTGCCCTGGACCAGGGCTACTCCACCGTGACGGCACCTTTGAATCAGCTCGATGCTCATGTTTTTTAAAGCTCCCCAAGTGATCCCATGTGCAGCTGAGATTGAGCACGGTTGCTCCAGGGTTTAGGAATGGTTCCACCAATTTTCCATTCACAGGTTATGAAGGAGCTTCGGGGCCAATTCTTGCTTGTCAGACACACCTGTTTGCTACTCACAACTCTTGCAGAGTTTCCACCTGCAGTGAGAAGGATGTTTATGAATACAAATTGTTTATGTGGGAAGATTAAAATGTTGTGGATATTTTTAGCTTTTTATCATATGCTATTTTATAGACTACAGTCAATTTATATGTTAAGATATAACAAATACATTATAAAAATAAATGAATGCATTTATTGTATTTTAAATTTTTGTTATGTTTTTGTTATTTACTTTATGACTCCCACATCAGTAAATAAGTTCATATTTGTGAGCTGCCCCCCATTTAAAATGTTGGTCAAGGACCTGTGCTGATGTTTGAGTTGCCATGTGAAATTCCTGTGTGATATGAATCATGACCTTGTTTGTGCATGAAACTGCTGTCTGAGAAGACACAGGAAGCTAGCTGGAGCTCCACTGACTTTGGTGTTCCACGGGACGTTTCCCTTTTTTCCCCCACACCCCATACATCTGCATAGTTTATTATGTATACACATCTTCTGCTTGAAAGAGGAAGACGGGGGGAATGTTTGTAGCTGAAAGTTTTGGAGCAATCTATCTCTGCACTAAAGAGGTAAAGATGAAACATGGTCTACATGCAGTCTGGAGGGAAACAGCCACGTTCCTCCAAATCGTAATTATTGAGCACACATTAGCACACTCTATTCACATGGTAATAAATAGCAGTATTATCCTCATTTTAATAGATGAGGAAACCGAAGCAGTGGGATTTATTAATTTGCCCGAGGTCACAAAAATGGTAAGTGCAGAAGCTGGAAGAAACTTGGATGTCAGGCAGCCTTGGTGACCCTTCATAGAGCAGTGTTTTCAGCTAACAGGGTGAGTGATGCCCTGGCTTCCAAGGTGGCATTTTGAGGTGGGGGGACACAGAGTCTCAAGATTGGAGGAGACCTTTGAGGATATCTGAACCAATGTTCCTCTGGGGCTCAAAGCCCCTGTTCAGATGCCCTTACAAGTCAGGAAGTCCTGCTTTCTGCTGAGTGCAAACAGCATCTCCCGCAGAGCTATATAACCTGGGGACCAAAAGCTCTACCAGAGGAGGAAGGCACCCAGGGTAACAGGCCCAAGATCAACCTCCCAACACAAGCTTTATACTTTCTAGTCCTCTTTTCTCACTGCCGCTCGGAGGCCAGGTATCTCTGGATCCCCAGGGGTGGGGGGTGGGGTCTAACCCGACACCAGTTAGCGCGCACTGAAGGGTCAGAGCACCACCAAGAGCTCACCCCGTCCCCAGCCCTGAGCTTGGCTTTTCACGCCCGTCTAAGACTAGGGAGGACCCAGGAGGGCCGCCAGGGCTCATCCTGACACAGCCAGAAGCCCGGAAGGCACAGATGGGCCAAGAGGACGGGCGGTGCAGCGGCTGCGTGCAGACGGGCAGGGCCCAGCGGCAGTCGCGTGCCTCTCTCCCCTGGTGGGGATCTCTCTTTCCGATGCCCCTGGCGCCCACCTCCTTGCCTCCTTCCTTCGGGTGGACTCCTCAGCTGTGACTGGGCTGAGACTCCTGTACACCCCGGCCTTCACAGGGGCCTTGTTTGGATGGCCAAGGTATGGAATGAACCTAAGCGTCCCCAACAGATCAGGGAATAAGAAAGTGGGGCCTGTGTCCACGATGGACGGCTGCCTGCGTGCGCGCTAAGTCGCTTCCCTTGTGTCCGACTCTTTGCCACCCCGTGGCTCCTCTGGCCGTGGGAGTCTCCAGGCAAGAACTCTGGAGTGGATTGTTCCTCCCGCCTCCAGGGAACCTTCCTGACTCAGGGATCGAACCCACATCTCTTCACGTCTCCTGCATTGGTAGGCGGGTTCTTTACCACGAGTGCCACCTGGGAAGCCCACAATGGATGCTACCCAGACGTAAAAAAGAATGAAATCGTGCTGTTTGCCACATGGATGGACTTGACATATTAGGCTAAGCAACATAAGCCAGAGAAAGACAGATGTTGTATGATACCACCTGTATGTGGAATCTAAAAAATGAAACAGACTAGTAAATACTATAAAAAGGAAGCGGAGTCACAGATACAGAGGACAGATTGGGTTACCTGTGGGGAGAGGAGAAGAGGGCGGGGGGGGGGGGGGGTAGTTTTTTAAAATGGGAATGGCTCGGCCTCTTTAGCATGTTTTAACCCCTCCGAGGCGCACTGTTTTATTTTGATTGCTTTATTTTGGCCTGTACGGTTCCTTGCTGCTGCTGCCTGGGCGAGAACGCAGCTTGCTGCTCGTTGCAGCGAGCTCGGGCCACTCTTCCCCGCCATTTGGGGGCGTCTCGTCGTGGCGCCTTCTCTTGTCAGGGACCCCGGGCTCTAGATTCAAAGGCTCAGTAGCTGGCCACCGGGGCCTCGTTGTGCTGAGGGATGTGGGATCCTACCGGACCAGGGATCCAACCTGTGTCCCGTGCATTGGCAGGCAGATTCTTAAACACTGGACCACAGGGAAGTCTTGGGCGGGTGGGTGGGGACCGATTAAGAGATGCAAGCTATCATCTATAAAATAAACTACAAGGATATATTGTACAACACAGGGAATATAGCCAGTATTTGGAAAGAACTAGAAATGGATTATACCTTAGTGAATCACTATGTCATACACCTATGTTTGACATACATATGTCAAACTTCTTTAATATTATACATCAACTATAAACAAATGGGAAAAAAGTTAAAAGACATTAGCTAAGACTATCTTAAGAATATCTAAGAGTATTTAAAGTGCTTATAACATATTGCTAAGTTACAGCAGTTCAGTTCAGTTCAGTCGCTCAGTCATGTCTGACTCTGTGACCCCATTAACAGCAGCATGCCAGGCCTCCCTGTCCATCACTAACTCCCGGAGTTTACTCAAACACATGTCCACTGAGTCAGTGATGCCAATCAATCATCTCATCCTCTGTCGTCCCCTTCTCCTCCTGCCTTTGAGCTTTCCCAGCATCGGGGACTTTTCTAATGATTATAAAGCAGGGTGCCTAGACTGATCTTGTTTATGTATGTGAATGGGTCTGGGTAGGTGTGCTCATGTGTAGTTCTGTCTGTATGTATATATGGGTGTGTGTGTGTTAGGCTGAAAGTAAACACCTCAAATGAGCAGTTTTATCATAAGCAGTGTGGTGAAGTTATGGATGACTGTTTTTCTTTGAGTTCTTCTGTATTTATCATCTTTTCATCAATGAATATGTATGACTTTGGTAATTTGGAATAAAAAAGTGTTTAAAAAAGCACCAGCCCATTTGCCACCTGACAGATGGGAAACTGTTCAAGCACAGAGGAAAACAATTGCTTTAAAGGTTTAAAATTAATATTTTTTTTAAAAATTCTGATTTGAGTCCAAAGAGTGAACTACAGACAAGATAATCAAGGTGACCCTGTGGTTTCAAAATTCTCTGTGTAGTTTTAAACGCATGCATGTATGCTCAGTCACGTCCAACTCTTGGCGACCCCATAGACTGTAGTCCTCTGGGTTCCTCTGTCCATGGGATTTCCCAGCAAGAATACCAGAATGGTTGCCATCTCCTCCTCCAGGGAATCTTCCTGACTCAGGAATCGAACCCAAGTCTCTTATGTCTCCTGCATGGGCAGGCAAATTCTTTACCACCATGTCATCTGGGAAGCACATGTAGTTTTAAAGAAACAACGCTCATTTCGATTCACTATTTGCTAAAATGCTTTTTGAAACAGTCTTGTCCGCTTCCAGATCAGCCTGATTTACATGAACGCCTTTGCAGTTTGCGCTCTCACGAGGCTCCCGTCTGTGATCGGAGGAGCCACACCTGCCATGCTGCATCAGGCCAGCTGAGGACAACCGTCCGTGAGACTTGTAAAATACCTAGGGAAATCTGATGAACTGAAAGCCTTAGTTAATCAGACGTGTGGGGCTTTGTTTTTTATGGGAAAGGTCAAGGGAAGAGAAAATAAAATATTAGGGATTAGGGTCTCAAAACCAACAAAAAAAGTCCCTGGTGCCCAACTTTGCATGTGCTGTGTGACTTCTCCTCTTTCAAACAGATCTTAAAAATCCAAGAGAGAGAAACTCCCCAAAGCAAACAAAACTAACACAGCACACCATCTCTTCACTCCGATCCAGCCACCATTTGTGTTTCTGTACAGTTGCCAGTCTTTAATGCATACGCAAAACACGTCCACTGAAAATGTCCACTGAAAAATAGGCACAGGGCGGGAGCTGTGAGTTGTTTTATTTGGGGGCAAAATGAGGACTCCAGTCCCAGAGATGGCGTGTCAGATGGCTCTGAGGTACCAACTCCAAAGAGGTGGGGGAAGGCCAGCATTACATGTGGCTGTAGTGAAGGCGGAGGAACTGCTGCCATCGCCCACCTTGGCAGAGGCTTGCTGCTAGTCCCGAGGGACAGATGTCACTGTTAATGATTTTAGTGCTTTTCTAGATGTGAGGAGATGCATGATCTTGGGCTCATAAAATCTTCCCCTGAAAATCCCTGTCTGGAGGCCTGTCCTGCCGGCTTCTCCCAGAGCACAGAGCGCCTCCTGCCTGCTCTTCACCCTGAGCTCCTTTCAGGGGGTGCTGAACGTCAGTGCCTGCAGCGGTTAGGACTTTATCCGGGTTAGGCAGAGGGTGAGTGACAGTTCTCATCTGGCAACACAGACACACTCACACAGCTGGTGGGAGGCGACAGCCGGGCCGCCCCTTCCTCGTGGAGGTTTGTAGCTGGAGTATTCACATTTGAAATGTGTTGGAAATTTCTAGTTTCTGGGTGTGGACACAGCGTTTCGGCTTTGGAGCAGACTTCACTAATATTTTTAGGGAAAAGCCCCGGCCTGGGCCCTTTATTACACAAATGTGAAGGCACTAGAGCTTCCCAGTAGCTCAGATGGTAAAGAATCCGCCTGCAATGCAGGAAACCTGGGTTTGATCCCCGGGTTGGGAAGATCCCCTGGAGAAGGGAACGGCCACCCATTCCAGTACTCTTGCCTGGAGAATTCCACGGACAGAGGAACCTGGCGGGCTGCAGTCCATGAGGTCACAGAGTTGGGTACAACTGAATGACTAACACCACTACCACTAGGACACCGAGAGAAAAGGACGAGGTCTCCATTACTTTAAGCACATGGGACTCTGCTCAATGTCATGTGGCAGCCTGGATGGGAGGGGAGTCTGGGGAGAGTGGACACATGCGTCCGTCTGGCTGAGTGCATTTGCCTCCCTCTTCCCCCGAAATGATCGCGACATTGTTAATCTGCTATACCCCAATACAAAATTAAAAGTCCAAAAAAAAAGCCAAGGTCACTGTGAACTTGCCCATGGCTGTGTTGAGTGACATGGCTACTAATGGAAACAAGGATATTCTCTCGCCCTGATGCGCTGGAGAAGTGATTCTATTAAACACAGATCTGGCTGGACTGCAGTGTTCCCTTCGTTGTGCTGTGTATGGTTACCTAACTGGATTTGGAGGTGCGCTGACAACTGCTGGTTTTGCTTTTTCTGGGTCAGAGAGGTCAGACCACAGCCCGTGTGCCCCTAGGCAGGTGGGGTGTGAGCCTGCGGGTGGGTGGGGGTGCGGGGTGTACCCCCTGAAGGGAGGAGAGCCTCGCTCTTTCAGTGATCAGGCCGGGGGGAGTCAGCCTTCGTACCACGGAGGGGCCGCCTGGCTCCATTAGGGCTGGCAGGAGGTTGGGGCGCTGTCTGCCCTGGGCTGGTGCCTTGAGGCCCCCTGCGCTCTACGCATAGACCCTGAGGGGGGCTTGGGGCCCATGAATCCTAGTGGGGTGTGGAGCCTTTAGCTGCCAAGGCATCTGCTGCTCTTGACTCTGCGTTCTTCCCCCAGGCATTCAGCAAAGTCTTGCTAAACACCTGAGCTTGGATTTAGGTAGACAGAGCAGCGCAGGAAGGGGGTTCTGCTTGGAGCCAGCGGCTTAGAAAAGAGAGCTACTTCCCAAAGCAGCTGCGGGGGGTGAGCTGCCCAGCTGGGAAGCTAGCAGGTCAGGGCTGCCGGAGGAGGAGTGCGCAGGTGGGATTTGTGACACTGCCCATCATCCCCTCACTCTTCCCAAAACGACCTTGGACAGAACCGGAAGAGTGGATTTCCTGTGATCTTTGCAGTGAGGAGGCTGGAATCAGTATAATCTGGTTATAAAAGAAAATGTAAACTGTTTTTGTGCTCCAGCTGGGAAGTGGGTGGCAAGTCCTCATAATATGCATATTCTTATTTTAAAAAGAGGGAAATATATTGTATTTTACAACACGATTGTTTCACTTAAGAATATGTTAGAAAAGTTTTCCCATAGCATTGAATGTTCTTCATAATATTTAAAAAAAAAATGGTTGCCACATTTTTGAATGCATGGATGTACATATGTTCAACCAATTTACTTCCAGTGTCATTATTAAAAGTGATACTGTGATGAGTATCTTTACTGCTAAATCTTTAAATACACCCATAACCAGCTATTTAGATTAAAACCCTTGAAGCAAAATTTCTAGGTCAAAGGATTTGCACTTCTGACATTTTGCCATGTTGTCCTGCCCAGAGATTGTATTTCTACTGGCAGCCCTTAATCCTTAGCAATTCTGGGCTATTGTTCCTATTAAAACATTTTGTGACTTTTGATGGCAAAATAAAAAGGGCATTTCCTGGCAGTGGTGTATGCCTTCCCAGATGCAAGCAGTCAGGGGGTATATCCTCTGTGGAGAATTTAAAAACAGTAATGAAATATGCTTTTTTATTACCACCATGTGTCAGCAGTACTAAACATTCTCAGTGATAAATACGCTTCGGAGAGTTTTTTTTGGTCTCATTTCTATACAATTGCTTTGGTTATTGTTGCATTTTAATACATTATGTCTTATCTTAAAATTCAGTCAGTCAATCAGTTCATTCGCTCAGTTGTGTCTGACTCTTTGTGACCCCATGGACTGCAGCACACCAGGCCTCCCTATCCATCACCAACTCCTGGGGTTTACTCAAGCTCATGTCCATTGAGTCAGTGATGCCATCCAGCCATCTCATCCTCTGTCGTCCCCTTCTCCTCCTGCCCCCAACCCCTCCCAGCATCAGGGTCTTTTCCAATGAGTCAGCTCTTCGAATCAGGAGGCCAAAGTATTGGAGTCTCCACTTCAGCATCAGTCCTTCCAATGAACACCCAGGACTGATCTCCCTTAGGATGGACTGGTTGGATCTCCTTGCAGTCCAAGGGACTCTCAAGAGTCTTCTTCAACACCACAGTTCAAAAGCATCAGTTCTTCGGTGCTCAGCTTTCTTTATAGTCCAATTCTCACATCTATACATGACCACTGGAAAAACCATTGCTTTGACAAGACGGAACTTTTTTGGCAAAGTAATGTCTTTGCTTTTTAATATGCTGTCTAGACTGATCATAGCTTTTCTTCCAAGGAGCAAGTGTCTGAATTTCATGGCTACAGTCACCATCTGCAATGATTTTGGAGCCCCCAAAATAAAGTCTGTCACTGTCTCCATTGTTAATCTTAAAATTAATAAAATAATTAATAAATAAAGTCTGTTACTATTTCCACTGTTAACCCTAATCTGAAAATTAGGGCACTTTTATTACACATGCTTACGATAAGTTGTAGTCTCCACGGCAGTTAATTTTGGAGAGCTCCCACTTGTGTGGTTGCTTCCAGCTTGGGACAATTCTGAGGGCAGCCACTCAGGTTCCTTTCAAGATTAAGTTCATGATGGCTTGAAGTCCTTTGAGTATACTTGGGGCACAGTTCCTAACCCCAGCGAGGTGGTTGGGTTTGAACCAAAGTTTGAAATAACAATAGCACAGAAGTTGAATGACTTCATCCTGCTGTGACCATTTGGAATTGGTATGTGTGCCTAACTTCCAAAGGAAACAAAGTACAAACAGTGAAGGGTGGTAGTTTAATTCTGAATGGGCAAATTTTAGTTCACTGAATTTAAACATGATCTTTAAAATCTCTGAAATCTGTTCTTCTTTGTAGAAATGAAAGAACAGGTCAAGAAAATAAAACATGCCCGAATAATTACTTACTAGACAATTATTTCCATAAAGCATCATTAGTTCAAACTGTTAGGTAAACATAAAAACTGTTGCATAAACAGCCGAGCTTTCTTCCTTCTGCGTGCTGCAACAAACAATTAGTTTTTAAAAATTTTATTTGTGGGTTATCCATACAAAGTTCTATTTGAAAAACATCCACGTCTGCGCTTCTCTTCTGGCCATTGTGATTGTTCATTTCTTTTCATGACTGTTATTGAAAAGAATTTTGTCCTATCAAGGGGGTTTAAGAAACAGTCTGCTTCAGGTTGGCCTGGCTATACCTCTACAATGGCCTGGTGCAAGATCCTTTGCTGGAAAAATGATGAAGAGTTTCAAGATGACAAAGTTGTAGAGCCTTAAGCCAAGTCTAGTGACGTTCTGAAGGTGAGCCCGCTGAAGCTTGCCCTGGCTCTGAGTGTCCGGCGCGCTGGAGACAGCCCTGTCGGCAGATTGGCTCCCCTCCTTGACTACAGGGGAGGCTCCGTATTTGCCACCTCTCCCCACAGCCGTGAGCACAGAGCTGCATCTCAGCAGAGGGGCTCCAGGGCCCTTTAGAGTCTCTGTCATCCTGAAGAGGAGCAGGACCCCGCGGGGCTCCTGGGCACGGGAGCCCACGTCTCGGGTTTCTTGTTTGTAGGAACGGGCTCCAGCCTCCATGACCTTCCCTGAGTTCCAAAGGGCAGCTTCCAAGATTTGCTAATCAGGGAAGGGAGGAGGCGATGAGACAAGGGAGGAACCGCCAAGATAGCGCCGCCTTGGGGCAGCCTACTGGTTCTGCCTCCAGGGACAGGGCTAACAGCATCTCTGAGCTCCTCTGCAGAGCTAAGACCCCCAACAAACGGAAGAGGCCAGCATCCTTCATTCCGGAGAAGACCCTCTGAGGCCAGATTAAAGGAACCAGAGCAACTCATCAAGAGATTCCCTGATGGGCTTCCCTTGGTGGTCCAGGGGTGAGGACTCTGTGCTTACACTGCAGGGGGCAAGGGTCGGCTCCCTGGTTGGGGAAAAAAAGAGATTATCTGAGGCCAGACTAAGGAGTGCAGGCCTTGCACACACCTCAATCTTGTCAACAACCTTGCCCTTGAACTATTGCTATGAAACAATAGCAATAGCACCAAATCCTCCCAGGGTGGGAATTACAGTTTTCAAGGGCAAGAGCCCCACTGTGTCTGCCTTTGCCTGGCAAAGCAATAAAGCTATTCTTTTCTACTTCATGCAAAACCCTGCCTCCAAGATTTGATTTGGAACCGGAGCACAGAGGCTGTGTTTTCAGCGTCCGTCCCCCGCTGCTGAAATCAGCGCATCTTTCTCACATTTAAGGGTGTGTTAGTGGCTCAATTGTGCCCGACTCTGCGAGCCCATGGATGTAGCCCTCCAAGGCTCCTCTGTCCATGGGATTTTCCAGCCAAGAATACTGGAGTGGGTAGAGAAGATCCCTTCTCCAGGGGATCTTCCTGACCCAGGGATCAAACCTGGGCCTTCCACATTGCAGGCAGATGCTTTACTGACCGAGTCACCAGGGAACCCTTCACCCCTAGCTGCAACCAAAAATACCAAGACAATCATGAAGCCTCTGAAAAGTTGATTTCCCAGAACTGCTCACTGCCCAGATATTTTTGAAAAAAAACCACTGCTTTACTGAATGAATAGTTCTTACCCTATTTCATCTCTGGAAAAACTGTTGTGTAATTGCTTCCTTCTGAGGTCTGAGTTTTATGCTGAATCTGTGCTGGCTGAAGAGATAAAATTTGACCTAGTCATTTCCCGCACACCATCGTAGGAAAATACTAACCATGGTTTGAATGCCACAGAGCTGCAGCTGTTTGAAGATAAAGCAAAGGTGACGAGGTGAGGACATTTTATTCGAGTGCGTGTTGGGGTCCACGCCCCAGAAACAGGAGGGAAACGAAGACACAGCAGCACCGTCCAGCCCTCCACGCCGAGGGGGGTCCTTGCACAACTCAGGGGCGAACCGGAGGGGAGGTGGCGGCCTCCTCGCTGCCTCGACTTGAAGGAAGAGGCTGTGAGGCGGTGAACACCCCTTGGCCTTGACCTTCCCGTCTGTGAAGGAGCAGCTAGCTGCAAACCGCTCCGAGTGCCGTAGGCACGAGCAGAGGTGACTAGCGAAAACCCACCTGTGGTTCTTACAGTGCATTAGACGCAGATCGACACCACACACAGGCACGTGTTTCTTGGGTTTTCATGTGAAAAGCTGGGAGACAGTGACCCATGGCTTTTGCAAAGAGGCTGCAAGAGCATCTCTGAGACGAGAGTCTTGTTTTCATTCACGTAGGTAAAGGGATGTCTCCTTGAAGTCAAGATTCCTTGATGTGCTGGATCAGTGGCTGTTGAGTTGCCCATTTGGAGCTGGTGAGAAATTTAAAACAGGGACTTCAGAAGATTTGTCACTGTAATTTAAGATAAGCCAGTGATGCCGATGAAGCTTCCGTTTAACGCTAAGTGTGGACGGTGTGTTGCGGTCCCCTCTGCCCCGCACATCTTCCCTGGGTCTGGCTCACGGGTGACGGAGACTCTGTCGTCCTCACCCGGGGCTGTCTCCAAGCCTAGTGAGCCTCTGGGGTAGGCTCAAACGGGCTGCTGAAGCTAGGGAGCGGGAGCTGACGTCAGGACATCTGCTCCAGGCCAAGAAACAGCCTCCGAGTGGAAGTTCTCACAGACGGTGGAGTCTGTGTTGCTTTATCAGTGAAGCCTGGCCCTGCGGAATGCTGGTGGTGGTTTAAGTCAGGTCTGACCCTCTGTGACCCCGTGGACTGTAGCCCGCCAGGCCCCTCTGTCCACGGGATTCTCCAGGCAAGAACACTGGTGTGGGTTGCCATTCCCTTCTCCAGGGGATCTTCCTGACCCAGGGATCGAACCCTCATCTCCTGCATTTCACGTGGATTCTTTATTGCTGGGCCACCAGGGAAGCCCTAACTAAATCCTACGCATCATAAATCACACCACCCTGAGACCCTGGGCAAATTACACTTTTTTGTTTGGTCTGCACCTTGGAGCTTGTGGGACTCCCCGACCAGGGATCAAACCAGTGCCCCCTGCCGTGGAAGCGCAGATGCTTAACCCCCGGGCCGCCAGGGAAGTCCTTGCCCAGATCGCATTCTAAACTTCACATTCCTTGCTGCAAAATAGGTGTAAGGGTAACACTTACTCCACCGCCTGGCATGCAGTAAGGGGATACCGGCTCCGTCCCTGGTCTGGGATGATCCCAGGCGACTCAGCAGCTAAGCCCAGGCACCACGACCGCTGAAGCCCACGCGTCTGGAACCCACGCCCTGCAGTACGGGAAGCCGTGAAGCGAGAAGCCCGCCCACCCCAACCAAGGGTGGCCCCGCTCGCCCCAACTACAGAAAGCCCGCAAAAGCGACGGAGACCCAGGGCAGCCGAAAACAGACAGACAGAATTCCATGGACAATTCACGAGGGCGCCTCCCTAGGGCAGCAGGTCTGTGTCTCCACTCTTACTCCCTGGAGATTCTTCCTCCATCATTTGGGGCTGGAGTGATAGATCTCCCGGGAACACAAGCTCCCTCATTCTGGTCAAGCCCGGCCAGCACCCACCACGTACCAGATTCCCGGTCAGAGGAAGTCTATAGGCCGCTTCATTCCTCCCAACAGCCCCGGGAGGCTGATACTGACACCCCTGTTTCCCGTGTAAGCCAACTGAAGGTCAGGCTCCTTAGCGGTGGCACCGCCGAACCCAGCCCTTTTCTGCCACCGAAGGCCAGGTGTGTTGGTCACTCAGTCGTGTCCCACTCTTGGTGACCCCGTGGACAGCAGCCCGCCAGGCCCCTCTGTCCACGGGATTCTCCAGGCAAGAACACTGGGGTCGGTCGCATTTCCCCCTCCAGGGCAAGCCAGAGGGAAGCCTAACCGTGTCCTTGTTAGGGCTCAAGAGCAGCTGGAACATCAGACACAGCCCCTCCCCAGCAGGGCCCCGGGCCGCTCCGATCCCGTCCGGACCCCAGAACACCTGAGGGGGCTCCTCCCCACCCCTCGGTCACTCTGGAGCGCCAAACCCTCCAAACCCGCTGAGGAGCAGGGGGCCTTGGACGGATGCAGCGAGGATCCCACCGCTGGGAGCTGGGCTTGCCTCTGCCTTCCTGGCCACACTGTGACCCCAGGGCCTGGCACGGTTGCCCCCCGCCCGTCGCGCCACTGGGACCCCAGACCAGGCCCAGGGAACAGCACACGGTGTTAACGGGGTGTGGAACCCCGCTACTTGTGAAGCTCCTGGAGCAGGCTTGCTGTTTGTTCCAGCCACGGAAAGGAGCGTGAAAGTCGATTAACCTGGGTCCCTGCGGAACTGCTTGGCTCTGCACTTAGCAGAGACGTGAAAACTCGCAGCGACGTTGCAGGTGGCAGGCCCCCGATTCGGCTCCCAGCTCCTGGGGGCTTCCTGGGGACCCGACCCTCCACTCTTTAGTTCAGCTCCACCTTCCGCCGTATGCCTGCAGTTCTTGTCAGGTGGCCGAGGACCCTTCTGGTTTCTGGTTTCCTTGTGTTTTGATTTTTTTTAAGACCAGGCTTCCAGTACAATTACCTCCTCTTTCTCATTTCCCCAAACGTCATTGCTTTGGGTGTTTTATCTTAATTGCAATTTGTTGATTCTTATCCTGCTTGCTTCCAAAAGGGAATTGAGGTGGTTTATTTTCATATTGAAGGAACAATAAAACAAGCAATCATGAAGCAAAAAAGAAGAGGGAAATGTGAAAAAGAGATCGGGGGAAAAAATGTACCAAGAATCCTAGGCTGAGTGAAGTTATAGTAATGGAACCCAAGGTTCCTTGATGTCTGAAAACAAGTAAAGTATATACACCATGTATATTTCATCGTATACAAGTTAATTGGGAGTGAAAATAAACAAAACCCCAGCTGATTCTTGGCTCTGAGCTGCTGTCAGAGGGGGGGCTTTGGTTCAGAGTCCTTGAGTAACACAGGACAAAACCTCAAATGCCATGTCACTCTCAAACACAATAAGGGTTTTTTTAATTGACATTTTCTTATATCAATTCTCAAAATAAGATGAGTGCATAATAAAACAATTTCTTTAAAGAAATTTATAAAGCTATCCTATAATAAATAAAGCCAAGAATGCCAGTGCTTTATTTAAAAAGATTTTGTTCATAATACTAACCATGTGATTAATATGGATGCATGATAACAGATTATGCCCAACGCCTTATTAAGTTTTTTTCCCCTAATTTCAAGAGTGAAATCAGGAAGTGTTTACCCAAAACGGCAGCAACATTGGCCACCTGTAAAGGCTTCCCGGGTGGTTGATGGCTGGATTTGTTCCCTAAGGCGGCCACTACAAAGCACCAAAACTGGAACAGCTTAAACCACAGAAATGTATTGTCTCACAATTCCAGAGGCTATAAGTTCACAGTCAAGGTGTCTGCAGGCACGGTTCCTCTGAAGGCGCTAGGGAAGGCTGTATTCCAGGCCTCTCTGCTAGCTCCCGGTACTTCCCTGGCTTCTGGCAACAAGCTGCCATCTTCACGTGGTGTTTTCCCTCTGTGTCTGTCTCCACACGTTCCCTTCTTGAAAAGACACCAATAGGAATGTCCCTGGTGGTCCAGTGGCTCTGGCTCTGCACTCCCAATGCTGGGTGCCTGGGTTCGATCCCTAGTTGAGGAACTAGATCCCACATGCCACACCTGAAAAAAAAAAATCCCACATGCCACAACTGAGACCCAGCGCAGCCAAATGAATATGCAGTTTTAAGAAGACGCCAGTCACGCTGGATGACGGGCCTACCCACTGCAGTGTGACTTCACCTTGACGAGTTCCATCTGCAAAGGCCCTTCATCCACATAAGGTCACATTCTGAAGCACTGGGCGTGAGGATTGCAACAAATGAATTTTTGAAGGACACAACTCAGCTCGTAACTAAGGCCGAGGACATGGGTGAACCCTGAAATCAAGTCGCAGCAACCAGGCTGTTCTCTTGGGAGGAACAGTTGACATGTCACTGAGCTGAAACCAGATTGAATGTTTCATGTCGAGGCTGGAGAAACCTTATAATCAAAATTGCAAGATTTCTCTTGGAGCCTGGGAAAAAAGAAAGCCAAACAAACATTTGCCATGTTTATCCATCCCTGGCCCAGTGTGAGAGTTCAGCAATCTGGCCTCCATGAAGCTACACAGAGTGTCCACCAGCCTTTTCCTTGGTTTTGATGCAATCTCTCTCGCAGACTTCTTGGTTCTAGTTTTGAGCTCAAATCCACTACTTCATTTTCTCAGTGACCTTAATACACAACCGATGATATGGACCAAGGGTCAGTGTTCCTTGGGCTGCAGAGAGTGCATCCAATACCCCCACAAAGACTCTGCTGCCAGTTAACCCTCTGGCAATAAGATTTATCCATCAGTCTTCTGTGACCTTGGTCAATGGTAGTCTGTCCCCGCCCCCATGTCCCCGGGGAGCAGCCGCCAAGTCCAGTTCCTCGGAGATGCTAATTCAGAGAATAGTTAGAAAAAGGTCAGGCTTTTTCTTACCTTGGGAGTGGGGGAGGAGTGGAGGACATACAGGACCAGGAACAGAGCCGGTGGAGCAGGAGGAGAGAAAACGAATGTCGTGAGGGACGGACTGCAGAGATGGGGCCTGTGTGCTTGGCAGTGGACGCAGGGATGAGGTGAACGAAAGACTTTAAAACAGCACTGGCTGCAGGAGAACCGGGAGGAGAGGAAAGGCGACATGAGCCGCATCAACGAGGCTTGTTATTTGGCTTGTTTGCTGTTTTTTTTAAAGAAAAACAAGCTAAGAACTGCATTCTTAGAGTTTTGTCTGTTGCTTGCTTTCGTTGCTGTTCCTGTCTCTTGTCTATTTGATGGGACTTCTTTGAAAGCAGCTCTCAGGACAGTGCTGTGCAAGGGAAATAGAACCTGAGCCACATATGTAATTTAAAATTTCCTAGTAACAGCCACTTAAAAAAAGAAAAAGAAGTGTAAGTAATCTTAATAATATATTTTAACACAAGATATCCAAATATTATTGCAAAATGCAATCAATATTACATAAGGTATTAATGAGTTATTTTACATGCTCTTTTCTCATATTGAGTTTTTGAAAGCCAATATGCTTAGAGCAGAGCTCAATTCAGAGTCCGCATTTTAGCCGCTGTAGAGTGGCCACGTGAGTTTTGTGAGGTGGCTCAGTGGCAAAGAATCCACGTGCCAGGGACGCGGGCTCGATCCCTGAGTCAGGACTCGGCCCTGGAGGAGGAAGTAGCAGCCCACTCCGGTGTTCCTGCCTGGAGAATCCCACGGACAGAGGAGCCTGGTGGGCTACAGCCCACGGGGTTGCAAACAGTCGGACAGGACTGAGCCGAGCACACACACAGGGTGGCCGCATACGGCGTGTGGCTGTTACATCTGTCGGTGTCAGAACAGATATCTGGGCCAGACTGCGAAGTTCTGGGATTCCTAATGATCACATCATAATAACGGCCACGATAATCGTCCCTCCTTGAGCCTCTTAGGCGTGACGCAGGCTGCATTAACCCTATCTCTTCTGCGTCATCTCATATAATCCTTTACAGCCCTCCCTGACGGCACCCTTACCTTCCCATTCTACAGACGCAGAAGTGAGCCTCGGAGAGCGTGAGTCAATTTGTCCGACGTCACCCAGCCGGCAGCCAGAACTGGAAGCCTAGTCGGCCTGAGACCAGCCCGTTTGCCCCATTTGCCGACTCAGCCAGCGCACAGGCTGCTCAGGCCCTTCTTTTAGAGCCTGGACACAAGGCTTGGCTTTCTTTTCTGGTCAGTGGAACTGCCACCTTGGCTGAAAACCAGGGCGGAAAGAACGCTCCTTGCCCCGCGGAGCGCTCTGGGGGACTGACTGAGGGCAGAGCAGGAACAGGACGCCCAGCCTCTCATCGGCTGGAGGAAGCTGCAAAGTCCAGGCCCGCGACCAGGTTCGCACGAGCTAACTGTTCTCAGTGACACTCCTTAGCAAAGAGCCAGGGAGAGAACTGACGATCACTCAAAGCCGGACAAGAGCATCGACTGTGCCCCCAGTGATGACCCGAGGCTTCTGACCCGGCGATGCTGAGAGCATCGTGCAGACACCTTTGTGGTGTGATTCCCCGGTGGAGACGGGCTCCGCTGGTCAGTGTCGGAGCCGGGAAACTGAGGGCCGAGGAGGGGCGCCCACCGCCCCCACCGCATCCCCCACAGGCAGCAGGAGAGGACGGGGGGTCGGGTCTGGGAGGTGGGGACCCCGCGGTCCTGGGGGAGGGCCACCCCTTTCTCGCTGTCCTTTCTGCCTGGATGCTGCCGGAGTCCTTGGGAGGCGACCCTCCTGGGCCTGGGGCTCCACAGAGGACGGCGGGCTTCCTGCTCCGCTGGCCACAGGGCAGACCCTCTGAAGATGGGGAACTCGGCTGAGGACGTGGCCGGGACAAGCCATACCAGAGCACCCTCAGTTCGCCTCGGAAGCCCCGGCGGGGCTGCCCGGCCCCGGGAGCGCTCCTCGTCGAGTGGGGGGCAAAGCCGTGTTCTCAGAGGCTCCGGGACCATTTCCAGCCCCCGGCGCCTGCCGCAGCCGGGAGAGCCCCGCCACCACCCACCCAGGAAAGGCGCACCCAGGGAGCCCCGCGTGCCAGCGCCCGGCAGACCCAGGGCCGGGGCCACGTGCGGGGTGAGCGGCTCGCCCTTCAGGAGAACACGGCACAGGCAGACCAGGAAATCAATGGCTCGGAGGGGCCCCGACGAGTGCTGGGAGCCAGGGGTGTGACCCACAGACGGTGGCAGAGGCTGGAAGCTGAACACGGAGGAAACACGTGGGGAGGGCGATCTGCCAGATGAAACATCATCCCGGAAAGGCAGAGAGGGCCGCCTGTGCAAAGGGCCAGGCTGGACACTGCAGCCCGCTGGGCAGCGCGTGGGCCTGGGGCGGGCAGGCAGTTCGGGGCAGCGGGCCGGGCGGGCAGGGCTCATGGGCCCGCGGGGCTGGGACTGCGTTTGAGCCCAGGGCGCACGGGAGGGTGTTAGGGAGTGAAGTGCCAGGCGGGGGTCAGGCGGTCGGCCTGTCCGCGGTGCGGGGAGAGGACCAGAGGGGCCCGAGGCCCTGGCTGCCCCGCTTCCCTTCTGCTCGGCTCCGATCTGCTCCGCTGGGAGCAGCAACGGGCTGCCCCGGGCCCGGGTCCTGTGCCCGGCCGCCTTCCTCTGGGGTTGGTCCACTGGGAAGCGGTGGCCGGTGACAGAGAAGGGAGGAGAGGAGGGCTTCTCCTTCCCAGCTTCTGGGCCCGGGGCATCGGCCCACGCCTGGGACCCCTGGCCACAGCTGCAGCTGAGCAGGCCTTTGGCCCTGGCGTCTAGTTCCCCCCGGCCCCCTCCATTCAGGGCGACGCCCCGGGCTCCTCACTGTCTCCTCAGCCCCCCAGGTCCCTGGCGCCCTGGGTGGGCTGGTCCGACTCAGGGGAGGAAGGACGGGGGGTGGCGGGGACTCGGACCCGTGACACAAGGACCCTGCCTGCGCGAGGCCCCCTGAGCCGGCCGGGGTCCCCCAGTGCAGACCCTGCAGTGAGGACGGGCTTAGAGGCCTCCGAGGGCGGGACTGGGGGGGCTCGCGGACACGCTGTGGAGGTGAGGACTAAAGGAAACCGGGCAATACGGTGTCAGCAAACCTCTTCTGTAAAAGGCTGCAGGGAACTATTTCAGACTTTGTAAGTCACGGGGCTCTGTCTCAGACGTTCAGTGTTAGCTGCTGTTCTGCCACAGCGGCCACAGAAGATGGATCAAGGAACGGGGGGTGGCCGGACTTGCCCCAAAGGTCACCTGTAAACACAGAGGGAGGTGCCGCCGGCCAGCGGGGCCAGTTTGCCAGCTCCTGGGCTCAGGCCTTGGCGGGCTGGCAGGGCTTGGGGACGGGAACATAAGGCATCCAGAGGAAGGGCTGACACCACAGGAGTCAGAGGAGAGTGGGAGGCCTGTAATGGTGAGTCCCGCAGCCGCTAAGAACCGTTCTTCACAGCAAGTGACAGCTCTAGAATATTCACTGTTCAAAGATTGGATTTTGCTTTTCCTCCCATGGAAAAGAAATCTAAAGCCTGGGAGTCCAGGGCTGACTCGACAATTCCATCGTGGCAGTGCTGTCCTCGGCTCCTTGGAGCCTTCTTCTCCACTGTCCTTGCACAATGCATGTGTGTGTGCTCAGGCAGGCCCAACTCTGTGAGACCCCGTGGACTGTAGCCCACCAGACTCCTCTAGCCATGGGATGTCCCAGGCAAGAATACTGGAGTGGGTTGCCATTTCCTTCTCCAGGGACCTTCCCGACCCAAGTACTGAACTCCCATGTCTTGCACTGGCAGGCAAATTCTTTACCACTGAGCTACCAGGGAAGCCTATCCCTAGCACTCAGTTTTCATTTTCAAGCTCATCTCAAAGTTGCCTCACTGTCACCAAATGGCCTCTGCTCTCCAGCTATCACATTAGAATTCCAGCTTTCACAGTGGAATTTCATGCCGTAGGAAGGAGAGTGGAGAGGAGGGTCAGTCATGGTAAGAGATGTGTTATACTTCTTTTAGAGAGCTTTCCAGAAGCCCTAGCCTCTTACATCCCATTGTCATCCACTTGCAAGGGAAGCTGGAGACTGTAGCTTTTCACATAGGCATGC
>CM035273.1:2317091-2387829 GCA_020226075.1 Hydropotes inermis | reverse complement strand
AGCCATGCCCATTGAAATCAGGGTTCTGCTCGTATGTGGCGAAGGGTTAATGGACATCAGATGGGTAACTAAAGGTCTCTGTCAACAATGCTGGTTTGGCTGTGTTGAATTGGAGGTCCCTGTGGTCTGGTTCTGGCCACGTGGGTCTAGACCTTGGGCAAGGGGGTTGGGTCTAAGATAATGTGGGAATCACCCTAAAATGGGTTGAACCAAGCGTGAAGATGGGAGTTCCCTGGGTAAATGTTTACTCTTCCCTTTCTGGTTCCTGGTATCCCACCTGGGAAGATTCAGTGCAATGATACATAGGTGGCCTCCCATTTGGAAATACTGTTCCAGTGACATCAGACTGGCTCGCAAGCTTCCTATGAGCAAGCATCCTTAGTCATTCTGTGTGTGCAGGGACTAGCACTCATTGACCCTGAGAGGCCACGCTTAGTATGTGTTTGTTGAATGAATAAATGAGCCTTTTTAAACTCATGCAGACCCTAATGGGAGGTCTTAGCAGACCTATGGGAGAGAATTTTCAGATGTAGATGGTGGTCTAGTTTTCAGATCCAGGACCAAGAACATACCTTATCCCAATTTCTCCTACTCAGGAGAAATTGGACTCAACATCTGCTTTGGATCCCTGACTATATCAGCCACAGAACTGCTTCCCACACATTCACTCCACCTTTGCTTCATCGCTTGGCTGAGGGTGAATATTAGGCACCTTTCTTGTTGCCTTTCTTGTTGCCTAATATGGCAGATACAGCCTTGGCTCAGGATCAAAGGAAAATTTGGGTAGATCAACATACCATTGCCATCTGTCTGTCCATCAGATGAGGACATTAAAAACTAACACCTCCAACTATGATCACCATAATTTTTATAGGAGATAGGACATTCTGACACCCAGGGAGAGGAACAGATATAATCTTAGATTGATGGATACTCCTTTGAAGGGAATAATTTGAATTCTTTGAAAAATTCCCTCCATCACTTAACTATTCACATCTTGCCAACAACCAAGAGCTTTGGCAGGAGCTGATTCACCAATTGGCTGAACAAGGCCTCTCTAGACAAGTTTAACTGGCTTCCCAGGTGGTGCAGTGGTAAAGTGTCTGCCTACCAATGCAGGAGACGCAAGAGACGTGGGTTCAATCACTGGGTCAGCAAGATCCCCTGGAGTAGGAAATGGGTACCCACCCTGGTATTCTTGCTGGAAAGTTCCAAAGACAGAGGCGTCTGGCGGGTACAGCCCATGAGGTTGCAAAGAGTAACTCAGTCGTGACTGACTACACCAAGCAGAAGTTCAGAGGGTTTCCCAAAGCTGGAAGAGATGGCATCAAAACTTGGTTTCTTGCCTCACCAAGTAAAACCCTCTTACAAAATAAACTGGCTAAGTGTCAGTGAGTTCTCGGTTTTATTAATCATTACATGGCAAAATACCATGACAGAGGTTAACTTTTGATTGCAAATACCATGTAGATCATTGTAGATCATCAATTTCCAGAGATTCTAGTGGTCTCAAAGGGGAGAAGTTACTCTCATTCTGGGTTCAAATTTCCCTTGAATGGAAGATGCCAAGTGAATTTACCAAGCTGTAAGTCCTTTTGAGAACAGCAGGACATTGGAACCATCAAGTAGATAAGATAAAGGTGAATTAAAGGAAAATGCAGTATCCAAGTGGCAGTCACCATCCTGGAGTTCAGCATAGAACAAGATCTGACACCTGTCTGCACCCAGGGAGGGAGCTGAAGCGCCCTCCCCACCTGGGATAGGGGCCACCTGCCAGACGTGCAGAGAGAACAGTTTGACTTGGGTCTTCAGGGATGGACAGGGACTTTTCAGGAGGAAGGAGGGAGCAAGCAGGGAGTATTCTGGGAAGATAAAGAGCGTGAGGAAGCCCAAGCAGGAGGAGCCTGGAGCCTGGGGGTATCGAGGGCGGGCTGGGGGCTCAAGGTGAGGCTGGAATCTGGGCCGAGGCTTCTCTCATAGGGCCGCCTTGGGTTGGCCCTGCTCCCGCAGGCAGTGGGGCCGGGTGCGGTGATCTGAAGCAGATGCTGCAGAAACCACCAGAACACTGAGAGGCAACCACACTCCAAAAAAATAATACATAATACCAACGTGTTAACACTGTCCTATCGATGTGCTGGAGTTCACATTAATATCTTTGGTTGGCTGGTATCCTTAAAATTTGATTATGTGAATTGCAATACTTGTATGTCTCTTATTTGATTTTACCTTGAATGTTTTGTTTACATCCACTGAGATGTAATAAACATCGAACTTCTTTTTACATATATTGACATATACACATTGATACTAACAGTAAACACTGCTCATAATCTTTATCCCCCAAATAAATTTAACAAATTTTTAATTAAAAATTAAAAAAAAAGATTTGAAGCAGATGACACCATCAGAGGCGACCGGGAAAGCTGACTCTTGTTGCTCTGTGGGAAACGTGTGGTCAGGGGAGGAATGTGGTTATGGCTGATGTCCAGGGAAGCGGTGCCGGCGCTTGGCCAGGAGGGTGATCGTGACGGGGGCGGACAGGCCATCAAAAGCGAGTTTCAGATGCATGACGTGCTAAGTCGCTTCAGTCGTGTCCGACTCTTTGCAACCCCATGGACTGTAGGCTGACAGGCTCCTCTGTCCATGGGATTCTCTAGGCAAGAAATTGGAGCGGGTTGCCGTGCCCTCCTTGAGTCTGAGGTACAACTGACCAGATTGAGTGCTGGTTTCCCTGGAGGAGCTGATAGAGCACCGGGGATTCAGGATGTCTTGGGGGCTCTTAGAGTGGTTAGTTTGGGATGGATAAGTTGGGTTCTTGATAGCACCTTATAGAAGCTAAGGGCCAATTCCGTATACAGCTCATGCTATGGTTAAGCTGTGCGTCCTTGGATGTGTGAAATGACTCCCACCCTTGAAGGGTGAAACAGCTGACTTAGGCATGAGTATAACCTCCTTCTGAATTTTCTTAGCTGACACTTGACCTTTTCGCTTCAAAGGAGTTAGTTATTGCCAGTGAAGATGAAACCACCCTGCTCATGGGTCAGGATGGGTTAATGGTCCAGTAGAGAGGGTTAAGCATCAAACAGACGTGGCCCCTGTGCTGCGTGACGAGAGCCCCCTGATCATCAGTGCGCGTGGCCACGCCCCTCTGAGTTCTGAGAGGGTGTGCTGCCGGGCTCCGTAGGCAGGCAGGAGGCTGGATGTGCAGGACCTCCTAGGGTCGGCGGGTCCACGTTCAGTGCGTGAGAGTTTCAGAGAAAAGGCGAGACTGACAGTTGACTGGATGCCTCATGCATCTTTCTGCACATCTGGTTCACCCATGGCAGTGGCAGAAGAATTACGAAAATAAAGCAAGAGGACCCATGTCGCTTGGATTCTCCAGTCTTCACTCTTTCCACGGTTTTGGGAAGGGACCGGTGAGGGCTGGCTGGTGGTGGGGACAGAACGCAGAGCAGGGTGAGGATGCACGCTTGCCTCGAAATCAAGAACCTGGAACACGGTGTGGGAGAGAAAAGAGAGGGGACGTGTGAGTCGCTCAGTCGCGACTGACTCCTTGCTACCCCACGGCCAGGCTCCTCCATCCATGCGAGGGAAGGACGCATCCAGTTATTTTATCACAGCTGGTGACCAGTCCCATAGGAGGGGTGGTCATGTCTGCAGATGGCAAATGGGCTCTTATGTAATTTCTCAGCAGCCAACAGAGGTGAAAAAAGTAGACATGAGAGGAAGAGGAAGACCAAGGCTATGCTGATCCTCACAGCCAGTATTGTTGTGTCTGGAAAATACCATCCACTACTGAGAAGTTTGGGGAACATATATCAACTGCCACTGAGACGCCCAATACTCAACACAGCTGGGTTTTTGGAGGTGACCATGTCTGAAGGTAGGAGCCTTATTTTTCACATTTCCCTAGCATCATCAGGATTGGCAGATAGTTGCTGAAAAACAAGGGTGGGCTGACTATGGTGGTGAAGGAGAAAGTCTATTTTAAAACTTCCTGAATTTATTTCTTTAATTTCTTCTCCATACTTTCTTATTTTGGGTTGTCTTCTCAGACTACACAAGTTCTGGATGCTTAAATGTATATGCCCTGCTGGATAGTGTCAAGTGTTTAATAACAAATAGGGGCCAGAAGTATCAAAACTCAAGTTCTGAATGTTGCGTTAGAAAGAGAGCTCATGACTGTAGATGCATTTGACTGTAGTTAGAGATGAACTACAGGCTAGATATGGCAGTGCTCCAAACGGGCTTGCACATGAAATGCAGAAATACCACTCAGTATTACGCTGAAATTTTCTTCAAAAAAAATTTTATTTCTGTAGCTGCACCGGGCCTTAGTTGTGGCATGTAGGATCTAGTTCCCCGACCAGGGATCGAACCTGGGCCACTTGCATTGCGAGCATGGAGTCTTAGCCACAGGACCACCAGGGAAGCCCCTGAAACTTCTTGACTGTAAACAGAAGACTGTCTGCAAACTTCAGACCCATAGTTTCAATGCTATCCTTGGCTAAAGTTCTAGGATGGATTAGTAAAAGAATGTTTTGTAAGCTTTTCGCTAGGAAGCCAACTTGAGTTCACTAAGATATAGTAAGTGAATGGACGGATAGAGACGTGTATGAATAAATGGTGGCTGCTTTTTATATTGGGTGTTCCTTAAAATCTTGTATTATTAATACATGCGTTGAAACAAGACTAATTTCCCCATAGGAATGAAGTAGGATTTGTACAATAAGTGAAACTTTATTCTTCTCTGCTGCCTTATTTCACATTTGTATAATTCATATTAGCAAAAAGTAGGACTCTATTTCCTTTTTTATAAAGGAAGACTTTGGCTTTATACTTGGAGATCCAGGATGTACTTGACAGAGCTTTGACTGAATGGAGAAATGTAGGTTTCACATATCTTCATAAAGCCAGGGGCACCTATAACTAGGTGAATAATTGCCATCTAAGGGTGGGGGGTGGTTTAGTCACTAAGTCGTGCCTGACTCTTTCAACCCCCTGGACTGTAGCCCACTAGGCTCCTCTGTCCATGGGATTTTCCAGGCGAGAATACTAGAGCGGGTTGCCATTTTCTTCCCAACCCAGGGATCGAAGCCAGGTCTCTTGCACTGCAGGCGGATTCTTTCCTTACTGAGCCACGGGGGAAGCCCCGCCCTCCAAGGGGACTGATTGAAAGGGAAGCGGACGCACAAGGGCGTCTCCAGAACCGAGCCGCAGGGTCCAGCTCTGTCCTCGTCAACACAAAAGATATTTTCAAGTTTGTGATCCAGTGACAGCTGGAGGGAAAGCAAGTGTTTTCGATGGACTGCCAGACTCCCACCCTATTGCTAATCTCAACTGGCCTTGAGCAGTGGACCAAATCTAAGGAGGGGACACTTATAGAGAGGCAGTCCTGCGCTCTGATCCAAAATGAACATCTGGGGAAGTGCACCAACAGTTAGTTGTTTTAGTTAACAGCAAGCTCAAGGTGAATCCCTGGTGTGAGACGCCTCCTGAAAAAAATGCTTTTTAGTCTTTGGTGATGGTAATAGAAATAGAGGAGCTATAATGAAGAAAGTGATGGCTTCTCATCATCAGACTGGTCTTAGCTCTGACCACCAACTGGGTCATGCCCAGAAGAGAGAAAGAATAGACAGCACTTGGAATATTTATGCTGGACAAGATTTAGGGAGGAAATTGTTCAAACGTATAAGTGGCTGCCATGTGCAAGGTGATTTTCATTTGCATCTTGGTGGTCTTTGAAGTCCTAGGAACTTCAGTCAAACATTTTAGGGGCTGGAATTTGTCTCAGTTTAAGGACAACTAGTGTCTGAAGATAAGACATCTGGCGTCAGTTGATGTGGTTGGTCATCCTGACTTCATTTAATGGCTAACCAGGAACACTGCTAGAAAAGAGACTTCGAATCTAATTTCTTTCTCCAACTCTTAGAGAGTCAGTTATAGATGACTCAGAGAAGAGAGAATAAATGGCCAGTAAACTATGAGAGATCATGTAACTATGCTAGTAATTAAATGAAAACTCAAACAGTAATAAATTGTCAATTATACCTCGATTAAAAAAAACAGCAATAAAATACTACCTTCGGTAGGAAAATTTAAAGAGAAAAATGAATTCCAATACTGGTAAGAGTGCAGCAAAATTGGGGCTTTCATTCATTGCTGTTGCCACTGATGGCTTTCAGAAAGCCTGTAGATAAAGTGCTGTAACATCAGTCACACTTCATTCCAATAGGCTGTCTAACCAAAAGGCAAGTTGGAAATATGCAAATAGCAACATGTCTGAAAATCTTCACTGTGGTATTAATAGAATAGAGGATCCGCCCGCGAATGCAGGAGATGCAAGAGACTCAAGTTTTGATACCTGGGTTGTGAGGGTCCTCTGGAGTAGGAAATGGCAACCCGCTCCAGTATTCTTGCCTGGGAAATTCTGTGAACAGAGGGGCCTGGTGGGCTGCAGTCCATGGGGTCACAAAGAGATACAACTGAGCGCGGAGCGCGCGGAGCAACGCAAACAATGAAAAGGAAGACAAGGAAGATAACAGTTGAAGACGACAGGCCTCCCACTCAACAGAGCGCTATGGATCATTTACAAAGATAGTCTTTCTTGCTATAGCTACAGGGAAAATGCGTAAGACATCATATTAAGTGTCCCTCTGAGGAATTGCCAGCAATGAAATTCTACAGATGTGGTGACTATAATCACATATCAAACAGACGGACATGACAAAAGGCAAGAAGGAAAATGTCCACTTGAGCCCAGGTCTGCCACTAGCCAGCTGCATCACCTTGGGAAAATCCCTTAATTTTTCTGTACTTCAGCTGCTGGGTCTGTAAAACAAGGAGTTTGGACTTAACGACCCCTAATGTCCTTTTCAGTTTTATGATGTGACTGAAATGGACTCGTTTAATGAAGAAGCTGCAGCCCAGTGGGTTTAAGACGCTAGCCACTGTCTTCTTTCAGATTTCCCTCATCACACAGTGCTTCTTCCACATTGCCCATTTTTAGAAATCAGTTTTTAGATGAGTAACAGATGAGAAGAAATAGAATTCCTTGATCCTTCTCAAATAAATTGTTGCATCTTGAAGGAGATTTGGTCACATGTTCCATAAGTACTTTATTATGGAGTAACATAAAACGTCAGGAGACTATCCCCAAACGCCCTCAAGGTTTCAAACCAAGATACTTTTGCTATGAGTATTATTTATAGCACTCTTCTGGAAAGTTTTATTCACAGGAAACAAAGGGAAGAGGTGGACATCGAATAAACTTATTTGCTTATATTTGAGTCTTTTAAAAACACAGTCCTTGACAAATTCCTGAATCCCTGGTTTTGTATCCTAATCGATTTGAAAGTGGCCAAAACACATTTATGTCTGGGCACTTACAGTGGGGCTTCCCAGGTGGCTCAGGGGGTTAAAGAATCCGCCTGCAATGCAGGAGATGCGAGAGACCTGGGTTTGATCCCGGGGTCGGGAAGATCCCCTGGAGGAGGGCATGGCAACCAACTCCAGAATTCTTGCCTGGAGAATCCCACGGACAGAAGAGCCTGGCGGGCGGCTGTCCATAAGGCTGCAGAGTCAGATACGAGTGAAGCGATGATGCATGCATGCAGGCACTTACAGGGCCATTTAATTCCCAGGGGGCCTGAGAGGCAGGGTGACAGGCGTGAGCTTTCAGAAGATAAACAAAAGCCTTCTAATCAAACCAGACTTCTCTGAAATGGCTCTCACCTGTTTGGAATTTTCTAGAAGGATGATGCTTTCTTAGTGCAGAAGCCTTCCTCTCGCAGGCAGAGCAGTCAAAAGGAGGCGAGGAGGCCCTGGAGGGGCCTGGCCCTGCTCCCCGCCGCTCATCCGGGGCAGCCTCGACGCGCTCAATGCGCTGGACGACCTTTGTGGTCCTCGAGGTACCTGGGATGGGGGTGAGGCGTCCTGCCAGTGCTCTGAGGAGTCGCAGAACTTTGAGGACAGTGTGGTCCGGTCTTTTCCAAAAACAATCCATTTTCAATTGTCCAGGAAGAAGTGTTAAAAAGCAGAAAGAGGCCACATCTAGATTACCGAAACATCAGAGGAGAACTTGCCTGCTACTAAATAGGCAAATAAGGCACCCCTCCAGCAAATAATTACATCCTCAAGGCAGAGTCCAGAATCTTCTATAGTTTTTGCTCAAAGGAAACCAGGACATTAGATTAGTTCCCCAGGGCATAGCACCGAATCGCAAACGCTGCTATTAAACCATGGAATGAAAGTTACTTACGAAAGTAAGCTTCACGAGTACTTTTGAATTCTTCTTTCTTCACACTTAGGCCAAGCTGCTTTTAACATTAATACAGTGAAGACAGAGGTCCTTCCTTCACTTCCCTCTTTTCAGGGAAGAGGAAGGCAGCGGCTGTGGCCCCGCCTTGATGGGGCAGGTGAACACCGGGGGAGGAGGTAAGGCTGGTTGAACACGTGTGGGAGCAGCTCGGGGAGGCACTGGTGCTGTGTGCTCAGGCCAGTCACCGGGCCAGACTCTGAACTAATTTCATAAGACTTGCTGCCGAGCCCTCGGGAAGCCCTGCCCCAGCGCGGCTGGGGGCCGTGTGAGCTCCGGAGCGCGTGCCCTTCTCCCGCTCAGCGCTCCTTCTGTAGCTTTACATCCCCGCCCGACGGGCCCCATCTGAGATTGTGGTCCAGCAGCCACCGGGACAGAGTGGGTGCTAAACAAATGTGCCTTCTGGTTTTTTAAATTCTATTTCCTCATTTATTTTTGGCTGGGCCGGGACTGGGTTGCCGCGTGCGGGCTTTCTCTGGTCGCGCTGAGCAGGGGCTTCTCACCGCCGTGGCCTCTCCTGTTACAAAGCATGGGCTCTGGAGTGTGCCCGCTTCAATAGCTGTGGCGCCCTGGCTGTTACCCCAGGGCGTGTGGGGTCTTCCCGAACCAGGGATCAAACCCACTTCCCCTACACTGGCAGGCAGATTCTTCACTACTGGGCTACCAGGGAAGTCCCTGAGTGCTTCGTGAATTAACAGAAAAGAACAAAAATACTCGGCAAGAACTAATACGGTAAATTTGACTTCGGTGGCCGTTTCATTCTATTGTCATGCAGTGTGATTTCTATTCCATCTTTTTCACCTGTCTCCTCTCCCACTTATACCATCTTATAATAGACCCCGCTGGGGGCTTCACTGCAGGTAACAAACACCTACCAGGTTCTTTCCCCTCTCCTTTGTGGAATGGCCAGCGTCCCCCGGAAGTCAGAACAGAATTTTGGAGGTGTCATCAGAAGCTGCCTGACAACGAAGGAGACGCCACAGACTCAGGTTCAATCCCTGGGTCGGGGAAGATCCCCTGCAGGAGGAAATGGCAACCCACTTCAGTATTCTTGCCTGCAAAATCCCATGGACAGAGGGCTCTGGCGGCTAGTCTAGGGAGTTGCGAAGAATCGGCCGTGACTGAGCAGGCGAGTCCTAGTCTATCATCTTGACAGAGTTCCCTCAGGTATTCTGATAACCGAACTGGGCGTCGTGTCTGCAGACACCTTGAGACTCACTTATGGAATGTCTGGTACGGGCGTCTGATGGTGGGTGGCCACACTTTGGTATTAAGCCTTACCCAACCTGGGCAACTACCCAGAGCTCATCACATTTGATCCAAATGACTTTCTGCTTTCCCTTCCAATCAATTTCCCTGAAATATGGAAGAGTTTTCATCCAGGAGGGAACACCACTGCTCCGAAGGTGGAAAACAATGCAAGGGGACCGGGCGGGCTGCAACCTTGGCAAACCCACCGGATCCTAGGCTGACAGTTTGAGAGGTTGGGTAGGGATCCATCGCAGCAGGCCCCGTGTGGTGACCGTCCAGCACCGCCTTGACACAGCAGGGACACCTGTGTGGGGGCCCGGGTGAGGGCGGTGGAGGTCTGCCGGGGTCAGGGCTGCTCTGAGACCTACAGGTCGACACAGTCCACTAGCAAAACTATCCGAGAGGAAGCAGAGCTCTGAAAGCGCACCCTTTCCTCTCCTCCGGCACGGGTCCTGGTGCCCTGGGCCCTAGGACTTGTCCCAGACACCCTTCTCCCACCCGGCTCCCTCTGGGCTCTTGGGGCGAGTGTGTGGCCCTCGAGGTCAAAGTCTCGGGGTTTGGCAAGTTACCCTCAGAAGCCCTAAGGACCTGGGATAGGCTGGCAGGCTCCAGCCCATTGGATAACTTTAGTATATCTCCTGACAACTTCCAGATGAAAGACACAGTCTGGCTTAACCACAAGTTCAAGGTGGGAGGCCTGCTGTCCCGTAATTCTTTAGGTCAGACCTAGCATTCTCCTGAGACCCACAGGCGAGCTCGGCCTTCCGCTGCAAATCTGTGTATCTGCAAAAGGCATGTGGTTTTCTGCTGAAAAGGAGGCACATATGCGGACAGGCTGGGCTTCCTAGGTGGCGCAGTGGTGAAGAACCCACCTGCCAATTCAGGAGCAGTGGGTTTGACCCCGAAACAGGAAGATCCCCTGGAGTAGAAAATGGCAACTCACTCCAGCATTCCTGCCTGGAAAATTCCATGGACAGGAGCCTGGCGGGCCACAGTCCACGGGGCTGCAAAGGCTGAGCATGACTGGGCGTGGCTGAACATGACGCGAAAGGCACGGCCAAGAGCCGCGGAGGCCCTCACACCAAGCTGTAAAAAGCGGCACACGCAGCCTCGTGCAGGGACACAATCTGAGCGCCTTCACTGCTGAGCGCTGGCTTACGGAGACGCAGGGCACACAATACCACGTGGCGCTTTTCTTCAATTGATGCAACTCAGTCATTTTTATTGCAACTGGAAGACAATACATCACAGAAACTTTATGGTAGGTCTGGGGGAAAAGTGTTATTTACAATAAATGATGAAATAGTTTGTCTTTGGCAATATGATTACATACAAAGGATGCGAAATGCAAGTATGGATGCCTCCAAAGCAACACCATCAGGTCCCTCAAGGCGGGCGGGCTGTGCCTGCTTCCACGCTTCCTCGAGGCAACACAGACGCGCCCGAGCGTCACCTCCGCCTTCACGGCTCTCCCTTTCTGTTCGTGATATTGGCAGTTTCATTCAGAAAAAAAACACCGACGGAAATTGGCTTTTGAAAACTTATTACTCTAAGTAAATAAATTTGGCCATGGAGGTCTATTGGCCAGAGGTCAGACGACCCTAAGTATTGAGAGTAAACTCTTGTCTTCTGATTGCTTTATCACTGTTATTTATTTTTTCTGTAAAACAAAAACAGAACTCAGAAATGTTACAGAATCAGAGTATAAAAAAATGTACAAGTGTATAATGCTTCCCAGACACACACGGGTACTTGTCTCGTCCAATTGTCACCATGGCAGTGTAAGCAGTGAGTGTGAATGACAGTAGGGAACTGGTTACTGAATCAGCTGTGTCGAAGGCTCGACACACATACTCAAGAAATGCTGCACGCTTAAACAACTGAACTTGTGCTAAGAGTTTCATCTAAAAAACAGGCAGGGGCTGGGAACTCAGGCCACAGTCATGAAAGGATGAAAGACAACTTCTAGGTTTGCTAGATACACCATATCGAAGTCTCTGCGAATCCAATATGGAATATCAATTCTTTGCAAGAAGTAGGGAAGGCTGTTCTCAACTGTTGCAAAGGAAGAGTGGAAAACACTGCTGCATCTATTCCAAATAAATAGTCTTGATTTCAGCGCTAACAAAACGAACAGGAAGGGTACTTGTGAGCACAATCACAGTTAAGTCAGAAGTGATCTTTCACCCAGGTCTGATTTCAAAAGCAGGACAGACAGCAAAACGCAGCACCATAGACACACTGGTTTCGGCCGTTAAAGGATGGATCGCTTGAAACATCGGAGTTTCCTTCCTTAATTTTTGGTCAGTGACGCTAGCACTTGTTTGCTGAACTGTGGAAGAATTGTAAGGTCACACACATTATTCATGATAAAGCAACGGAGTCTGTGCTTAATTCAAGAATAACCAGTAGGGGGAAGAGAGAGCAGCTGACCACCATCACCGCGCTCTCTCCAAGGAAGGGGGGCTGACAGATGCATTCACAAAGGCAGGTGGGTCTATACAGAACACTGAACGCCCTGTGTACACCCTCACGGGACTCCAGGGACAGGAACACCACACAACGGATATACTTCGATTTACACGTTCCATTACAAGGAAGAAGAAGAGAAAAAAGACACCATTCCAACTTTGTAACTGTGTTAACTGTAATATAAACCAAAGTCCCGAGGTTTGGCAGGTAACTAAAAAGAGGGTTATCACTTAGGTTATATAGCAAAAGTGTTGATGTATATTATATATAGTAGTATAAATAATAAAAAAGTATTATTTAAATTAGATCACAGTGCTGCGTTATCTGCATAACAGTGTTTGATATAGTATTCGAGCTGGGACCTACGACACGAAGGGCTGGACTGTCAACACTGGTTAAAGTCACAATCAAGAGGGGACACTGAGTTCAAATGTGTTCTTTTGGTGACAAAAAAAAAAAAAAATCCTGAAGATGAAAGAAAAATACTCCTCTACAGAAACATAAAAAAGAAAATGGCAACATCTGGGCAGCTGTGATCCACCAGAAAGAAACGAGTCCCAACCTGAATCAAGTTTAAAGGGAAAGAGAAGTCACACTGAGTTGAATCCAATCCCGTATGGAAAACCCTCCCATGCAGGTCACTTGTGCGGAACTTTGATTCCTTCTCCGAGGGCTCTTGGATGAGAGGCTGGGGGCCCGCACGTGCAGGGTGTGGGGCGGGGGACCGAGATGGGGGGCCGGCAGCATTTGGGGCTGAGCACTCCAGCCGTGCCCCAGAACTGGGCTGGACAAAGCCCGCAGCCCGAAGCTGTCCCCGGGGGAGGTGGCCCACCCCGCCCGGGCGGCCCCGTGGCATTCACACCACGCCCAGCCAGGGCCAGACACCTTCAGTGCCTCTTCCAGGGGAGAAAACCAGCTCTTGGGAGAAGCCTCCCACACAGCCCTTCTGAAAAATGCAGCCCCAAGACTAAAATCTGCCACAGCTGTCTTGGCCAGGGTTTTCTACAACCATCATCTGGATGTGGTGGGTTCACTTTAATTTCAGATAGACAATTTGACCAAAGAACTCTTGAACACGTGTGTATACTGCTTAGAGGGCGGGGGGAAGGGAAATAGGAGCTTAGGGTGTATCATAAAGCTGGGAAAATCGATGATGCAGACCCTTTCCACAAAGTACTAGGTAAAGATAAGAGACAACTGTAGTAGCGTAAAAATAACTTTCTATGTGTATAGCATTTAAGAAGAAAGAGCAGTCTCCATCTCTTAAATGTGTCCTAGGACCAACAACAAGTAAATGCGGATGTCACGGTGCGGACGTGTTCACGGCTGTTTCCCAAAAGCATCTTCAAATATTGCTATAGTTCCCCACTGCCCCCCACCCCCCCGCCCCAGTGAGTATGTGAAACTGGAATGACACACGAGACGCGCTTCTCCCAGCAGGAGAAATCAAAGCAAAAACACCACACCCCCGGAACGGTGCTCGGTGGTTCTTGTCAAGACTAGATGAGGACATGGGGTAGTTTGGAAGCTAAAAGAATACCTGACGTTTGGGAAGAAATTCCAAGACTAGAGTGAATTACACTTGAGCAAAATACTCTTTCACAAATAGGCTTGTGCTTAAATTCTCTACTGCTCTTGGAGGAGGGGGTGAGAGAGGGTGTCTTCTGCCCCCGGGCTTGGCAAGGAGGTGGACAACCTCATTCCGCAATGAAGTCACTATGAACGGCCACATACACATTGATACTTTTTTTTTTTCTCAACAATCAAAATACAAAGTTAAACACAATTGAGCCATTGTTTTGGTTATGCATAATGTGTATGCCTCCAAAAACAGAAGAAAAATAGAAAAAAGTACCCTCACTAAAGTTTCCCCTAGGTCTCCCAGCGGCTCCTGTGTTAGGGACCGCAGGAGATGCAGGAATAACACTTAGAAAGCTGCCCAATGAGGTATTTATGCAAAAACAGTGGTTCTGGAGTTAAGAACACACTTTTATAAGATATTTCTCTATTTCTCAAAGAGATCAGAAAAGTAAATCACACACATTGCATTTTATTATTTTCTAAAAGAGGCCTTTGCTCCTTTAGAAAAAAGGAAAAGAGGGGAGACAGCCCACCGGTGGGGGTCGCCATCAGAAGGAACCCCCGCCAGAAAAACAGTCCTGGATGTTTGTCTCTGCCTTTGGAGGGAAGTCTGGATTTGATCTGGGAGGGCTGGGGGCTGAGGTGGGCTTGGTGAGGGGACACCACCAAGTGCCGCCCAGGTCCCGCAGCTGCGGATGGCTTCTGGGGTGTCAGACGTTGGTTTGGGGAGATAGAGGGATCAGAGCGCTTCGAAAAGATCCTGATTCCCATCTCTCTACACCCAGCACAGGCACGCTGGACGCACACAGCTTCGGTAAAGAATCTGACCTGCGCAGGGGTGTAGATCTTTTTTCCCCCAGCTCCTCTCACCAGCAGCCCAGAGGAAGAGGCCGCCCGAGTTAATTTCTCCCCAGCTGCGGGCAGTGCCTGGGGCGGGCAGATGTCCACCCCGGCCTGTTTTTTAAAAAATCAAGATCGCCCCAGTCCCCTCCTTCTCCCTCACCATCGTATCTTGAGAGCAGGTGTTTTTGCGCTTTAAAATCCCCTCCCGTGTGGGCGGAAGATCACACTCTACAGAGGTTCCTCTGATCTCCCTGACTCCTTTCTTTCAGGCAAAGCTCACAGGAGCTGCTTCTGGGCTGTGCCCATCACCTGGAGGTCTGAATCCCGCGCCCACAATCTAAGGTGGGCCTCGCTCCAGGGGGGTTCGGGCACCCAGGCGGCGGGGACGCCGAGAGCCAGCGTCTGGGGGCTGGGCCTTCCCAGGCCCGCGGCACTCTCCTTCCCGGCTACCCTGGCTCACACCCTCATCCAATAAGGCCCAGTCGTGTGTTTCCCCTTCTCCTGGCGAATTTGCATAATCATCCACTGCCTTTTTTCCCTAGAAACCAAACCCCGGTCCTGGCTTTCTCAAGTCAGTGTCCCATAATTCTCTTGATTCTATCACACACACTCACTACCGAGTTTGCCCTCAGATTATTGCGTCATGGTAAACATGTACAGAGAGAAAGGACACCTTTTCAGCAGAGAATCAGAGGGGTCGGGGCTGAAGTCCAGGCAAGGCGGTACAGAGCCCCGCCATCCAGGCCCTACCAGAACATGAAGAGAGTTTTGTATTGCAGAATAAGCTCCCCAACAGTCAGAATTTGTCCCTGAAGAAGGTTAAACCTTAAACACCTGCTTCAAAAAACCAAAACAAAATAATCGGGAAAAAGGAAAAAAAAAAAAAAAAAAAAAAACAGAAAAAAAATTAAAGGAAAGAAAAAAAAAAGGAAAAAAAGAAAACCAAAAGAACCTCTAAGCCTAAGGGCTTAAAAATTAGAGGCATAGCCTTTTCTCTATTTTCTATATTTATATGAAAATAATTCATGCTTCATGCTAAATACATTATTTACCTTACAAGAACTTTGTTATTTTTGAATAAAAAAAAGTTTGTGTTTTTGTGATTTTTTTTTTTTCTTTTTCTTTTTTCAAAGGAATTCCATGCATTGTGGATCAGAAATTTCTGCTGGCTACACGGCTGAATGTGGAAATCATTTGGATTTTTGCAAAGATGAATCCTGACTGATGTTAATTGCAAACTCCATTTTGAGGGCAGTATAGGAGTTTTTTTTTTTTTTTTCTTTTGCCATGTTTTACTTTAGTTTGTCCATCAATGTGCCTTTCATCTTTTAAAAATACACCACAATACTAATGGCAGGTTCTGTAGCTTTTTGTTTTCACTTGGATCAAATGATTTTGACAGAAAAAGTTCTGTACCATTATTTCCTTAACATCTATGTTAATTTCTTGGAACTTGATTTTCACTTGGGCAGTTAAGAAGACATAGCTTGTTTTTTGCATCAGTTTTTTTCCTCTTTCGTGTGGTGTGTGTGTGTGCACACACACGTGTGAGCAGGACCAACCTTCAGGCTTATGGCTTGTGTGACCTTTTTTGTTTAATACAGAACAGAATCCAATGATGAGCACCATCATTAAAAACTGACCCAGTTTCTTCTCGTGAGTCACTGAGACCCAGTGAGTAAGAGCGGCCCCGTGTGCGCCTGCGGAGACGCTACTGGGCTTCGTGGTTAAGCACGGAGGACTGATGACCGCCCTGCTCCCGCCTCACGCTGCATGCTTGGAGCCACGCCAAGGCTTCTCCTGGCATCCTCCGATGCCCAGTGCCACGAGCCTGGGTCTGCTCCTAGGGGAACCAGGGGTCCTTCCGCCCCCTCCGTTGCCTTATGTGCGCTCTCACTGACCCCAGCTGGGTGCACAGCCTGCCCTCTTAAACCTAAAGGTTGGGCCTGATCCATGGTGACCTTGCACACGTGCCTTCTAGAGCTGGGTGTGTGTCCCCGCGGCATTACCGCTGCATCCCTGTGGATTCAGCCGCGGGATTCTGAGACAAGCTGGAGGAAGCAATGGTCATTTTGGCTTTTTCGGTTTTGTCTTCAGGTAATGAAAAGCTTTTGTAAAACGGCTGAGTGTCAATATGAGTTCTATGGCTTCAATCTCCTTTAAACATAAAATTCTTAAGGGTCCAAAACCAAGGAAGGGGGGGGCAAAAAAAAAAAAAAAAAAAAAAGGAAAGAAAAGAAAGAAAACCAAACCAAAGGAAAAAGAAAAGAAAAAAATAATAAATTGCTGATATTGCCACAAATCATCAGAAATCTCCTGACATGCTGAAACCGAATGGCCGTAAGTTCAAAACACATCAGCGCCTTGTTTCCGTTAGTTTTTCGCGGGTTCCTTTTGCTCCTTCTGCCCCGCTGCCGTCCGATTCGTGATGTTGTTCAGGCAGGAGCGGATGCCCGCCAGGTGCAGGAGCGAGCCGGCCGCCTCCTTCATCTCCTCGTCGTCGCTCTCGGGGGGCTTCTCCGTGCGTCTCTTTTTGAGCGGCAGCGAGTCGCTGGGCGCCTTGCGCGCCTTGGCCGCGGGCGGCCGCTTCTTGAGCGCGGGCGCGGGGCCGCCGTCGCCGGGCGCCTCCCGGGGGCCGCGCGGCCGGCCGTCCTCCTCCGGCTCGCCGCGGCCCTCGCGGCCCTCCGGGCCCCCCTTGGCGGCGAGCTCGGCGGGCTCGTCGGCCGAGCAGGACGAGGCGGAGTCGCTGGCGGGCGAGGCGCTGCGCGCGGCGGCGGCCTTGGCGCTGCTGTAGGTGTGATCCTCCTTGGGGTCCCCGCTGACCACCGGGGAGCCGCAGGCCGGCTCGCTCTCAGTCCGCAGGCGGCAGCCGGGGAGGCCGTTCCTGCGGGGCGGGGTGAGAGAGGACACGGTTAGGCCCTTGGAGCGCACCCCGGCCGCCCCCGAGCTCTCGGAGGACGCAGGACGCCTGGCCAGCGGTCTGCGCCGGGAGCCGCTGCCCCGACGTCGAGGCCCGACGCCCGACGCCCAGCGGCTGCCGCGCCCCCGCGGGCCTCCCGCCGCGGACACGCTGGCTCCGCTCGCGCCTCCGGGCCGGCGGCGCAAGCACAGCCTCTGCTGTTAAACCCTAAGAATCGGGCTGTGCGCTGGTTTCACGTGCCGCCAGCGCGCGGTGGAGAGGCCGCCGGGCCACGCTGGCTGGCTCCTTCCGAGAAAGGCTGCACTGCTCCGGGGCGGCTCCGCCTAGACTCCAGTCAGAGGCTAAGCCTGGTGTCCCGGGAAAAGAGGCCCCCGCCACGGCCGACGGCTCCTCACTGCCGCGACCCTCCCTCAGGCGTTCAGCCGCCCCTCACTGGATGCCTGGCCCGGGGGTGGGGGGCCTGCTGCGGAGGCAGCCCAGGCCGAATCAGACCCGGACGCTCCCAAGGACGCTCACAGATGAGCAGAGAAGCAAGTCATGGTCACACAGACACGACGTCAACAAGCTACATCTACTAGTCGGACCCCCTGCCAGGCGCCTTGCTGTGTCTGCAGAGATGACTGCATTCAACGCTACAAAGCGGTTATATTAGCATCCTTACTCTATAGATGCTGCAAGTGAGGCCTGGGCCAGTTTGGTAACCTTCTTAAAGCCGCACAGCTCATCATGAGCGGGGACGGAACCGGGCCGGACTCGCGGGCTCTCTGCACCACCAGCAGACCGACTCCCGCTCTTTTCTGATTTGCCCGTAACCAGATCACCTACGTATTCCCACCAGAACCCAACAGGCCCCGTCACACCTCCGAGCACGTTGTCATGGCCGTATGTCCGAGCAGGTAACGGACCTCCCTTGTGCTTTCTTATTGGCAAAGGGACACAGTGTCTGCCCCCCCTGCCCCGCTTCACGGGGCTGTGGAACGTGGGTGACCGCTGGCTGGCGTCTGGACCAGCGAGGACCGTGATGCCTCCGTGGGGTTCGGCCACACGCTATGTGAACAGCGCCCACCCGGTCTGCCCAGCACGCGGGAGTGGCCGGCAGTGAGGCAATCGAGGAGGCGGTGGCCACAGAGGACCGCTCACGGAGCGGGGTCGCCGCCGGCTGCCGGCGGAGGCGGAAGGCACGGGAGGCCTGTGGGGGACACGGCATCTGGCTGAGGGTGTGGGGGCTCTGGGCAGGGAGGGGACGCCTTCTGCTGCACCGTGTTTGCCCGCTTTCCCAATGGCCTGCCCACCAGTGAAAACGTTTCTACATCTTGGGATCGTGGGTACACCTGTCCCAACCGGCCCAACTGTCAGCACCCTGAATTCCCTCCATCATCAGGGACTGTGTGATGGTTCCCGTGAGAGTGTCAGCTCCACAAGGCAGGCCTGGCTCCTGGGATGTCCTCGAGGCCTAGTGCCGGGCCAGGCAGGGAGGGGACCCACACGGAGACACTGAGCAAGCGTCGGACCAGGCACGATCGAGCAGCAGGGAGCAGGCGGTCTGGGGGGGTCTCCCGCAGCGTGCCTTCCCGGACTCCCTGAGGACGTGGCCCCGGGGAAGGGCGGTGGGGTGCTGTGGAGAGGGAGAGGATTCTGGGAGCAAAAGCGTTAAGGCGAGCAGCGCACAAACTAACTCTTCATGAGTCCAGGTGAAAGGCACGCATGGTTCCTTGTGCTTCTCCTTTTGCCCACAAGTTAAACCTTTTTTTAAGTAAAAAGTCTGGGGTGTAGGGTAGAGACACGGGAGAAACACCAGAAAGAAAGCAGGTGTTACATTTCAGTTCGGTGCTGTACAGAGAGGGGAGGTTCTGAACCTGAGACCTTCTTTCTCTCCCCTTCTCTTTCAAGGACATAAACAAGCATAAGCCATCATGGAAAAGAATATCAAAAAGAAAAATGTATATTTATGTGTGCATAGGGCTTCCCAGGTGGCTCAGTGGTAAAGAATCTGCCTGCCATGCAGGGGACCTGAGTTTGATCTCGGAATCAGGAAGATTCCCTGCAGGAGGAAGTGGCAACCCACTCAAGTATTCTGGCCTGGTGAATTCCATGGACAGAGGAGCCTGGCGGGCTACAGTCCATAGCATCACAAAGCATCAGACACGACTGAAGCAACTGAACACATATATGTGTGAAAATGAATCACGTTGCTATACTGTAGTAATTAACACAGTACTGTCAATCAAATGTACTTTTGAAAAAAGGATATTATGTACGCGTGAGAGCAGCACACTCAGACCTTCCTAAAGGCATCACAGGCATTGGAGGAAAAGAGAAAAGCAGATCACTTCCTGAGCTCGGGAATTCGAGGTGGTGCGGGGCAGGGTCTCTGCTCCCACTGCAAACACGCCACACTGCAAGCAGGGTCCCAAGACCCACACCCTGCAGCACCAGCCCCACTCCACGGACGGACAGACAGACAGACAGACGGAACACACTCAGGGAACCCTGTGACTGCTCCTCAGAGATGGCCCAAACAGGAAACTGAAATGTGGCCCCGTCCTCCCCGGGAAGGAAGCGTCCTGTGAGGAAGACAGGAAAGCAACACAATGATGATACCTCTGGATAAAAACAGGTGCCCAGAGGCAACTTCAGGGAGTTAGAGTTAAAATGTAAGCGCATCTTTCTTTCACATGGTACAGTTAGCTTTCTCTGAGACTTTACGATGGGCTCACAATCCATAAATTACACACAAACTCAGCAGGAAGCGACGCGCTCCCCCAATCACCGATCACTCGGGGCAGTGCGGCCCGTGGCGGGGGCAGGCCGGCTGCGCTGACTGGCGTCAGACACCTCCTGCTGCAGGTCTGTCATTCCAGGCGCCGACTACTTTACAAAGGAACCAGGCAGCCCGAACGTGTTATGTTGGAAGGGGAACTTCTAACCACCTCCTCAGATGCCATCCATCAAAATGAACACGGGATACGCTGAAGTGCCTGCCGTTTTTCGGCTTCCTTTTCTATGGGACGACACTTACGACGATCATGTTAGCATAAATTAAAGCCACCTGACTTCAGCGGGACCCCACAGAACCATGTGTTATTCATCTCAAATAAAAACCTGGTATTAATCCTCTTGTCAAATCGGTGGGAAATACTCAGCATGAAAGTTGAAAAGCCACATTGGTTCAGGGTGAGAGTGAGCAGTCGCTGCCACCCACAAGGTAAGGGGTAGCTTCTGATCAGACACGGCCTTTTTGCCGATTTTTGACTTGCTTGTGATTTGCTCCATTATCGTAGCGTCTCTGTGTTGTCGCCCCAGCCTTCCACCTGCGCACTGATGGCTTCAAACCCGGAGGGGAGCATTTAGGGTGACGGCGTCCTTCTTAGGGGTTTCCTTGAGAAGGCTGGTCTTGTGCCGAGTGTGAAGAGAAGCAGGTGGGGTTAAGAGGATTACAGAAGCCGCGCTCACTGCGTGTGCTTTTGTCCCAAACGGGCCACAGGTAGAAAGACACGGAAGATGAGAGGTGAGCGGATGCCTCGCAGAAAAGATACCCGGAAGGCATTCTTCCAACTACCATACACAAGACCCCGGTGAAGGACAGCGATGTAGTTTAGTCACTGCTGGGTTCCTTGGAAAATAAGGGGAATCTTAAGAGATCCACGTAACGCACACGGACCAAAAGAACTTCACAGACACACAGTTGAGAATCTTAAAAAAAGAAGACAAAATCTGAAATGTGAGCAGCAGGCATCTAAGGAAGGCAGGGTTTTGTGGAGCCGCCTCCAGCCCTGGGACAAGAGCCCAGACTTGGGGGAGGGCGGGAAGGACTGCTGGCTTATTGTGGCCCCAGGGGGGGTACAGCGCCCTCAGGCGCACTGGTCCCCAGGCTCCCCGGAGACGGTTACAAAGCAAAACCTCTCCTGAAGACAGCAGCCCACGCCAAGGCCATCAGGATGCCTGTATATCAAGCTGAATCAAGTAGAAGCTCATAACCTAAAATCACCAAAGAGCCCGCTAGGAAAGTATAAATGTAAAAATGCCACATAAAAAGTGAGGACCACTGAATGAGGAGGCCTTCAATGAGATCCTAGGGAATCAGTGGCAGACAATGGGGATAAAGGCTGGCCTGACTCAGCTCCAGATGGAACTGGAGAAAAGAAAAGCCTCCCTTGAGAGTTTTAAGCCATGAGCCTGAAGTCTTGTGGGTGTGAGGCCAGGATTCTACTGTGTGGACCAGAAGACCCCAAGCTATATTCAGTTTAAAGTGCCCAGGGGTGCCGACGAGAGGAAGGCACAAACCCTTTATGGAAGAACATAGTTCAAATCCAGTCCACAAAGAAACCTCACAGATAAGATTTTAAAGAACACAGGTTCACAATTTTTTAAAAAAATCATTAAACACAAAAGAAATAAGCCACTGTAAGAGAGAACAGAAAAAAAAAAAAAAACACCCCACAGTATCTGAACTGTAAAGTCTAAAAATACTGCAATGACTAGCCAAAGAATGTAATGTACCCCCAAAAAATAAATAAATAAAATAAAAGAGGGAATTGGCAAATATTAGAAACACTGGCTTACTAAAACCAAGCAGATTTGGTTCATTTGGGGATGCCTCAAACAGAATTTCCAGAGCTAAAAAATATAATTCCTGAAATTAAAAAACTCAATGCAATTGAGTTGTGGAAAACAAACAAACAAAACAATTAGTTGAAAGATGGATCTAAAGATATTATAGGAAATGCAGCAGAGAGAGATAAAGAGATGGAAAACATGGAAGAGAGACTGGGCAACACAGAATATAATAAGATCATCCAATATAAATGTAACTGGAGTTCCAGAGTGAAAGGAAAAATGGGGAAGAACCAATCTCAGAGTAGAAAATGGCTGAGAATTTTCTAGCTTTGATGAAAGTTACCAATCTTCAGAAAGCCAACAAGTCCCATGGAGGATACAAAGAAATGCACACCTAGATACATTAAGCCATCACAGACATCACACATACACACACACACACGCGTGTGCGCGCACAAATAGAGCTTTAGAAGTAGGAGAAAGGAAACACATCACCTGAGGAGGAGGAGTTAAGATAAAACCTGTGGCTCAGATGAGGTAGAGCAGTAATCTCGAAACGAGAGAGAAAAAGTAACTGTCCGACTACAGTACTATGGTCTGAGAATGAAGGCCCGGGGAGGGGCTGAAGGCAGAAGAAGAGGGTGGCAGAGGGTGAGATGGTTAGCCAGCCTCACCGACTCAGTGGACATGAGCCTGAGCAAACCCCGGGGGACAGTGAAGGACAGGGAAGCCTGCACGCTTCATTCAGCCCGTGGGGCTGCAGAGTCGGACGTGACTTAGCACCTGAACAACAACCAGGAAGAAGGCAAAACAAAAATATTTTCAGACAAAAAGTCAAGACTGATTAAAAGCAGATGGTCAACGGTAGGAACTTCTTAGGAGTATTTTTCAGGCAAAAAAAAAAAAAGAAAACAAACCTATGGCTAGCAAAGGGGGAAGGCTGGGATTAACACAGCCACACACGACTGTATAAAACAGAGACTCAGCAAGGCCCTACCGTGTGGCACAGGGAACGGCACTCAGGCCTCTGTGTTAGTAACAGCCTACGTGGGCAGAGAATCTGAAAAAGAAGGGGTGTGTGCCCTGGATAACGCAGTCATTCTGCCGTACACCCGGAACTCACACAATGCTGTGAATCAGCTACGTACAAGCATAAAATAAAAGGTAAATAAAAGCCAAGAGCAAAAAGGTCTGAGACGCAAGGAAAGGAAATGCTAAGCATAGGAAGTGTAATCAAGCAGTGACCCTTGGGGACACCAAGCTGACCCCTGGTGTCTGTGGGGGTTTTGGTTCCAGGTCCCCAGATATCAAAATCTGTGAACGCTCAAGTCCCCTTGACAAAACGGTGCAGTATTTGCCTATAACCTACGCATGTCCTCCCAGGCACTTTACATCATCTCAGGATTACGTATAATGCCTAATACAGTGTATGGATAAACACTCTACAAATAACTGCTGGTGCACAGGGCAAGTAAGTTTTGATTTTTGGAACTTTCTGGAATTCTTTTTATTTCCTTATGTTTTCTATCAGCAGTTGATTGAATCCATGGATGTAGAACCCATGGATATGGAGGGCCAATGATAACAACTGATGTAAAGAAACTGAAATATGAAATAGAGCTCAAGTCCTAGACAAATGTAGCATATGATTTGGGAGGTGGAGAGAACAGAAATTAAAGCATTCCAGAGGTCTTGTATTGAGCAGGAGGTTAGCGATACTGATTAACTCTGTACATTTTAAAATAGTCATGCTAAAAATTCTAGGATCAACACTAAAAGAACAGAAAGATCTATATAACTTATTAACCATTAGAAGCGGGGAAGAAAGGAATGACAAGCAGAAGAATCGTGGGCAATTTAAAACAATGTTAGTGGGCTTCCCTGGGGCTCAGTGGTAAAGGAGCTGCCTGCCAATGCGGGAGACGCGGGCTCGATCCCTGGTCCAGAGACCCCGCGTGACCTGGAGCAGCCAGGCCCGTGGGCCACAGATGGTGAGCCTGCACAGAGCCCACGACCCGCGGCAGGAGACTGAGCAGCGAGGAGCCCATGCGCACGGCGAGAGCGCCGCCGCTCAGGACACCCGGGGGGAGCCCGCAGCCAGGACACGCGGCACGGCGGGGCAAGGACAAGCACTGCCGGAGGGAGCCTGGAGGGGGCACGCAGCGCACACCGCAGGCCAGGAGGGCGGAACCGAACCCGCGTGCGGCACTTAGAACAGGCTAGGGTGGCCTTTAAAAGCGAAGGATCACCAACACAGGCTTCTTTTAGAAAAGTCACATGCCATTTATAAGACATGAACCTAAAACGTTAAGGACCGAGAAAGGCCAAAAGTAAAAGGAGGAGCCACACTGCGCCATGTTGATGCAGCAAAATTAAACCAGACAGGATAGATTTTTATGGTAAAAAGTCACTACTAAAGCTAAAGAGTCACCGAATATTCAGGAAGGTTCGATTCACTGGGAATATATAACTGTTCTAAACGTGGAGACCTCCAATAAGATTGCTTCAAAATACACCCAAATTGGAAGAGCTACAGGAAGAAATGGGTCAGACCCACATCTCTCCCCCTTCTCCCCCAGACACGGTTCACATGTAGATTTGAACTAGTGGACATATACTGAACATGTGCTCATAACAGACAAGGTGTATTACTTTGAAGCACACATAAAATGTTTATAATAAAAATCGGTATACACTACTAGACCACATAGCAAGTCTCCACAAACTTCAAATAGCAGTATCTGATAGATGAATTTTCTGACCACAATGCATTGTAATGAATAATTAATGATGAAGAAATAAAGAAAGAAAGTGAAGTCACTCAGTCATGTCCGACTGTTTGTGACCCCACGGACTGTAGCCTGCCAGGCTGCTCCATCCATGGAGGTAACTAAAAACAAAAATAAGCAAAAACCACCTCCTCATAGGTTTGAAAATTTAAAAACACAATTCTAAAAGCCAGCTATGGGTGAAAGAAGAAAGTAAGATGAAAACTAGTAAATACTTTGAACTTGTTACAATAATGAAAATAAAAGTTACCAAAATTTATGGATACAACTGAGTGAAAGTATAACCTTAAACTTTTATATAAAATAAAAGTTTTATAAAATAAAAGTATCCAATTCAGAATTCAATATCACCAAACAAACTTTGTCATGAATAAAGAGGGTAAGCAGTAAGTCAAAAACAAGATATAAAGTACCACTCCAGATATTAATAGATAAAATTCAAATCAAGCAAAATTAAATGTATTTCTTATGTATATCGAAAATACTTCTAAAAGCCTAGGAACAGTACATACAGAATCTGGGATTATGGTTATCTTTAGCAGCTGCGGGGGCCTCTGACACCTGCTCCTGTTGTGTAGCCCTTTCTGGGAAACGCATGGGTTTAACAATGCCAGGGGTTCTGCCTCAGTGGTCATCTCCACGTTGGGGGCAGCAAGGGGCATGGTTCCCTCCCGTGAGCTGCAAGGGGTCCCCTTAAAAGACTGAGGCAACTGTGACTCCTTATCTGCATTATGTGATCCTATACTGTTCCACGTGATCACAGAACACAACAGGAATGGCCCTAAAACTCTCCTCCATCAATCATTTTGCATTTGGCACAGTCCAGCAACATCAGGAGTGCAGAGGACTTTTTACATACAATAGGAAAAGCTGCCAGGACTTTCAAAAGCCTTAACCAATGCCACTGGTTTGAAATACGAGGAGCAACTGCAGAACGTGGATCAAACATCACACAGTGAATTTGCTGGTCACTGTTTCGATTTCTGGACCAGAAGAGCCAGAAGTGGAGACAGAAGCTGAGCTGGTGGCCCAGAGGGAACTCACGTGCATCTTTACCCCACTGGCGTTGTTTTTCCTTTTCCCCTTTACTACTTCTTCCTCTCCTTCCCACCACCAAGCACAACCTAATACTGAGTTCCAGAACTGCCTGCAAAGGCCATGGTTTCAAAAGATGAACGCTGACAGGTACTTGGTTTTTAAATTAAAACAAAAAACAGATCAGTGGCTAACTTTCCTTCCAGCGATACCATCGGGCCCCACCCTATCTTCAAACTGAAGGATGCAGGCTTCCTGAACTCCTGTGATGAGCATGTTCTCCGCGGGAAAGAGAAAGACAATGACCAGGAGCAGACCCGAAGCTGACACATACGTTTTCCTGCTGACTTTATTCTGACAGGACCTTAAGTATTAATGCTTCGTATGACAACAGAACCATTAATTCCTGACTTGCTTCCTGTTCCAGGGGAACTGCATTTTCACTTGAGGCCCTTAAAGCTCCAAAAAATATTAAGCAGCCTCAGGTGGTGATCAAATGAAACTTGTAATTCTGTAACATGCCGCGGCTTAGACTGCCGCTTCCCTGGTGGCTCAGACGATAACGAATCTGCCTGCAATATGGGAGACCCAGGTTCAACCCATGGGTCAGGAATATCCCCTGGAGAAGGGAATGGCTGCCCACTCCGGTATTCTTGCCTGGAGAGTCCCATGGACAGAGGAGCCTGGTGGGCTACAGTCCATGGGGTCACAAAGAGTCGGACACGACTGACTGACACGAGCTTTAGATTACTGTCATGACTCCTAGAACCCGGGCTTTGCCACGAGTGTGCGCTGTCCTGGAGGTGGCCCGGGAACTCAATCTGTGCCTTTTCTGGGGTTTGGGACTGAGCGTCAGGTGTTCAGGGAGGGGATCTGGAAAGGTGTGTGGGGGGCAGGTGGATGAGTCATGCTCTCCACAGGACACACTTCATTTTCTTTCATGCTTTAAACAATTGTAATAAAATACACAAACATATCTCAACCTTTGTTAAGCACACGGCTCAGTGGTATTAAATATACTCATAACATTGTGCAGGTGCCCCACCATCCATCTCTATAACCCTTCATCCTGTAAAATTGTGACTCATCCCCAGTAAACAATGACCCCCATCCCCTCTCCACACAGACACGGGCAACCACCATTTATGCCCTGTCTCTATAGATAGGACTATTCTAGGTACCTCATTTAAGTGAGGTCATACAGTATTTGTCTTTTTATGAGTAGCTTATTTCACTTAACATAAATGTCCCCAAGGTACATCCATATTGTTGCATGGACCAGAGCTTCCTTCTGCCTAAAGGCTGAATATTCCATTGTGTGTATACACACCCCATCTTGTTTGTTCATCTCCTGATGGACACTTGGGTTGCTTACAGGTCTCCAGTTCAGTTCAGTCGTTCAGTCGTGTCTGAGTCTTTCTGACCCCGTGGACTGCAGCACGCCAGGCCTCCCTGTCCATCACCAACTCCCGGAGTCCACTCAGACTCATGTCCATCGAGTTGGTGATGCCATCCAGCCATCTCATCCTCTGTCGTCCCCTTCTCCTCCTGCCCCCAATCCCTCCCAGCATCAGGGTCTTTTCCAATGAGTCAACTCTTCGCATGAGGTGGCCAAAGTACTGGAATTTCAGCTTCAACATCAGTCCTTCCAAAGAACACCCAGGACTGACGTCCTTTAGGATGGACTGGTTGGATCTCCTTGCAGTTCAAGGGACCTGCCACGCTGTTTTCCACAGTGGCTGCACCACCTTACACTCCCACCGACAGTGCTCAACGGTTCCAATTTTTCCATAACCTTGTCAACATGTACTATTTTCTGTTTTCTTGATGGTGCCATCCTAATGAGGGTGAAGTGGGATCTCACTGTAGTCCTGATCTGCATTTCCCTAATGATTAGTGACATTGAGCATTTTTCTATGTGCTTATTGCTTATTCCATGTACTGTTTTTGTATCTTTGGAGAACAGTCCTTTCCCATTTATGAACAGGTGTGTGTGTGTTTATCATGGATTTACTGAACACCTGCATGGTGTTTCCTACATGCCAGGTCTGTAACTGTGTATTAATCCTAGTAACTCAGAAGGTGGGGGCTGGTTTTCTTGTGGGAAGCCTGGCCCAGGGTCCCAGTCACAGGCTACGGGCCCAGGAAACCTGGTTCCCGAGTTCGTGTGTGCAATTATCTGAGCTCTCTCGACCTATGAGAGGCTTCCCCAACGGCTCAGCAGTGAAGAACCCACCGGCAATGCAGGAGATGTGGGATCAATCCCTAGGTTGGGAAGATCCCCTGGAGGAGGAGAGGGCTACCCACTCCAGAAGTTTTGCCTGGAAAATTACAGGACAGAGGAGCCTGGTGGGCTTCAGTCCCTGGGGCTGCACAGAGCTGGACATGAGTGAGCACACAGTCTGACGCGCGCCCACCAGCTCTCTCTCAATCCTCTGGCAAGCCTTGACGTTGGTAGTTGTTCTTTGCCACCTGAGAGGTCGCTGAGGGTCAAAGAGCCTCAAGCCTCGAAAACAAGGTGGGTCAGACCCAGGAGAGCTGCTGTGGCTTGTAGTTGAGAAGCAACCCCTAGTTCCATGAATGGAAGAAATCTGACGCTGCGTTTCCCCAAGAGATCCAGAAACAGTTCTTCTACGGGTAGAACTGTTCCATTCAAATGTATTCCCTGCAAGGAATTTCACTGGAGATGCAGCAGAACACATGCATAAAACTTGGAGAAGTGGGAGCACTTATTTTGAGGATAATGTGTCTTAAGGGCTCCCCGCTGAGGCAAATTTAAAAAATAAGCAGGTTTCCAATGTCTAAGGATGGGCCGATCCCTGAGGTTATTGAGTAAAAAGTCAACATGGTAAAGTCAATTACAGTATTGACAGATACTCTTACAAGGAGATTTCACATCATAATTACATGCAAAGGAACCCAGCAAATACAAGCTGTGTAGCGATCAGCTAATAAAAGTAACACTTCATCTATGTCAATAACAGTTTCAGAGTTAAGACAAACAAACATGGCCTTTGGCACTCAGCAGAGGGGAAAAAAAAACCCAACAAATCCCCGAAAGACAAATATTTTTACTTAAGGAGAAGTTACTTAGGCTCACACAGAAAACCTGTCACACACAGCAGGGTAGGAAACAGGTCTTCAGGGGGCTCTAATGACCTCTAGCCCTCCTGCCAGACCCCACTGAGCGGATGGGCCAGCCATCCCGCAAACGCAGGAGCCCCCAGGGACCCCTGGTCACCACCACGTGGTCTGGCAGATGACATCTGCTGTTGTTCTGGTCTCTGCTGGGCTGTTTTCTCTTTAACCTCAGCTGAATCTAGGTTCAACTGACACAAGGCCAAATTAAAAAAAAAAAGACATTTCAATCACAATGAAGGTGAACGCACAAAACAGCATCTTCCCTCCCCCGCAGCACGTCTTCATGGGCTTTACACAGTCTCCCTCAAATACCCACATGGCTATGTGTATGTTCACTTTTCCTGAAGGCGTCGCACCACCTATTTGCCAGGCACTTGGGCCATAAGGAAGGAAAAGGTATTATAAGCGAGGGTCCCTGACCTTCTGGAGCCTGCGACCTTCCTCTCCCTGAAGTCTCTTAAAACCCAGGCGGACAGTGCAGAGCTGGTATTGGGATAATGGCGAACACACTGTGGTTTTCTCTCTGTACAAACGGGAGCTTGTCTCTACACACGGCGGCTGTTCGTTTTACCGAGAGGATTCTGCTTGGACCTCCGGTGATGCTGGGGAAGCTTGCTGCTCGGGTCTGCGTGCTTCTGGAGGGGACGGGCATGCAGAGCTACAGCCCCAGGCCGCCTGCAGTGTTCCGCGCTGGCCCTTCCGCGCCCGCCTGGCTCCTCCTAAGAGGCCTGGACCCCAGCCCCGGCTGCTCCTGGGACTTCTGAGACCCAGCCTCGAGGGGCAATCATTCAAACCTCACCCGAGGGGATGTGTCCGCTTCCTGCAGCTGTTCCCTCCCTAACACCCCGAGTTCTCTTCCAGTCGCCTGGTTAGTAACTTTCTACCTGGCTAACGGTTCTTTATTTTGAAGTCTCCCTGTTCGAGTCCCTAGTGTGGCTTCTGTCTCTCCCAGCTGGACCTGACAGACACACACGTCTAGACCCGGAAACTGCTTGTGGAATTTTACTGTGGAAGGGGCCTAAGCGAGGTGTTGGCTGGAATGGATGCGTAGCAGCTCTTTGGCCAGAAATAAGATATCACTGTCTTGCTGTAGTGCTACTGATAACATCACCAATTCGGTGGGCATGAATGTGAGTGAATTCCGGGAGATGGTGAGGGAAAGGGAGGCCTGGCGTGCTGCAGTCCAGGGGATCACAAAGAGTCACAAAGAGTCGGACACGCCCGAGCAACTGAACTACAACATCAACAACAGTGCTGTACTGCCTTCTAACCAAAATATAACCAGCTTAAAAAAATCAGTATTTTAAATAATACCTCTAGACGGTACTAATCTCTAAAAGTCATCAATCATATATGCCGTGAGGGTAATAAAATTAGGAGGCAGCTCCTGCTGAAAGCCAGGGCAGTCTCAGGCCTCCGTTCCCTCTGCCTGGCTCTTCCCTTCTCCCAGGGAAGGGCTGCAGTCGCAGGGAGAGCTCCCTTTGCTTAAAAGGCACTGAAAAGATGCTGAGGACAAGAAACCGGAAGGCTACGCTTAGTATCTGCACATGAAAGGAGATCTTTACTGCATGTGAGGAGAGTCTGCCATCTTCCTAACCAGAAAGGTAAATGAGGAGGTTAGGCAGAAGTGATTTTAAGAAAGAACAGAAGACAGAGAATGTCTCTCTCATAATGTGAGGCCAAGGCATAGCTATTTTGGCTCAAAGGAAGAGGCTTACCATTCATGAACTGAAGGTCATAAATTACTGATCTCAAGATATCTAAGAAAGATATGGGAGAAGCACAAGAAAAAGAACCTTCCCACATTATTGGAAAGTATCGCCATGTCTGGTTAGTAGCAGTGATAACTGGCTTTATCATACAATTACTATTTTAATTCCTACCAACTTCCCTCCTTAGTAGGTTCTAAATACCAGCATCTGCTCTGAAGGTAGGACTGCAAGGAAATTGAATCAGTCCAGCCTAAAGGAAATCAACCTTGACTATTCATGGCTTCCCTTGTAGCTCAGTCAGTAAAGAATCTGTCTGCAATGCAGAAGACCTGGGTTCGATCCCTGGGTTGGGAAGATCCCCTGGAGAAGGAAATGGCAACCCATTCCAGTATCCTTGCCTGAAAAATCTCATGGACAGAGGAGCCTGGTGGGCTGCAGTCCATGGGGTCGCAAACAGTCGGGCACGACTGAGCGACTAACACTTACTTACTTATTTATTCACTGGAAGGACTGAAGCTGAAGCTCCAATACCTTGGCCACCTGATGCGAAGAGCTGACGCATTGGAAAAGACCCTGATGCTGGGAAATATTGAAGGTGGGAAGAGAAGGGGACTACAGAGGATGAGATGGATGGCATCACTGACTCGATGGACATGAGTTTGAGTAAACTCTGGGAGTTGGTGATGGACAGGGAGGCCTGGCATGCTGCAATCCATGGGGTTGCAAAGAGTCGAACATGACTTACCATCTGAAAAACAACAACTCTGGCAAAAGCAGCTGGTTTGCTGGGAGGGTTAAAAGACACAAGTGAGGGATTTCCCTTGCGGTCCAGGGGTTAAGACTCTGTGCTTCCAACTCAGGGGAAGTGTGTTGGATCCCTGGTCAGAGAACTAAGATCCCCCACATGCAGCCAAAAGTTACAATACAAACAAAACCAGGAGTGAGCGGAGAATCTCCACATGGTTGATTCCCATCACAGAGCCTGAGCCTGGAGTCCCCTCAAGTCCCCATCAACACACTTCCGGGGATGGTTTCCTTTGAGACATGAAATAATAGGAAAACGAGATGGCCTTTAGGTGTGAACTTGGTCCAGAAGTGCTAGAAAGAAGCTGGGATCCAGTGTCGCGAAGGGACGCAGCCCAGCACGGCAGGTCTCTTCTGAACAAGCAATCAGGGCCCGACACTGAACGTGCGACGAGGCCTCAGCCAAGCGAGTGAGAGCCGGCCCTTGTCCTCAGCAAGCCAACCACAGAGGACAGAGCGGACACACACAGCACCACTCACCGGAGGGCCACGCCCAAAGCAAGGGCAGAAACTAATCTGATGCGGACTCCGAGGCCTGCTCAGAAAGGCCTGGTGAAGGGGTCATTCTTGTGATGGGCTGAGAAGGATGTGCTGCTTTCTACATGGAGGCGGAGGAAGTCTACACGGAGGAAACTGTAGGATAAGATGGGCCAACACTGGATCATGGGGAGAACAGATCTGGCTGGAGGAGGTGGGGAACGGCGGGGTGTCAGGGTCAGATGGTGGGAGTCGACAGGGCTGGTTCTGCAAACAGCTGGAGAGGCACGTTTTAGAAAGCCAGCCTGGTGACGGCTGATGGGAGGGCAGGGGTGGGCAGAGAGGCAGCAAGCACAGGAGGGAGGCTCCCTCCCGGGCGAGCGATGGGCCCTGCACTGGGGCAGGCAGGAGAGCTGAGAAGGTGGAGGACTGGCAACTGAGCTGATTCTTGAAAGTCGGGGGGGAGCTGATGCCACCTGGTATTTGCAGACCACTTACGGAAGCGCTTTTCATACCTGATTGTTTTGCACGTTTCATTGCAAGCCTTCCCAGGAGGCAGAGGAGCTTCGGGGATGAGGGAAGTAGCCCACAGAGGTCAGACATGCACCCAAAGTGAAAGGACTGTGAAGTGAGAGGGCTGGGTCTAGAGGTCGACCAGTTAGCCCAGAATCTAATGACCACCTTGCCCACCATTTCCTTCTGCTGACTTTACCCCACCTACTCATAACAGAGCAACTTCACTGCCATTTTGCCTCATATCATCTGCAAACAGACCAGGGTAATTTGATGGCCCGGGAAGGAGAAGCTGGCACCTAGATTGGAGTCCTCGGGAATTCCTTTAACTTTTTCAGACACCCAAGCTACTTCCGCCCTGACCACGCAGAGGCTGGTCTTCCCCAGCCCCCAGGTGGCCCGTGGGTGCAGAGCGCCCGTCCCGCTGCTCAGGGGGGCTTCGCCCCGCAGGGCCCCTTACCTCACAGCTGCCATCCCAATGGGCGTGACTGGCAACGGCCGGACCCCGGGGAACAGGCCTCGGCTCAGAACCCGCGTTCCGTTCTGTATCACTCCTGGAGGAACTGGAAGAGCAAAGAGACACCACACGTGAATCCCACCGTGAAGACTTCTGTTCTGAGTCAGAAATTATGGCTACACCAGAGAAAGACAGAGAGAGAGGGAGACAGGGAGAGAGAGGAGATACTCACAGGTACAGAGGGCAAGCAGACAGACAGACACACACACGCGGGCATGACAGATACAAAAAGAATGCCAAGAGAGCCAGACAGAAAGACAGAGAGATACCGCACCTCAAGAGAGAGATTGAGTTAGTCAGGTCAAACCAGTAGCTTATTATTGATGCCGTGGTTAGGAAAAAAAAAAGAGAGATGAGTTTTTGAAAGTGGGCTTCAAATATTATTTTCCTGCATTCACTGCATGTAAGGTTTTATCTCCAGGCAGACCCTTTTGATCTCAAGAACCTGATGGCATCTTGAGCAAACAAAAGCATCTTCCTCAAGCTTCTTCGGCCATGGTCAGAACTGGGAGTGTCTTTCTAAGAGTCGTTAATCCAGGAAGGGAAAGAAAAAAAACAAACAGCCAAAAGAAGAGAAGAGCTGATTTTACAAGCTCCTCGGCACCTCAGCACTCACTACACCTCCTGGGCATCCTCACACCTGTCTCCGCGGGGAGTGCAGGCCCTCGAAGGCGGGCTCCTTCTCAGAAGCACACGGCCCGCCTCCCTCCTGCCCTGGAGCCTCCTCTAAGCAGACATCCCAGGAGCTCTCTCGTCACCCGTGGTCTCCTAGACGCACAGCCCCGCATTACTCCTGAGCCAAACTTTTCGTCACAGACCATCAGACACTGCTCGTGCTGTGTGTAACGTACAGTGGCCTCATGCGGATCTGAGTATTCACAGAACAGGGGGACCAGGAGCAACCCCCGGGAGCCGATCTTTTCTGGCCTCCCAAGCAGCAGTTTCTGCTGGCTCATGCTGATATTCTTCCAGCATCATCAGTACTCCTCCACGTGTCTATGGGGCCAGGCACGCATCCCGTGTGAACACTCTGACAGAGGGCTTGTACGCCTGGGTTTTAATCTGTTCTTCTGGTAGGCCTGTGCAAACTCACGGAATTTCCTTTTCCTTCTCTGAGTGGCGTTCTCGAAGACCCTTTCCATCTCTAGCATCCTAGAGTCCCCAGCCCCTGGCCCAGACTCATCCGAGGGCAGGGTGGACAGACTGCTTTCTCAGACACAGTCCTAACCAAAAAGAGTCTACGAAATCATACCTTCAAAAATGAAAACCACTCTGAATATTAAGTTTTTTTAAAGTCGATAAATTTTTTTATAGATTGTTTTTTTTTGATGTGGACTATTTTAAAAGTTCTCGGTTGTTTCGGCTGCCAGATATGAGGGATCTTAGCTCCAAAAATAGGGGTCAAACCTGTACCCACTGCCTTAGAACACAAAGTCTTAAACACTGGACCACCAAGGAAGTCCCTGGATATTAAAATTTTAAAGCCGATATTATTTGCGTGGAACAACTACGCTTCCCAAAAGACACAGTACATACTCTTTACTCCTATAATTTCAGGTCTCTAGGAGCAGATTTATGTAATGCTCTAAACCGCAAGTCAGGTCTTTCACGTTGGACCAATGTCTGCTCTGGAACATGGGGTAAAGCTGTAGACTGACCCCCTAGGCAGCGCCCGCCAGTGTTTTCTGCCACGTCTCACCCAGAAGTCATTACTGCCAGCACAGTCGGGGCTCGAGGATCCCTTGTCTGTTCGCATATTTAATCATGAAGGTAGGCTGAACTAGATCAGGAATTTCTACCTGTCACTTGACAATCGGCCTGATTTCAGACATTAGGTCAACTGAGGTAGGGGACTCACCAGATATCTTAAAAGCATGAAACCTGTTACGATATGATATTGCAACTAATTATCACAGAAGAGTGTCCAGAATTTAAATCTACCCCAGTTATCGAACAACTTTGTATAAAGCTACAAGTCAGCATGGTGTAAGTGCAGACCTATAGATCAACAAAAGAGAGTCCAAGAAATAGACTCACGTGTATGTGGTCAACTGATTTTTGACAAATATGCAGACAACACAGTGGGGGAAAGAAGAGTCAGAACAATCAGAGATCAACTTGGAAAAAAACGAACTTTTGTCCTAACCTCATACCAAGTGGGAAAACTAATTAGGAATGTGTCATAGATCTAAATGTAAAGACTAAAGTTACAAAACTTCTGGAAGAAAATACAGGAGGGAAAATACCAGTAATTCCAGGGGACAGACATACATATAAACCAGTAGGACTCTGGTGTTCAAAGACAGATGATTCAGGTGGAGGTTATTTTTGGTTTGTCTGTTTTGGGGCTTGTGGGAAAGGGTTTTTCAATTATTTTGTGGTATCTCTTCAAAACGGTCAGTACTTAATGTATCAGTCACTAGGGATCTCATCTAGAATATCAAGCAAATCTGACAGAATGGTACCCCCCCCCAAAATAACTTAAATATTTAAAATCTATACCACAGTTATAATTCTTATCAGTAAAAATTATTACAGTCTCATATACAGGTTGTATCAATTAATGGATTAAATTGCCAAGTACTTGTCTACACATTAAATGAAGAGGATGCAGGGTCCCCCCAGTTAGGTGGGACAGGCAGAGAATTGAAGAGACAATGAAAACATACTATAGCAAGCACTAGGCCAGTGAGCCTATAGGGATGAAGGATGGAGACAGCTAACCCAAAACAAGGCTATCTGGGAAGCCTTCCGGTAGGAAGTGCCATTGTTAGCATTCAAAGGCACATCCCAGGCCTGGAAGTCATAAAAATCATAATGTGCATAAGAATTAAAAAGTAATCTTGACAAAGCATATAATCCTAGCAGGAATGAGATGCATCTATCTACACTACATCCCTGGTGGCCCAGGCAGTAAACAATCCACCTGCAATGCAGAAGACCCAGGTTCGATTCGTGGGTCAGGAAGATCCCCTGGAGAAGGGAAAGGCTATCCACTCTGGTATCTCGCCCGGAGAACCCCATGGACAGAGAAGCTACAGTCCACGGACGGGGTTGCAAAGAATCGGACATGACTGAGCAGCTAACGCTTTCACTTTCACTATGGAAACTGGGAAAACCACTGAAGGGTCCTGAGCAGGGACGTGGTCTCTAGCCTGGCGGCTGAGAGCCAGACTCTGGAGGCACACGACCCGCCTCTGTGTCCCGTCGGCGTCCGTCACTGTCTGTGTCCCCTGACCAGCTCCTTAGGTAAGAAGGGGACACACAGTATTGACCTCTCGGAGTATTTAGAGGTTTGGCTGAATAAAGACAGGGCTGTTCTGAAAACAGATGCCGGTCTTCAATCTCAGCATCACCCGCATGCTCAGCACCCCAGAGGAGCCCGGGAGCAGCCCAGGAGAACAGCTGGATGAGGCTGGAAGCCCCTGGCCATGGTCTGGGTCACACGCTCAGCCGCAAGAGCAGCCACTGCACTCACGGCACTTCCGTTCCCCATGTGCAAATCACGTCAGAGTTACTCCTGCAGCGAAAACAGCCAGAGCACCTACGTCCTGCGACAAAGACGAGGGAGCCCCGGGGACGGAGCGGGAGGACGGGGTCCTGGGCACACGTCCCTCGGCCTGGCAAGCCCTGCATTCGTCCGGCCGGCAGGAGACGCAGCCCCACCTGTTCCCGGAGCCCTCTGCCCGCGTGGCCGGGGCCTCCGATCCCCAGGGGCTCAGCCGGTGTGAAGGGGACAGAGGGAGGCGGGCAGCCCTCAGCAGGCAGTCCCGGGACAGCGGGCTCGCTCGACCCCTCGTCCCACCACGCTCCAGGGAGGAAGCTTCGTGTGTAGTGACGACTGTGCTCCTGGGGCCACACGCCTCTGTCCAAAGTCCTGCCCCAGCACATGCCCTGCGGCTTTGGGCGAGTGCTTAGCCTTTCTGTGTCTCCGTTTTCTCACCTATAAAGGAGGCACCGGGAGCATCGTTTTGTAGACAGAACAAGACAAAGCACCTGAGCTGCTAGCTCAGCGGCGGGCCCAATCTACAAGCTCACTGTCACCAAGATCACCGAGTTCGTCCTCCACCCGCCTCACCTCACCAGTGCCCTCTTATTATCTCAAGGCACAGGACTTACTGGGGTCAGGACAGGCGGAGATTCTCTCAGTCTATAATGCTTTCTGTAGCTCCCCCTAACTCTGCTTCTCTGAGGGCTCAGCTGGTAAGGGATCCACCTGCGCTGCAGGAGGCCGGGGTTCGATCCCCGGGTCAGGAAGATCCGCTGGAGAAGGGAGAGGCTGCCCACTCCAGGATTCCTGGGCTTCCCTTGTGGCTCAGCTGGTAAGGAATCCACCTGCAATGCCGAAGACCCTGGTTCGATCCCTGGCTTGGGAAGATCTCCTGAAGAAGGGAAAGGCTACTCACTCCAGTGTTCTGGCCTGGAGAATTCCATGGATTGTATAGTCCATGGGGTCGCAAGGAGTCGGGCACGACTGAGCGACTTTCACTTCATGAACTCTGTACTCACCCACGAAGACATCTTCCTGGTTAATGAACTGTGCTCACTTCACAGAGACTCTCACCGACGTGTGCCCTGCGCCATGAGAAGGCCTCCCCGAGCTGCTTCTGGAAGCTGGCGAGCCGCCGGCGTGCAGAGGCTTTCCCCTGGACCCCGGCGCGCACTCCCACGGGAGCTGCCGCGGCCGCTGCCCCACCAGGCCCGGCTCCCCAGGGCCCGCCCGGCAGCTCCTCGTGGGGGCGGACGTGCCCCTCTCCACCCACGGCGGCCGGGGCGCACTCGTGACTGCTCCCACCCTTTTCTCCCTTCTGTCTCCACCCCCACGTGTCAAGGCTGTGGCGTCTGAAAGACGGATCCCGGCCGGTCTAACACGGCTGAGAAAGGCATTCCCAAGTCCCCGCGCCATGACTTTTTGAGTCCGGATCTGGAGACGGGGTCAGTGCCCCCGGCCCTTCACTTCTCAGCATATCTTCTCCTTTCCCTTCCATTTCCTCTGTGTTTCCCCCAACGCGTATCAAAACACGTAAACCCAGGGCGCCTACCTAACCTGCTGAAATTAAACCTGGGCTCCAGCTAGAGAAGAGATGTTTTAAGAAACTGGATAGTTAAGATCAACCTGAAACTCAGATTTGTGGCTTCTCACTATCAACTAGAAAAAAAAAGAAAAAGAAAAAGCACCCCCTACCCACCCAGCATCATCCTTTTCTGCTACATCATTTAAATATTTAGCTCTTCACATGAAAGTCCGCTCAATACTCTAATAACCTACATGGGAAAAGAATTTGAAAAAGAACAGATACATTTGCACGTACAACTGAACCACTCGGCTGTACACCGGAATCTAACACTGTTGATCAACTCTACTCCAACATAAAGTGTTTTTTAATTGGCTCTTCTAGGAGAGAAGACGTATGTCTGAGACTCTCACATCCTGGGACAAGGTGCCAAGAACATCAGCACTTTGTCTTATATTACACAATGACCCTCAACTTTTATCCATCAAGAAAGCAGCCCTCACATCCACACAAATCAAATCAAGCAGCACCGTTCACTGTGACCCAAATGGGATCACTTCTAGAACCCGAAATAAAAAAAAGTGGAAAGCATAAGAGAAACTTCCGTGCGCTCTCCGCCCTGCCCTGCCCCGGCTTCCCCAGCTCCCCTTCCAGCTTCTAAAATTAACCTCTGAGTTCCGACTGCAAGGTGATTCCATCAGCCTTCCCTTTCCTAGGACTGGCCCTTGCTTCCTCGCAAGGATGCCGGGAGGGCTGAGGGAAGGGAGCCCGCTTCCTGGCTGCCTGGAGCCTCTATAGGCATTCCGGCTCGGGGTGGGGTGGGGGGCGGGGGGTGGGCTGTGGACCTCCGCCTCCTCCCAACCACTCCCGCCGCCCCCCCCAATTCTGTTATTTTGCTCATTATCTAGAGTTTCTCTCTGGGAACATTCCAACCAGGCATGATGTCAGCCTTTGAAGATGAGTGGGCTTTTCCGGTAGCTCAGTGGGTAAAGAATCCGCCCGCACTGCAAGAAGGAGACCCTGGTTTGATCCCTGGGTGGGGAAGATCCCTGGAGAAGGGATGGGATGCCCACTTCAGTGTTTGGGCCTCCCTGGTGGCTCAGCTGGTAAAGAATCCATCTGCAATGTGGGGGACCTGGGTTCCATCCCTGGGTTGGGAAGATCCCCTGGAGGAGGGAACAGCTACTCACTCCAGTATTCCGGCCTGGAGAATTTCACGGACTGTATACTCCGCGGGGTCGCAAAGAGTTGGACATGACTGAGCAACTTTCACTTCATTTGAAGATGAGTAAGAGAGATCAGACTTCTCCTGACTTAATAACAACTCCTCCACTGGGGTCAAAGGTGACTGGCAGCGCTTGTCAGAGGAGAACCGCAGAGCAGGTGGTTAAGCAGACGCGCGTGTGTGTGTGTAGTCGCAGAGCTCGGGTCAGGCAGAGCTGACTCTGTGACCCCGTGGACTGCAGCCCACCAGGCTCCTCTGTCAGTGGAATTTCCCAGGCAAGAATACTGGAGCGGCTTGCCATTTCCCGCTCCAGGGGCTCCTCCCGACCAGGGATGAAGCCCGCGTCTTCACTGGCAGGTGGGTTCTGTGCCACTGCGCCATCTGACACAAGTGTGGCGTCTCCAGAGCCGCCGAAACGTGGGTCCAAGCTGAGCCATGCTCTACGAACACTGGGTTTCAAAGACTCACTATGAGAAAGAGGATGTGAAGTATTCCATTAATACTGTAAAATAATACTGATTACACTTTGCAGGCCGATTCTTTATCACTGGAGCCACCTAGGAAGCCTTAATTAGAATCCAGAGGCTAGAATTAATCTACAGAGCCATACCTTTTTTTTTTTTTTTGGCAGGGGAGAGGGATGTGGCTGGATTTGACCAGAAGCATAATCCAAAGCTCAAGAGACACCAAGGCAGCAGTGTCCTGCAAGCCGTGTCCCGCCGAGTCCCTTACACGATGGCACGCCTCGGGGAAGGCTCCCCAGGCCGTGAACAGACAGGGCCAGAAAGAGAGAAGGCTCCTGCTGGTGCTGCGGGGGAGACGACGCTGCAGGCTGAGGCTCTGATGACAGCAAAGTGTCAGCGTGCCGGGAGGGCTGCGGGGCCCCCCAGAGAGGGGGCTCAAGGGGCCCAGCTGCGGGGGGCGCCCCGGGGCAGGAGGGGGTCCTCCTGAGACACGGGGCTGCGCTGACCGGGTTCTGTCACCTTCTGGAGACGGCTCCTTGCTAGGGCTTAACCGACTCCCAGCCTGCGGCCAGTCTGCCCGCAGGGAGGATGAGCGCAAGGTCTCAGCGGCCGCCGCCTGGGGCCCGCGCGGCCAGCGCCAGCCCGACACGGGAGTGTGGCTCAGCCCGGCCGGTGAACGCGGGGGGCTGCGAGGACGAGGCTCCGGTAACAGACGGGCCACGGGCCCGCGCGGGGAGCACGCGGGCAGGACCCCAAACGTGGGGGACACGCGCGCACACACCCCGAGGCAGGCTGCCCATTCCCCACCAGCGCCCCGGTATCTGCTGCCTTTGAGTCTTTTGGCTAAGGGATCAGTTCAGTTCAGTCGCTCAGCCCTGTCCCACTCTTTTGACCCCGTGGACTGCAGCACACCAGGCCTCCCTGTCCATCACCAACTCCTAGAGCTTTCTCAAACTCATGTCCATTGAGTCGGTGATGCCATCCCACCATGTCATCCTCTGCCGTCCCCTTCTCCTCCTGCCTTCAATCTTTCCCAGCATCAGTAAGTCGGTTCTTCGCATCAGGTGGGCAAAGAGGTTAAGGGATCGCCTCCCACCGTTTCCAGGCTTTGGGCAAAGCCGGCAGCGTAGGGCACAGTGGCTTCCGCGCTGTATGTCCAGGATGGCCTCCCTTCGGGAGGCAGGGTCTTGCCTCATATGCCAGGCAAGACACGTCAGCTTGGGAGGGAAAGGGAGAGCGAAGTGCAGAAGAGCTGGGTGCAGAGAGTCCCGATGTCGGGGACACACACCTATGGTTGTGCTTCTTAGGAGGCTGGGGGGGCCCCTGGGCCCCCAAGTGCAGGAGCAGACGCTCAACATGTGCTCCTCTCCTTCCGACAGCCCTGCTCCAATCTTGGGGCTTCTCACCCACTGACTATGCCCTAGCTGGATTTCCAGGGGATCTGATGATGCTTGGGATCAGACAGGAAGGTGAATATAAAGCTGGTGTGCTACCCTCTGCCCAGTCGTTAAACTGACTTCTCTGCTGTCTCCTTCCATGACTTCCGCGGGCTTCCCGGTCCCTTCCCACCAGGACGCTAGAGCCTGCTCCTGGCGGGCTCACCAGAGCTGTGGCTGGGCTTCTCACAGAGCGAGGCGGGAAAGCCCTGCGTGACTGCACAGCTTCATAACGTGAACACGGAGCTCTGAAAACTCAAATGCAGCATTTCAACATAATAAGACTGTGCACACCCTGAAAAAAAATTGTTACCATATGTGTTATAGTAAGGGAGAGGTGGGCAGTTCATTTAGTCATGAGAACACTAAAAACAATTAGCTTCTTAACTCATCAGGATCAACCCTTTTCCCTTTCTATCTGTGATCAAGAATCTAGGGATAACGGATCTTTATAAAATTGCCCAGGATCTGTTAATGACCAATCCCCTTGCCTTTCCTCGCTTAACTCCTTTATTCCCGTTCATCAAAATAATTTCTTTAAACCAACGATCACTGCGGGCAGTGACCAGTACGAAGGAAGGCACCCGAGCCCTACACAGCTCTGATCAAGTCAGTACGCCTCCCCTGTGATGAACTGTCCAACTTGATTTCAGAAACTGTTTCAGACGGTCACTGGATTACAGTCTGGTCTACTCTCTTCCTGCAAAAGTCATCTGAGAACTGAGTTCTTTTTTTTTCACTTCTGTGTAACTTCAAACATCCTTTAAAACCCGCGCTACAGGTTAACTGCGAGTTACAGGGCTGTACCGCTTACGCGTCTGCTTAGCAGTGGTGGTTCCCTCTCGGAGGTGTGGGCAGTCTTTATTTCAACGGCCAGCAAACTGAGTTCAGCAAAGAGAGAGTGAGGAGACCTTGCCTTCAGGCCCAGGTAACTGCAGCCTTCGGCAGAGACACGACTCTGTCCTGAGAACGCCTGGCTGTGTCTCTTGGGTCTTTTAAACAAAGGAACAGGGGAGGAAGGATGGAGCCAATTTTCTAAAGCTGCTGACAGACTAGGAGGGACGGTCTAGAACTCGACATCAGACAGCTGGGGAGGGGCTGGGAACAGATGCTCTCCTGTGGAAGATGCCACAAGCTCCCGAAGTGGGGGTCCCTTTGCTCAGCAGGCCGGGCGGCGCTCAGAACGAGGAGGGGGTCGGCTGCGGCACCCCGCGGCCTCTACCCGGCGAGTCCACGCGCAGCAAGGCGGTGACACCGTCATCCTGCCAACGAGCTGCAGGCGCCGAGCTGGCTGCTCGCACGGCTTCCACCGGGAGAGGGACGTGGCCGCTGGGAGGACGAGGGACAGACGTTTGCATTTGGGTTGTCGGTCGTCCCTGGGAGACGAGACCGTTCTAAAAACACGCTAGCTCCAGGGGTCGGGGAGAGACATCGGATGGCGCATGGAAGAGCAGTTCAAGGGAGGAAGCCAAGAGGTGTCTTGGGCCTGGCCTTGCTCGAGGGCCGACAGGAGTCCTGCTTCATGAAAGCAGCCCTGCCCTTCTGTCTGTGTGACCGTGGGCGCAGGATGACACGGGACGGGGCACCCCGGCGTTGCCCTTTAGAGGCTGTTCCATACTCCTGCACACCCACCTCGCTAGGCTTTCCTCTCCTCGTTCTAAGACGGGAGCCTGCTTTCATGAGGTCCCCAAGGGGAGAGGAATGGCTAAAAACGGCTCCCGCTGAGTCCCACAACTGTGAAGCTGGCCCCCGTAGCCTCTTCTAGCAGAAACGACAGACTCCCAGGAACAGCTCCTGAAGAAGAAAGGGTCTGTTCTCTGGGACTCATTCCTGGTCCCCTTCCTTACCCCCCAAGTCTCAAGCCCTGAAATTATCTTAGCACTCTGTCATCTTGGAAACACACCTATGCATTCATTCACACATGTGCGTGGCCATGTCTCTCTATGCACATGTATGGAATCACGCACTGCATTAATTCAAAGTGATTCTATAAGTGGGGGGGTTGGGGGGGCGGTCTGCTTGGGCATTAGTTCTTCCTACGGCCTCGTATATAAAGGAGAAGGTTAAGTTCACAAACTGTGGTGCTGTAGGCTATAGAAATATCTACTCACAACCTGCTTGTATCTCAGGGGGAGTATTCAAAAGCATCATGGCAGTGGCAGCATCAATGTCAGGATCTGGAAAAATCAACCAATAAACAACATTACTTACAACGGGGCTGGTGTGTGTGTGCGTTCTTACCCTGCAAGTTACACTTTACGAACGCAACAGAGAAAAAAAAAAATTTCAGGAACTTGGGCCTCCATGGTTGGCCCAGTGGTTGAGAATCCACCTTATGCAGGGGAACGAAGGTTCGATTTGCTCGTCTGGGAACTAAGATTCCACATGCCGTGGGGCAAGTGAACCTGAGTGCCTGCTTGTTACAATGGAAAGAAGTCCTCTCGCCACAATGAAGAGCCCACACACGGCAAGAAGGGATCCCGCGGGCCGCATCTAAGACCCAACACTGTCAAAAACAAAGAACTACATTAAAAGCCCAGAAACTAGAGGAACATTCCCAAAGGTGACTTTCTCCCCGTTGGGATGTGCACAGAAGAATGCTGCTTTAGGAGGAGATTTAAGGGGCACGTTAGCGAGGCTTTCGGACGCAGCCCGGGTTCCTCTGCATTGCACTCATTGTATGGTTTGCACCGTATGCTCCTGAGAAGCTGCTGATCTCCGCAGCCACTCAGCCTTTCCCCCTGGGGTGGAGGGGCAGGAGAGTGGGGGGACAATAGAAAGTTCAGCCACGGGAATCTTTAATGAGGCGGGGACGCTCGCGGCCTCAAGAGAAAGCACTAACACACCTGCATCTATTGAGATACAAACAAGACATTGGGTTGTTTCCATTTGCCAGCAGAATGCAAACCATGTTTTATGAGGTTGCCGCAGCAGTGGTGGAGGCGGTGAAGGCATTAAATGCACACACACACGCACGCACTTCAAATCCAGAAAGAGAAAAAAATTACGGTTCTGATGCTGAACGTACAACAGTTGTTTCCACATCTATTATTGCTTTTAATATGGGGCCAAAAAAAAAAACCCCACAAAAACTCATCACTTCATTGCTATCCGTCTTAGTAGGTTTCTGAATCCTTTCTGATCCACCGGTTGACAGATGGCTGGTTATACACAGACAGAAAAATATTATCCTTTTATAACCAAATTCATTTTCCTCTGAGAAACAGCAGCGCCGCTGCTATGGAAATGAAAGTCACCATGGCAACGGTAAACAACGCCCAAGAACGGCCACTGAATGGGCTGAAAGGAGCAGCTGCCCCTGCACGGCGACCCAGCTGCCCGGGGCGAGGCTCCCCGGCCGGGCGGGGAGGCCAGGCGACAGGCGCCGCCACCAAGCCCCGTGCACGTGAAGGGAGTCGACGGCCACAGCCTGGCCCTGGAGGTTGCCGCCGGCGTGTCCCCTGCACCGGTGACCGATGACGGCGGGGGCCCCTTCACATGCGTCAGTTCTCGTACCAGTTATACACCTCAAAATTCAGTTTACTGCTAATGGCTCCATGGCACTTTATTTTGGGTTTTTATGCTAGAAAATGACTTTTTTTTTTTTTACTGTTTAAAAAAAAAAAGTACATTTTTCATAACTTTATAGGAGCAGTTTAATTCCAGGGGAAGTAATGTGATGCAGTATAAAGCCCCACAGGCGATTAATAATAATATGGATGATGCTGGTTCCAAAAGACAATGTCTCAAAAAAGGGAAAAAAAAAAAAAAAAGAAAAGAAACAAAACAAAGGTAAACGAACTAGACTCTGTAGGGCTTTTCCTGTTTAACCTGCAGGAGGTCCATTACTTACACTCCATGATGGAGTGCAAGTTTATTTTGATAAGTACATTGTATGAGAAACAGGTAAATTAATTTATCTGACAACTCCTGGGGCGAAGTTCCTGAAACAGTCATCGATTCTCCCTGATCTTAAAATATTAATGCATACACCAGCTGAACGATGAATCAAAAAACTTAAAGTCACACTCAGTGCTGTCAGGGTTGCTGCGGCGCCTGCCCTCTCATCTCCCCACCAAGACAAGGGGCTCACAGTGCCAAGGTACTGCTGGCATCCCTCAAGCCATGGGCAGCAGGCAGCTCCTGGGAGGGCACGTGGGGGCTGAGGCCTTCCTCTTTTTGGAAAAGGCCTTTCCTTTCTCAGGACTGAGAGAATATGCCTGTTTCCCCTCGCCAAGCAAAAGTTCTTTGCCGTCTTCGAGAACGCAAGTGTTGCAGGCAACCCAGGGCTCCCCTGCCTGGAGGGTCCCCACCTCCCCCGGCCACTCCCGCCTGGAGTTTTCCTGAGTGACCAGGAGGTCTGATGGGGACAGAACAAGAGGAAACACAGGTAAGGAGTCTTGAGGCTTTTCCTGCTCGTTTTGTCAGAAAATGAGAGAAAGTAGTTCCGTACTCTTCAAAAACACATCCGACCTCAGGAGGAAGGTGTCAGGGACCACAGATGGAAAGATATAATGAAAGAAATGCAAAGGGAGGAAAGAGAACCTTCAAGGGAGAGAGTACCCACATTGCACGGATTTTGCAGAACCTCAGTGGGGCAGCCCCAAGGACAACACGGGTGGCGGGGAGAGCTTCAGACCCACACAGCATCCACTCCAGCCCCTGACTCACCAGCCCCCACTGAGCCAGAAAAACACACAAGCTAAGTAAAAATAAGACGCTTCAGGACAAGCCCTCCAATCCTTTCTTCCACCCAGATTCGACATGCCCAAGGCCTCCAGAGATAAACATTCCGTTGTTATCTTGGCATTCCTGCTGGTCTCCAGGCATTTGGGGGTAAGTGTAACACCCAGCCTTCTCATTATTTCATTCATAATCAGGTCCTGAACCCCACTCTCCATTCTGCATGGGTCAGAGAGTCCCTGGGAGCATAAGCCTGAAAAGGCAGCAGAGGGAATGGAGAGAAGACCTGGAATGCCTCCACCATGACCTCTTGGCAGGTGAATTAGCAAATATGAGAACTGCAAATGGTATGAGAAAACGGTGAGGAAACGTGTTTGTGCAGGTGTGTGCTCCCTGGTACGACGGTGCCAGCCCTTCCCCAGGGATACAGACAGAGTCATCCTGGGGGTATAGTCTGATGAGCATGACAAATTTTATACCACTGTTCGTCGTTGTTCAGCTGCTAAGTCAGGTCCGACTCTCTGCGATCCCATGAACTGCAGCATGCCAGGCTTCCCTGTCCTTCACTATCCCCCAGAGTTCGCTCAAACTCATGTCCATTGAGTTGGTGATGCCATCCAACCATCTCAATCCTCTGTCATCCCCTTCTCCTCCTGCCCTCAATCTTTTCCAGCATCAGGGTCTTTTCCAATGAGTCAGCTCTTTGTATCAGGAGGCCAAAGTATTGGAGTTTCGGCTTCAGCATCAGTCCTTCCAGTGAACATTCAGGACTGAGTTCCTTCAGGATGGACTGGTTTATCTCCTTGCAGTCCAAGGGACTCCGAGAGTCTTCTCTAACACCACAGTTTAAAAGCATCAATTCTTCAGTGCTCAGCCTTCTTTATGGTTCAACTCTCACATCGAGCGCCACCACCACCACAATTAAGATAGAGGAGAGCTCAGATACACCTTTCCTTCACTCCAAAGTTTCCTTTTGCCTCGCTGCTCTGGGAAGCTACAGATTTGCTTTCTGCTACTCATCTACGATGCAGGGTCAGTAGCTTATTCCTATCACTGTTCTTCTCCACTAGTTCTCCACTGTATAGGAACACTATAGTGTGTTTATCCACCCACCTGTAGATGGACATCTGTGTTGATTCCAGTTTGGGATCTTCCAAAAAAAAAAAAAAAAGCTACTGTGAATTCCTGAACTAGTCTTTTGCGAGGATACGCTTTCATCCCCTTGGGTAACTGCTGATAAGTGTCTGCTCAACTTCACAGGAAAACAATTCTCTTTTCCAAAGAGGCTGCACCACGTATGAGTTCCAGTGGCTCCACATTTGTGTCAACACTCGAAACTGTCAATAAAACTTGAGCCATTCTAGAGCTGTGACGGTATATCCTGGTGGTTTTTACTTGCATTTCCCTACTGACAAACGGTGCTGACAGCTTCTCATGTGTTAACAGCCATGAGTGTATCTTCTGCAGAAAGCCTGTTCACGTCTGTGCCTGTTTGATAGCTGCGTTGCTAAATTTCTTACTACAGAGTTCTGAGCTTTCTTTCAGCATTGCAGATGGAAGTCCTTCGTGAGATACATTTTTCTCTTCATGGCCTGTCTACCCAGTTTCTTAATGGTGTTTCTTTAAAAAGTAAACGTTTGAAATTTTTGTAAAGTCCAATTTATCACTTTCTTTGATAAATTTTTCTCAATGATTTTTGTATTTCAACTAAAAAAATCTTTGTCTACCAGCAACGTTGCACAGAACTGTCTCCTGAGGGGCATCTTTTTAAAATCTCATGTTAGTATATCAAATATAAACTCTATCTGGGTTCAATACTAAGATCCAAATAAATGAAAATGGAAGGGATCAACCAAACCTCTTTCTTTATCTGGCAGGCTGATGAAGCGCAGACCTCCAGAGCCATATGGGTCGATACAAGAAGGACCTTCGCCAACCCCAGATGTGCTGGGAGAACCCCAGGCAGCCTGGGAGCCTCAGGCAGCCAGGCTTGTATGTGAGAAAGTCCCTCAGGCCCTCTGCTATACATACGAAATGCCTTTATGCTTGTCACAGCCTGACCTCCTGTGTGTGTTCCAGTTGTGCCTGACTCTTTGTGACCCCATGGTCTATACAGTCCATGGAATTCTCCAGGCCAGAATACTGGAGTGGGTAGCCTTTCCCTTCTCCAGGGGATCTTCCCAACCCAGGATCGAACCCAGGTCTCTCACGTTGCAGGGGGATTCTTTACCAGCTGAGCCACCAGGGAAGCCGAGTATTATTAAAATGTTTTATTTTAAAATAAATGTATTATTAAAAAGTTTTTTCCCTTAAAAAAAAATCAAGAAAGCAATGCACGCCCATTGTGAAAACAAAAACAAAATACTCGGTGGGTATAACGTGAGGAGTAAACGCCTCCCCTCCCCACAGACTCAGTCCCAGAGTTACAGCTTTTTGCTCACCTGTCCAGAAACTGTCTGTACAAATACGGCCATTTACTGAAATACCAGCACACATATACTCACACACACATACCTGTTTTTAAAAAATTGGTTCCTATGGAAAATACTTGTCTGGAAAGGACTCTTCCCCCTTATTTTTCAGGTAATGACAGATCTTGGCACACTTTCATGTTAGTGTCTATCAGCTGAAGTTTTTTGCGATGACTTTTTCATGCATAAAAACAGACCACAGGGCCAGGAGGGACGCGGCCTCTCCTCTGGACTGAAGACCCTCGGCATGCAGACACCGAGCCCGCGGAGCTGGAAACCTGGCCCGCACAGCGCTTCCCGCCACGGATCCAGAGGCCTGGGCACAGCCAGCCCCCTCCCCGCTCTGCGGACCAGCGAGGCTCCCATCTCCCCCTCCCCGACCCATCACAGCCCTCGCTCCTCAGCCTCTCTGAGGGGCTCTCTGCAGTGGCCCCCTTGATAACACACTCGTTTTCACGAGCACACTTTGGGGCGGCTTCCCAGAACCCGCCCCCCGAGGCAGGAGACAGAAGAGACCTGGGTTGGATCCCTGGGTGGCGAAGATCCCCTGGAGGAGGGCGTGGCAACCCACCCCGGTTTTCCTGCCGGGAGAGCCCCATGGACAGAGGAGCCTGGTGGGTTACAGTCCATGCGGTCACAGAGTCAGACACGACCGAAGCGACTTAGCACAAAAGTCTCTCTGCATACACCCCCACCCTGCTCAACCTGGCTTACCAGCGTAAGTAAAGAGGAAGACGTTTTTTGGGCCAGGAACTCTTTAGGAATGAAGATCCACTTGGCAGAAGCCAACCTTCTGATGTGTCTGGGGAATGAAGGGCACACAGCCCTCTTTCTTGAGGGGGCCGGGGGTGGGGGGGCGGGGTGGGTATTGAGCTCAGCATCCTAGCACTGCAGGCCGCATCACTTACCACCAGGCTGGCTCGGTGAAACGCCAAGTACGCCATCATGGGAGCTTAATGCTCATCTTCAAATCCCAGCCCATCTCTAATCCCACATTAAAAAAAAAACTCCTCGCTTCTCAGGCTTCAGTAACAAATGTTACTTCTCTGCTGGCCCGGTTCCCAGCGGCCCATTTCAATTTTCATCTTTAATACAGCTGTCTTATCACATTGCCTCTTCTCTGCGCTATGAGACTGAAAAATGGTCACACATTTTAAAGATGTTTTCGAACCCTCTTTCTCCGGAAGGTATAGACATGATTATATTACCCTACAGCGAAATAGGAGGTAATGAAGTTCCAGAACCAACTGTTCAGCTGTTTAGATTTAAAAAAGAAAGAAAAAAAAAGACTGTGGTTCATATTACCAAACTGTGGAAGTGGCTTCTTCCGGGCACCGGGAGGAGCCTGCACCAGACAGGCCGCGGGGTCTTCGCCCCAAACCGGAGACGCGAGCCCCGCCCGCGGCCGCCGGGGAGGCCCCCGGCTCGCCTCTCTAATTAAATAAGCATTGGTTTTAATCTTGTCAGTGTCGTGGGATTTCAGCTCCCTGCCCGGGGACTGAACCCACGCCTCCCGCACCGGCGCACAGACTCTCAACCCCCGGGCCGCCAGGGAGGGCCCGAGGGGTGGCTTCTCGGTGACTGCGCTGGAGAGCGCGAGGCCAGGCTTGAGGAGGCTCGGCCGCGGCTGATGAACAGTGGCTGGGCTTGCTGGATCGGAGCGGGCTCCTTTCCGCGGCGCTGTTTTAAACCGCAGCGCACGGAGCTCCGGGCTCCGCCCACGACGCCCCCGGCCCGCTTTCTGGCTCGTGGCTGCCAGAAGCGTGTGCTCCACGGAGACCCCCCCCCAAGGGGCGGCTGCTGCCAGGCCTGCGGGGGCAGCGGGCGAGCAGGCTCTGACCGCCGCTCTGGGGCCGCTGGTGAGCAGGGGCCTCGGCGGTTTACAGGAGGGGCAGCTGATGCCGGGGAGAGGGAGAGGGCTACAGGCCGAGCCTTCCAGACTCCGGACTTCCTCGCTTTGGAGACCTCCTGTTTGGTCCTGCCTTCCTCAAGAGCAAAAGCCCACCACCCGGCGGAAACCGGGAAGCCAGCTCTGCATGTGGCTGGCTTCCAGGGGCGGGAATGGGCATGGGGGCGCCCATGAGAGCCCCAAGCACGGGAGGACCTGGCCACACTGATGTCTCAGAGGAAGGTGCACCAAGCCCAAACGCTGCAGACCGGCTCAGGCAGGGGATCCCCGAGACGAGAGCCCAAGGCCTGCTGGGATGACGGGGGCACCGCGGGCCTGGATGCATACCTGGGGCTCGGATGTTGGCATTCCTGCGTGATACTCACTCTCACACACCCACGAGAGGCTAACACTCTGGGCATCCATCTAGGTGGGTAGGGGGCTCCAGGGCACCTACCTGGGGTGGTTTTCCCCTCCCCAGCTATCACTTCTCCCCACCAACTGGAAGGCCGGCTCCTGCCCAGGCCCCATCGGGAGCCACTTCCTCCTCTAGCAAAGGCCACAGGATTCCGGCAGCTCCTGCACCAACCCCTCGCCGGCCCGGTGGTCCTCCCGGGGGCCTGGCCCCCACCAAGCGCTGCCGTGCTTGTCCCTGCGACAGCCGAAGACTTCCATTTGCAGAGCGTCTCCAACTAGCTCCGTCTTCAACTGGGTGGGCGTGCAAAGCCTCTGTTCCAGAAGCAAAGAGCCCCTCTCAGAGTGACACTGGCAGGTGTGTGAGAGTCGGTGCCACACGGAACGCTGGCATCAGTGCCCCGAGGCACAGAGCGACTGCCTGCCTGTCTCTCAGCCGTTTTCCTCCCTGAGAACTGGAAGGACGATAAACTCTAAACACCGGGCACACAGGAGTATAAATTACGCTGACTCACCAGAATTCCCAAAGGGGCCATCGATTTCCCCAGACCTGGTAGGTGACGACGGTCATCAGTGAGGGCAGGTCAGAACTAAACCTCAGCCTGTGCTTTCTGCATATGAATCGTGCATGCCATCCTGTGCAGCCAAGCACCCGGACGGTGGATGATCGTGCAGCTGGAGAAAGCGTTTCCCGTGCTGGGATCAGCCACGGCACCAGAGAGCTGCCCTTAAGCATGAGGAAGAGGGCAGCTGCCATCCTGGACACAGCTCTGCCCGCAGGCTAGCTGCACCGTGGGCAACGGTCACGCTTTACGCCTGGGAGCGATGCTCAGCATCTCCCTTTATTTACTTCAAGACAAGTATTCCAAGAACCTGTCTGCAGTCAGGGGATGTGGATGGGGTGAGGGTAGTAAACAAAAAATGAAATAATTTGCCTGTTATAGCCCAGGAGGCTGGAAACAATCCTGTAGCTAGTAGTGATGGGCGGTTGGGTGAGTTTGGGGGGCAAGGGGCCCAGAGGGACACGTGCAGCTCCCCACCCCAACCCTCTGTGTCTGCACCCCAGGGACCTGAGTTCAAGGGCGCGTCACTGAGCTCCCTCACTTCCGTACAACGGATTTCCAAACGAACATCAGTGGTAAAGACGCTCCTGCCAATGCAGGAGACGTGGGTTGGATCCCTGGGTGGGGAAGACCCCCGGAGGAGGGCATGGCTACCCACTCCAGGATTCTTGCCTGGAGAATCCCATGGACAGAGGAGCCTGGGGGGCTGCAGTCCACGGGATCGCAGAGTCGGACACGACTGAGTGACCGAGCACAGGCTGGGGAGAGGCCTGCCCTGACCAGGAGTCGGCCAGAGAAGGAGGGACTTCTTTTAGTCCTGCTTTCAGCTCCCAGAAAGCAGATACGTTAGCACTCTTTGGTCACCCTTTCTCAGACAAAGAGTCACAAATACCCGCTATTAAAACGTGAATATTCGTCGGAAGGACTGAAGCCGAAGCTCCGACACTTCGGCCTCCTGATGCAAAGGGATGACTCATTTGAAAAGACCCTGATGCTGGGACGACCGAGGGCAGGAGGAGAAGGGGGCGGCAGAGGGTGAGACGGCTGGATGGCGTCGGCGACTCAGTGGGCATGGATCTGAGTAGGCTTTGGGGTATGCTGAAGGACAGGGAGGCCTGGCGTGCAGTCCATGGGGTCGCAGAACAGCCGAACAGGACTTGGCGATTAAACAACAGCAATAAAACCCAGTTACTTGCAGTCTGCTTGGGGTACCTTTTTAAAAAGTGATTTTTGTTGTTGTTGTTTATTTATTATTCGCCCACATGGGGGACAGGCCCGTGCAGCTCTGCGGTGGAAGCGTGGCGTCTGGACCACTGGACCGCCAGGGAATCATCTGTCCCGGGTACCGGGATAAGCGGCGGAAGGAAACACAGACGCTCTTCCCTACACCCACGCATGAGTACAACAGTGGGCTGACAGCATCGTGCCTCCCTGGGTCAGCGGGTCCTGGGAGAGGCCAGCTCCTTCTCCACTAGACCCGAGTCTTAGACTCCAAGGGGGAGCAAGGCAGGGAGACGTGCCCTTCCCGCTGGAGACGCGGAGGCCCTGGTTCCCGATCGGCCTGCACACGCCGCACCGGAGCCCCGACGCTGCTCCAGGGGGACTGGGATGCCCTCTTCATCAGAAACGGTGCGGACTGCCGGCGACCCACCTCCCTTGGAGATTCCAGAGAGGATCCAGGCTGCAGATTCTCGCAACAGGATTACTGGCCACTGACCTCTGTCGGCCGCGGTTTTAATGCTCAGCTTTTCATGCTTGCTGGTCTAATCCTCACCCCCAAATACACTGGGGGGAGAAAAGATAAAAGCACATCTGTTGCTCGGTGTTTGTGTGTGTGTGTGTCTGTCTGTGTCTGTGTAGCTCTCTGAAACACGTTTATTCAGAAACAACTCACACTACGGAAGATACCGATTGAAACATCAAAACAAAGCACAACAAAGCACTTGTTTCCTTCATCCTGAAGGTGAACTTTACCGAACGTCTGTCCCGAGGCTGGCTCCTGGGAAACTACACCTTCTCAGGGTTGCAAAGAAGGTGGATATGATGAGGAGACTAAAATTCCGTTTTCGCTGCCTCATGCTTTCTCAGTTGCATACAGACAGACCCTGGCCCCATCCATCCACTGCTGAGAACAGAAAATCTCATGAGGTTGTGAAGAAGTAATTCACTTTAGACACAACTAAATATGGAAATACATGGAAATGCAGACTCAAGATTAAGACTGCGAATACAAGTATCACAGAAATAAAAAGGATTAAGTTTTCCACTCAACAAGATTTACACGTAATGCTAGCCTACTGAGAGAGAAGTCCTAAAGGAGATACCGACCAGCTGAGAAGGCAATCGACCCTAAGGGTGGAAGATCTCCGCGCCTTGAAGGCCTGTGGGTGGGCAGGGCAGGAATGATCAGTGAACTGAGCTGTGAGCTGTGAGCTGTGAGCTGAGAGCTGTGAGCTGACCTTTTGGTGGGCAAATGGGAAACTGGCTGTAAAGACAATAAAAAAAAAAAACAGAAAACAAACAAACAAACAAACAAAAAACCCCCCAAAAAACCCCCACCCCAAAACCAGAAAAACAAAACAAAAAATAACCCCAGAAGTTTTCCAGAACAATTTTGGGGAATGTCTGCATCCCTGGAACAAGTATTCTGTCTTGGGGCTACATGGAAGGCTCTCATTTTGGATGTGCTTGAAAAAAAAAAAGAATTGAGCTCCTTACTTTCCAACCACATAGCATACAAGAGTCAAAGAACCAGTCCATAAAAACACCAAGCCGGCACATCGTGGAATGAAGGAGGCCAAGTGCTGAGGGCAGAGCTGGCTGGAGAAGCAAGCTTGTAAAGGAGGGGAGGCCAGGCCGAAGCTGACTTCCTTCTGCAGATCCTCTGTGTTTGTTCCGGAAATATATGTGCTAAGCCAGAGCAAGGTTTCCAGCGTGTGTCTGGGGCATATTCGTTTTTGGAAAGACCAAGAGGTGATGATCTCCAGACCATCCCATGAACAGACCAGGCAGACCCTGAAGGTAGAGAGGACGGAAGCTGAGGGCGGAGGGGGTGGGGTGCGCTGCCCACACACAGAGCCATCTGGAGCCCACCCCGCCGGCCACCGGGACAGCAGTTGGGGTCCTTCTCCCACCGCAGAGAGCACTTCCCATCTTCCAAAAGGGAGGAAAGCTACAGCGAGAGTTAAACGAGCAAAACCTAACACGGACACTGGAAGAGGGCAGGAAGCGTCTGTGGGGGCCACCACCACCATGCAGCACCCGGGCTTTGCTCCCCCCTGCCGGGGTTCTTCCGGCAAGGCTGGCGGCCCCTCTTCCCCGGGGAGCGGGAGCCCCGCCTGGGCGCCTCTAGCCTGGCTGGGCCCGGGTCAGCGTGGCAGCTGTCCCCCAAGCCCCGCTTCTGCGAGCTCCGGCCACCAAGGTGCCTGGGGACAGACACGCAGCCCCGCCCGGGAGGCCAGGCAGACCCTACGGCCACTGGCCTCCTGTCCCCGTGGATGGTGACAGCTCCAGAGAGTGTGTGCACGAGATGGGGGCGGGGGGTGCGGGAGAAAGAGGTGAGGACAGAACCCGCACTCTAGAGATCTGGGCTTCGGCTTCACTGGGGGTGGAGAGAAAAGGCTGGGAAGCCGAACTGTTCTTTCCTCTTTTCTCAGCCACGCCTTGTGACTTGCAGGATCCTAGTTCCCCGACCAAGAACTGAACCCTGGGCCATGGCAGTGGAAGCGCCGAGTCCTAACCAGTGGACGAGCAGGGAAGTCTGAAGACTGGTTCACTCTAAGACAAACAAGTTTTTTAAAAAAGAGTTTTTTTTTTTCCCTCTTTTTATTTAAACAAGTTCTTCATAGCCAACCTCACGTAAAACGGAATCACATATTCAAAACAGTATTCCCTGAATCTGGCTGATTATGTCAACAAAACAAAAACACCAAAAACAAAATACACAGTAGTCCCTGAAAGTTACGATGCAAGTAGCCTGCGGGACTGTGCGCGTAGACGGATGGAAGTGAGGACAAAAACGGAAAGCAGGAACCAGATCCCCTCGCCTCCCCTTCTAAGCAGTGCTCCTGAGATCACTGACCAGTGTCTCCTGCCAGAGGGCCGGCCGGCCGTGTCTGAACTCACGGAGCAGGTGGTACCCGAGCGGCCAGGTACGGCTCCACCACTCGAAGATGCCTCTGAAACTCCCACCCGCCTTCCCCGGGAAGGGAAGCGGTCTCTCCCTTCCCAGACACCTAGAGCTCTCCTGGCCGTTTCCTGCCGCGTGCATGTCAGCCGTCTTCTGCTCATCTCCTGTACATTCACAGGTTCTTCCCAAAGATGGGCAAAGAGGGTCTTCCCATAGCTGCTGAGCATTCACTGCCTGCACAGGCCGCACTTCTTACACGCCTGCCTTACTTGCATTTTGGGAAAACGAAGGAATTCCTTTTGCTACGGAATTCTTGGAAAGGATGCTTGCTTCAAGAGTGGAAGACGCACTGAGGCCCACACCTCCTGACAGCGAGCCGGCACTGCAGGTGTCTGAGAAGCGTGCAGAGGAGGCAGGGAGAACCTGGTCCTGTCTGCCAACTGCAAAGACCATGACTCTCCTAGGTGAGGACCTGGTCAACAGCTCGCAGTCACGGGCCTCTGGTTCTCAAGAAGTGGACTTTGAAGGATGTCACATTCGTTCCTCAGTCAGTGATCAGTTGCTAGGTTCTGCTCCTCCTAGCACCTAGCATGTGAGCCAACCACAAAGGTCTCCTTGGGCCTGACATTTCCATAGACTGTGATCTTGCCTGTAACACTGATTTCAAAGGCGGAAGAAACATTCGTCTGACCAGTCTCAGAGGGGCTTCTATGCAAATGAGGGGCTTCTGAGCAGTTTGTAAACACATCCAAAGAAGCTATAAAGATTATCGAGGTGCTGAGAACTTACGGTAGAGTCTGAGATCCATAACAAATAGAAGAACTACATGGTTAAAACTGCTGGTGGTAAACAGACTATAAGCCCTGCCACTTCCCAGGAAATGAAACCAGGGTTTCCTGGAGAAGTAGCTGACTCCCGACCTGGCACAGGAAATACACACAGCGAGCCCAGAGCAACCTGTCACATCGGAAAACACGACTGAAGTCCACCGGCTTCAAGTCAAAAGGACTCACAAAGGACAACTCGAAGGCCCTCCTGTTGGCCAAAGGTGGGACAATCTGAGCTCCCTTGAAGGTAATAACTGCATTCAACTGAAACACATCAAACATGCTTAAACCCAATCATTCATAATAATATTTTTAAAAAACTGAAACTCACTGGAGGACTGACTCATTCTTTGAGAACTGATAAAAGAAAGAATCAAGTGATCTCTCTTCCTTTCCTGTACGAAGTATGTCTGCATTAACTAAGGGACTGAAGGGGAGATGTTTCTCTGTAGAGAGATAATCAAGATCATATGTGAAAAAGGAAAGATCAGAGTTTGTATCGGCAAGATTTTACAAGCCCCTGCTGAATTCCTTTATTATCTTTATTTATTACCACATAAGCAGTGGCAATCAATAGCTGCTAATATCACAAAAAAGAAAACAATCAGGTGCATTATACACCTCATAGAGGAATTATATCCCACTTAGAGATCATCTTACTAAAAAAACCAGTGTTCAGCCTGAACTCTTCAAGCCTTCAGAGCAATGGGTCTCAACCATGGAGTGATGGTGGCCCCCTGGGGACACTTGGCGATGTCTGGAGACACTTCCAGTGCTGTAACTGATGTGTGTGTGTGCATGTGCGTGTATGGACATGTGTGTGCATGCTCTGACATCTAGTGTGTAGCACCCAGGTATGTTGCTAAACATCATACAATGCACAGGACACCCCCTCACAGCAAAGAATTACCTGACCCCAAACATCTGGGGCCAAGGTTGAAAAAGCCAGCTCTCAGTGGAACCCCCAATTCATAGTAAATTTAGGGGACCGGGGAACAAGTGAAAAGACAACACAAGATGAAATCAGCAGAGTCTAGACTCTGGGAGACAGACAACCTCTTCAACTACAGCTGCAGCAAGAAAAAGAGATAATTATGGGGAACCTGCAGACTGAGAGAGACTTAAGGGGCGTATCAATCGGTGACAATGCATGAACTTTATTTGCTTCCGGATTCGAAAAATAAATGGTTAAAAATGGACTTCTCTGGTGGTTCAGTGGTGAACACTCCACATTTCCACTGCAAAAGGGCACAGGTCTGACCCCTGGTTGGGGAAGATGCTGCATGCAGCACAGCGCAGCCGAATAAATGAATAAAAATACCCCCCAACCCTGTAAGCAATCAGGGGAAAATAAAACTGCTTAATTACTAAGGAATTTTCTTTTCCCTGGGTTTCATTGAGATACAATTGACATAAAGCATTGTAAAATGACAAAGATAAATTTACCGCAATAAATTTAGTTAAATCCACCACCTTACACAGTTAACAACTGTTTCTCCTCGTGTTGAGAACTTTTAAGATCAAAGAAATTTACTATTAAAAGTTTTAAGGTGTATTATCGATATTGTGGTTGCACTTTAAGGGTTTCTTCCTTGTTGAGCTATCCATACAAGAAGTCACATGATACCCAGGGATTTGCTTCAGAACTCCCATGACGTGGGGGTGGAAGGTGGTAGAAAATGGGAGAGTCAGATGGAACGACCTGGCCAGGATCTGATGATCACGGGGGGAAAGGCAACAGGGGGTTTATTATCATTCTATTGAAAAGCTCTAATAAAAAGTTAGGAAAAAACGGTGGCAAAATATACACCAGTCCAACCATGCCAGATGTGGAATATATATGCTCTTTATTAACAGAAACAGGGCCCATGACTCTGCGCTCTGGGTGACGGTGGGTTCTGAGAAGGCCATCGTGGAAGACGGGCTAAGGTCTAGACTCAGGGAAGCTTGATTTTCCTCTTGAACACGAGTTAGATTTGACCTTCCACTCGAGAAAGCGTTAAACAGAGTTAAACCCAACACTTAAACAGCATGATGCAGCCCAGCAGGGCCAATTTGTGTGTCTGATGGCGCAGGCCTGGTGGAGGCTGGGGGCACGCAAGAGGGGTCAGCGCCCTCCTGACCCCTGTAGGCAATTACCTTATACTTCCAGGCAGGAGGTGCTATTATCTTTAACTCAGCAGGCATAACTGCACACAATTAGAGGTCATAATTACGGCTCTCTTTTTTAAAAACGTGACCACAGTATCCAAACTGACCTCCTGCGGCAGGGCCGTCCACACGCTGGGAAGTACAGAGGAGGCAGGGCAGGGGGCCCGGAGGCGGGCGGTCAGAGCCCCCGCGCGGTTCCCAGGGTCGGGAGACCGGCCTTAGCCCCCACGGAACGTTGATCTGTTTGGGGTTTGCTAATTACCGTTTTCCACCGAGACGCATTTTATTTCTTTAAATAGACACAGGCAGGCCAGAGACAAGCCAGAGCGTTAGGCCGTCTTTCTGACCACAGGAAAAAGGCAAAGCAACCGTGCAAATTAATATGCCTGTAATTACATGCGTCTACTGGCTAATTAGTCATGTAATAATGGAGTTGAAAAGATCAATTCTGGATCATTTTTCCACGTTAGTGTTGTGTGAAGTTGTTACAGAGACTCTACTTCAGAAATTCTGATGTACTGTTATTTTGTTATGCCTGATAATCGGCCCCGCCTAGCAATCTTTCTGGCTTAGGTAGCCCAAATCATCATAGAGCGTGGATCATTTCGCCGAGAAATAAAACCTACCTGGTTTTTTGTAAGGTCAGACTACTCTCAGCTCTAAGCAGAGAATAACAGAATTTTTGAGCTCAAAGAGACCCTGTAAAGTCACCTGCAGATAAAAAGCCCAAGGCAGGTCCAGACAGTCTAGGGGAGCAAACGAGCTGGCAGAAAACCATGAGGTGAGCGACTCAGAGAAGCATCTCTGGACCAGCCGGTGGTCAGCACCTCCTTGAGTGGTCATGTTAATTGCAATTCCCTCTTCCAACACAGTCAGGCAGCCATCCTTTCTCATATTCCTTTCCTCAGGAGCGTCTGATTCTCCACTCTTCACCAGCAGCCACTCAATAACCCTGACAAACAGCCAACTTCTTTCCAACAGTATCTGAAATGCTCAGTTAATGCTTGAAAAATTGGAAAGAGAGATAATCTCTTGCAGGCTGAAAAAGGGGACCAAAAATTCCTGAGTCTGACACAAGTGTTTTCAAAAGGATGAGGCGATGTCAAGTCACAACATTCACAGCCAGAGACGAGACTCGCTTAGAGGCCTGAGACGTGTAGTTTTCCACCAAGATACTTCTCTTGAATAGAAGAACCTCAGGAATCAACGATGAATCCCTATATATTTGTAAACACTTCCTCTATTCAGAAAAGAAAAACTTAACTGCTATTCAGAGGTGCCCAAAACTGAAGTTTAAATAGAAGAATGATTGTCTTACTGCTCTCATAGGCATGTCACTATCAAGAAATACTACTTTACTACTGTTTTCCCTGGGTTCAGTAAAAGAAGTTGAAGGAATGGGTCTAAATACATCACAACAAAGGTATTTAATTGGGACTTGTTCCTTTGCATCTCTGTATAAATCACTGCATGATACACTAACGCAAATGCACTGATCGAGTTCATCCCACCACTGTGATGAAAAAGGGGGAATGGTTCAGTGGCAAATTCTTCAAGTTTACATTATTTATTAGAACACTCCATGCTGTTACTCAGCCTAGAAGCTACTTCCGTGTTTTACAAGGACTTTTGCAAATTATGCGCCGGGACGTCAAGGCTCCAGGACTGTGGTTTGCCTCCACACCGAGTCTACTGTTGCCGCTCAAACATCCTATTAACATAAAAGGCTTGGCTCCCTAGAGCTTTGATTTACTGCTTAGTAAATCAATGTCCACCGTATTTATCCCTAAGTGCTATTTGCTGCATTAATTTACACAAACAAGCGACAAATTGAATGCCTTCATTTGGTATTTCAATTAAATTTTGAATCTGGACCGCACATTTCATTTAGCTATTTTTTGGCCTTGGCATATGGGGCAGCCTCAGCACCGAGTGACTGAAAGGGTTAAAAACACGGGCTGTAGGTCAGCCCCGTCTGGTGGGGGTGATCAGACTGCACGTTTCAGGGTAAAAATGTTCCTTCTACATTGTAAAATCTTGGCATCTGCTGAGCAGCAAATCTAGCTCATTTTGTTTTGCTTTATTTTATTCTCAAAAGGAACTATACAGTCTGGACTACAGAACACAATTAATTTCTACATTTCTTCCCATTCTCTGGCTGCCTATTTTCTCCATCGAAGCCATTTTGCCAAGATACAAAAACCCAAATAGACTAGCTAATGAATCCAAAGTGGGTTTAATTTTATTGATTCCATTTCCCATAAAACTGTTCATTTATCTGACTCTTTTTTAAATTTCATTACCTTGCATCTGGAATATTCCGTGGCCCACCAAACCAGTGGGCGCCATTCTATTTGTTTCTCTCTGCAGAGTGCAGGGGTGGAGGGAAGAGAGCCTACACTTGAAGCAGTTTTGGAGACTAAGCTCCCCAAGAATATTCACTTTTATCTCAATCTTCATGTTCCAAAATGGCCAGGTCATCTTGGTAATGTTTATTGACTAAAGGTAATAGGCAAGATCCCAATCAGAGCCTCCGCGTATGAAGCCGCATGACTCAACTCTCTCTGGTATGTGGACAGGTGGTTCCCAAGCCCCACGGCAGGACCCCACGCACATCCTGGGACCCGAGCTGCAGCGTCCTGGGCTCCTGGTGACCACCCAGAGAAAAGCAGTTTTTCAGGAAGGGAAGAGCGGCTTGCCCTGAAGACAAGAGCAGGAACCCATCCAGGCGGAGGGGCCAGCCGGCCAAGGAAGACGGCTACGGAATCTGCAGAAAGGGCCCGTGCGCCACACTGTCGCTCTGGGGTGGGTCCACAGCTTCCAGCCAGTCGTCTCAGGGATGGATTACACAGAAAAGGGTAAGAGTCACCGGCTTTACACTCACTCATCAGAGACTTCAGCCTCACCCTGTATGCATCACTGCTGCTGGTGAGTCGCTCAGTCGTGTCCAACTCTGTGTGACCCCATGGACTGTAGCCCGCCAGGCTCTTCTGTCCACGGGACTCTCCAGGCAAGAGTACTGGAGTGGGTTGCCCTTTTCTCCTCCCGTGGATCGTCCTGACCCAGGGATGGAACCCACATCTCCTGCGTGGGCAGGCGGATTCTTTACCACTGAGACACCTGGGAAGCCCCTGTAGTGTCATCATTAAGGACAGAGCTAAATGCGCTCCTCTTGCTGAAAGGTAGCATTAAGAGTCTCTGCTCTGGAATGACCCTGAAATCTTCGCAGTGCCAAGATACACTCTGTGAAGAACTGAACATTTGTGCCCCCCCAAAAGATGCATATATTGAAGTCCTTACCTTCAATGTGATGGTATCTGGACATGGGGCCTTTCCGAAGGAATGAGGATAGATTTCAGCATGAGGGTGAGGCCCTCGTGATAGGATTAGTGGCCTTATAAAGAGAGAGAAACCTTCTCTCTCCTGATGGGAGGATGAAATGAGAAGATTGCATCTCCAAGCCAGTAAGTAAGCTCTCACCAGAAACCAAATCTTGCTGGACCTTGATCTTGGACTTTCCAGCCTCCAGTCTGAGAAAATACTTCTGGTGAAGCCACCCAAACTGTGATTTTTGTTATGGCAGTTGGAGTAGACTAAGGTACATTCCTTGGTGGTGGGGATGGTGCTGGTGGTTCAGTTCAGTTCAGTCGCTCAGTTCGGTCCAACTCTTTGTGATCCCATGAACCGCAGCATGCCAGGCCTCCCTGTCCATCACCAACTCCCGGAGTTCACCCAAACCCATGTCTATTGAGTCGGTGATGCCATCCAGCCATCTCATCCTCTGTCATCCCCTCCTCCTCCTGCCCCCAATCCCTCCCAGCATCAGGGTCTTTTCCTATGAGTCAGCTCTTCGCATGAGGTGGCCAAAGTATTGGAGTTTCAGCTTCAACATCAGTCCTTCCAATGAACACCCAGGACTGATCTCCTTTAAGATGGACTGGTTGGATCTCCTTGCAGTCCAAGGGACTCCCAAGAGTCTTCACCAACACCACAGTTCAAAAGCATCAATTCTTTGGCGCTCAGCTTTCTTTATAGTCCAACTCTCACATCCACACATGACTACTGGAAAAACCATAGCCTTGACTAGACAGACCTTTGTTGACAAAGTAATCTCTCTGCTTTTTAATATGCTGTTTAGGTTGGTGATAACTTTCCTTCCAAGGAGCAAGCATCTTTTAATTTCATGGCTGCAATCACCATCTGCAATAATTTTGGAGCCCAGAAAAATAAAGTCAGCCACTGTTTCCACTGTTTCCCCATCTATTTGCCATGAAGTGATGGGACCATATGCCATGATCTTAGATTTCTGAATGCTGAGCTTTAAGCCAACTTTTCCACTCTCCTCTTTCACTTTCATCAAGAGGCTCTTTAGTTCTTCTTCACTTTCTGCCATAAGGGTGGTATCATCTGCATATCTGAGGTTATTGATATGTCTCCCAGCAATCTTGATTCCAGCTTGTGCTTCCTCCAGCCCACCGTTTCTCATGATCTGCATATAAGTTAAATAAGCAGGGTGACAATATACAGCCTTGACGTACTCCTTTTCCTATTTGGAACCAGTCTGTTGTTCCACATCCAGGTGTAACTGTTGCTTCCTGACCTGTATACAGGTTGTATTATCAGAATTCAACAATTCACTAAAATTGTATGCAGCAGACTCTGGATTGCTCAGCATCTACATTCCATTGGTTTTCTAGCCGAAGAGTCTGGAAAGCTAAAACTCTTCATTTTCCAGACTCCTTTGCAGCTAGGGCTCTGGGTGTGAATTCAGCTCTGCCAATCAGATGCAGTTAGGTTGACTGAAGGCACAGGTGAGGTGAGGCCCTTTAGCTGTCCGAGTGGGCACACAGGAACAGAGACACTGGGTCTTCTTGATGTGGCCACTGGGGTCCATTCTCAAGTGCCCTCTTTGGGTACTGAGTGGCAGCTGCAGGAAGGGCAGTGCCCCTGGGTCACAGACAGGAGGAGTGTATTGCGGCTACAGTGGTTTCTCCAGTGGTTGGTTCTGCAGGATCTGGAAATCATGCCTGAAGGGCTAGTCAAGACTCCCCTCCTTTGGCTCTTTCCACAATTTGACAGGCACATAATATGGTCAGGATGATCCTCCAGAGAAGGAAATGGCAACCACTCCAGTATTCTTGCCTGGAAAATGCCAAGGATGGGGGAGCCTGGCAGGCTACAGTCCACTGGGTTGCAGAGTCGGACATGACCGAGCACACACACACACACACACCACCACCACCCTGTATGGCCTCTCTTTCTGCGTCAACTGCCTAGAACACTTGCCGTTTCCGGCTCTGTCTCCCAGACACAGGACCGGAACCTCACAGGTGAGAACCCGGGGAGCTGCCAGCCCCCATCAGAGCAATGGGAGGACGGCTGGGCTGGTGAAGTCAGCCCCAGTCTGAAGCAGTTACCTTTTGCAGCTCTGTGTCTAAAGAGAGAAACGAACACACTCAGATCTCTTTAACTGACATAACTTCCAGGAGATACTCAGAAGTGGACGGCGCTTCTCCAGTTCTATGAGGCTGGCGAAGGGAAGGGGGACCTCCTCACTCACTTCTTTCTCTGGGCATATGGGTACCTTCTGGGCATGCTCCTGGCTACCCAGGTAAGCCACTCAGCACCCTCGACACACACCGTGTCTTCTGAAGACCAGGAAAACTCTGGAGCTGATCAGGGATGTGTCTACACACCCGTCACCCCCGCGCCCCTCCTCCCTGCGCACAGCACGGCCTTGCGACAGCCTCAGTCAGCGCTGAAGCCTTGCTTCCCGCCGAAGGCCTTATTAGAAAAGGGCACGGATGTGTGGAAGCCCCGAACTTGGCATTCGGTTCTGTTTGAGGCCTATTTCTTACCCCTCTCATAGCAAGCCATTATAGATCACCCCTGTTCTCAGAGCCAGGCTCCTCAGTGGGATGTGCACATGTCCTAGGAAGGAGAGCGCTGTGTAGTTTCTTTCTTTGCTCTCGTCTTAGGGAACTCAGGGCTGGGTTTTAAATCAACCACTGTTATTCTCTTGGCCTTGACTCTTGAAGTACAGCCCCTAGGAATGCCCCTCCCTTTCCTTCCCTACTTAAATTTATTTATTCTGATGTGGACCATTTTCTAAAATCCTTATTGGACTTGCTACTGCATTGCTTTCTGTTTTATGTTTCGGTTTCTTGACTGAGAGGCAGGTGGGATCTTAATTTTCCGACCAGGGATCGACTCTGCACCTCCTGCATTGGGAGGCGAAGTTTTAACCACTGGACCACCAGGGAAATCCCTATACAGCTACTTTTAAAAAATCGATATTAGGGACTGCTCATATTGTTGCTTCTTGCACTTTTATGATCATAAATCATCTCCCTTCTGTTTTTAGAAATAGGTGAGGCACACATAAATACAATATTTGCTTTGGGCAAGCCACTGATCTGAGGATAAGACCCTGCTGGCTCATGTAAGTGAGGAAAACTAAAGAGGGATAATGGATAAGACCCTTTCTCTTTTGTTCTGGAGAAGACAGGAAGACTGTCACCCAGAGACAATTAACTGTGTTTCCAGAAAAGAAGCAGGCAATCCCAACACCTGTGATGTAGCTGCTCAAGAGCATAGTTTATTAGGCTATTGCTGCCTCTAACTTTTATCCTCGCTTTGACAATATTGAAGACCATATTATCACTGCACTTTCTCAACTCATAGGTCTTCCCTCAGTGAGCTTTCTCATAGATTTTTTTAAAAATCTATGACGTTGGCTAGGTGGTTTTCTTTTTAAGTCTTCACTGAATCTGCTACAATATTGCTTCTGCTTTATGTTTTGTTTTTTTTGGCCTTGAGGCGTGTAGGATATTCCCTCCCTGACCAGGGATCGAACCTGTGTCCCCCACACTGGAAGGTGAAGTCTTAACCAGTGGGCCGCCAGGGAAAGTCCCTCTGACCCGATTCTTGAAGAGTGAAAAAGGAAGTCTCCTGGGGGCAATAGGCAGGCACAAAAGGAGCAAACCCCCAAAGTTAATAAGCCAGCGGACACTCTCCCAGCCCTGAGGAGGTAGCTCTGCAGCACCATCTTCCAACCAGGGGGCAGGTTCCTTAGCACCAATGGCTTCTGTCTTCCTATCTGTTAAGGAGGGAGATTTCTTATCTGTGAATCAAGGAGGCCGGACTAAATACCTGCATCCTGTCACCCGCGAGGCACTGTGTTTTGGCCGCTGCGGAGGTTTGTCTGTGAGTCTCCAGCAGGGCCCAGGTCCCAGCCACCCCCGCCGGCCGCAGCTTCCAGGCCGGGCAGAAAGAGCCCCCGCGCCGGGCCCTCGTGTTCGGGGCGTCCCTCCCCATCCGTCTGCTCAGCTGCCCGGGCAACTCGATGGCAAAGGCCGGGCCTCGTGCCGCCGGCTCCACATCGGGCAGCTGCCTGCCCCGTTCGCTCCGGGGCCCACGCGGGGAGCGGACGGCAGCGCGTGGCGGCCTGGGCCGGGGCGCCCCGGGCCCTGGACTCGCCCGGAGGCGGTTCAGCCCGGACAACTAACCGCCCTCCGCGTTTTGTCAGACTTTTCCCCTCGGCCCAGTGGGGACCAAGTAATTTCTAGCCAAGCAGAGTATTTGCGTAAAAGAAAACAAGGCGACACAGGCTACAGCTAGCTCCTTGGGAGCAACCCAGCTCCATTTTCTGACCCTGAGAGCGCCAGACGCTGTTCCGACTGCGAAACTGTTCATCGGGTGAGGCGAGCCAAGCCGCGCGCTCCTAGGAAAGCAAGAGATTAAAAGAATGTGCCTTCAGATGGTTAACAAAAATGGGATAAAGGACGCTGAGGGCAGTGCGGACTATGGAAAATCATTTTGCGAGGCGTCTAAGCCAGAGAAAACAGGATTGGTGGGTTAATTATGTAATTAAACTGCAGTCAGCAGCGGGCAGGGTCTTCTGTCTTTCAAAATCCAAACTAGCTATTCAAGCTTTCATTGAATACACTTTATAGAGATTCTCTTTGGGGACGATGCCCAATTTTTCTTATTTGGATTAGACTTTTTTTTTTTTTTTTCAAAAAGGACTGCTTTGCCAATTTGGCTTTTAGTCTCCGGGATAAAATAATCAAAACCCCCTTCCCCTTCCTCGAATACATTTTTTTGCTTTATTTCTTCAGAGTTAGAAGAACAGCGATTCTTTTGGGGGGTGGGGGCAGACAGCCAAAGAAATATCGCAGCAAAGTATCTGACTTCTTCACAGAGACACCCTGTTTCCTGTTTGAGTTTGGTTTTCAAAAGCAGAACAATTTTCACATCATTATATAAAGGCCTTCCACTATTTAAAATGTCGGTTCTAAATTGATTTTATACCCGCAAGGCAGACTGCACCTGACCACACTGGACTCTGTCCATTTAATAAGGGGAGAATTCAGTGAAAGCAACAGCAAGAAACGACAACAACAAAAAAACCCAAAACCTTCAGCCTAGAACAGGAATTTTAAAGTCCGTTGTTTCTGGAAGCTGGGCTTCGTTTTTCCAGAGGGCAAAGCCCCCAGCTGTTCACCCCTATCAGCCCAAATGCAGAGGGAAAGTGGCTTCCGTTACATGGCAGTCAAGAGAATCTGCCGGACTGAGAGACCTACATGTGATGCACGGGCTGGCTGCTGGCGGCGAGACAGCTGAAAAGTCCGGTGACCGCCGTCTTAAAATTTTAACAGCTGGGCAGACATGGAGGATGTAATGCAATGGGTCCCTGTATCTAAAACTGTTCATTCACCCTGAAGATAGAGTTCTTAAGAAGTAGAATCTTCTTAAGAAAAAGCAATCTCAGTTCCTCTTGAAAAAGTTTATTAATTTGCTGAGAGTTGCTGCAGAGGCAAAATGAGAAGTGGGACACGTCTGACAATGAACAGGAAGATCAGGTGGGCAGCCAATGCCTTCCCAGGGGGACGCCAGGAACAGGCCTGGCTCAAATCACCAGGTACACACCGGGGCTGATACACTTCTGCTCACACGGAAGTTGGTTAATAGGCATTTACACAGGATTTAGTGTGAACAGATGCTCAAGTAGTTTATAAGTGGTGTGCATGCGTAGGGGGCAGAATAAGGAAGAATAACACGTGAGTAACAAAAGGCATTATGTCTTGACGGGGTATAAGCTTTCCACCATCCTAAATGGATAAAAAACAGAACCAAAATTCATTAAAACGCCAGCATTTTACCCAAAAGGCAAAATACGCTATGACAGATAGGCCAAAGGGAAAGCCATCTTGGCACATAAGGTGTTTCTTACATACTCCTATTGCAAATACATTTCGAATGTATTCTGGACACCCCCTCTCACCCCTAACCCTGTGTTCACCAGCTTCTGCCAGAACCTCAGGAATGACCTTCAACCCGGTCATCGCCTGGAGCTTGCCCCAGGCTAAACCACTGTCCACGTAGCACCAGTCTCAAGAACCCCTTTCCTTCTACACCTCTGCCAACCTCTGGCAGAGCTTCTCCACCCTGTAAGAAGCGGCCCAACACTCCCTCCCGGCACTCAAAGCCAAATGCACTGCCCCTCTCAGGAGGAGCCCCAGCCCTCCCTGTGTGCACTTTTATTCATGTTGCTGCCAGCCTGGAAACCCCTCCCCACCCTTCCTTCCTAGGAAAACTGTACCCTCCCCTTAATGCTATTCCCTGGCGGGTAGAACCATCAGTAGGATCCTCTACCTCCATGTGATTTTCAATCTTCATGAACCTGCAGTCAAGCCAGATGCTTCCTGAGGGCCAGGGGGGTTCAAGTGGCATCCTACTATCTTTTGCATTTATCCTTCTCCAGGCTTGATCTTTATGTGCTGGTTTTAAGAGAACACCTTCAGCTATCTGAGAAAATGAGACACATAAGTCCTGGAAACTGCTCAAAGGGAGACGAGTGTTTCAGGAAAAGGACAAGAGTGTGAGACCTCAAAGGCTGGTAAGAAGGGCACCCGGAAGTCTGAGTTCTGGAGCCAGACACACATGGGTTCTCATTCACCATTGCCACTGCTGTGTGACTTTGGGCAAGTCACTCCACCTCTCTGAGCCTCACTTTCCTTTCCAAAGGGAATCCTATACCCTAGTTCATGGAGTGGCTGCTACGAATTAAATGAAAACTATGTAACAAAAACATATTTAACTTTTTGTGTAGTTGCTTTAGGAATTGAGCTTTCCATTTCCACCAATCCGTCCCAATAAACTATCCATGGAAACAAAGGCCAGCCCTGTAAGCCCTAAAGTGACCTGTACCCCCTCCCCTGGGCGAACCTCTCCCCTGGGCTGAGCCGGGAGCCACGCCGCAGGCCTGGCTCACTAAGTTGGGGGCTCCCCAAGGTGCCGATGCACTCGGGCAAAATGAGGCAAACATCTGTATTGTATTTGTTAATGAGCAAGCATCATCTGTACCTTTCTCCAGCCTGGGATTCAGCTGCCTAGAATGCTAATGCCATTAGACATTGGAGTTTCTTGGGTTTTTTTGCAACATACACACTCATTCACCAGAACCTGGTCTAACCCACTGACATGGGTATGGCTCCTGGGATTCCTCAACAGTATCTGGTTGGTCCCGAAGAAGCTCCTATTCCCTCTCTACCCAACCTCCCCACGCCTGAACAACTGGGTGTTTGAGTGTGGCTTGGGAGCCAGGAAACTTGAGTGGTCCTAAAGGTGCCTTTTCAGCTACCTCAGTGGAAACAACGAGGCACGTCAATGGACCTTTCTTTTTTAACTTAATTTTTAATCTCACGATTAATACAAGAATGGAACTGCTTATTTTTTAAATTAGGCCATTCTGAAAAAGATCACCTGATCTTACAGCCTCGCCCCTTCACTGAATGTGACATTTCCTTGGTGTGTTATCTGTCTAGAACTTTTCCTCTGCAGACAAGCAGACAAGAATCTGTGTCTTTCAAAATGATAGTGTTGCTGTCTTAGATAAATGCAGACAGGCTTACATATTGCTTTGCAATGTGCTTCTTTCATTCATTCACTAGTAAGTCCTGGCCCCTTTCCACCGAGGATACAGAGGGATGGAGTGCATGCCTTTCACTGCTGCAGTTTATTTCAACATGTCCCTGGAAACGGACATTTATTTAGGCTGTTTCCAATTTGGAGCTTTTATAAGGAAAGCCGCAGTAAACACAGGAGGGACAGGTCCTCCAGGGAATGCATTCTCAAGAAACTTTCTGGGCCTCGCTTTCCTGTCTGCAAAAGAAGAAGGCTGGACTCAACAGCCTGTTGTGTTTCTCATATGAATGCGATTCTCAGTCCCGCCCCCAGCTAAGACTCCTCCAAGGTCTTCCAGTCTGAGCTCATTCTTTCTTATTTTCTGCTTTTATCTAACACATCCAGTTGCTCCTAATCCTACACCTTTGCAGACTCCTTCTCACGCCTAAGAAGTTCCTGCCCCTCCTTAATACTTGACAGGTATCACCGAGGTGCTCAGAGCTTATAACTTGCATGGACCTGCACCTCTGGGTGAATGCCAGCCCTCAGGGAAAGGTCGTGTCTGCCCATTCATCACCACAGCCCAGGAGCCAGGAGCCATTCCCCGAACACAGTGGGCTCCCGTCAGACTGCTGGTGGACGGTGACTGTCTTTAATACTTTGGCCTTCAGCTAGGAGTTTGAAGTCCCCAGCTAGCGGATTCCCTTGTGGCTCAGACAGTAAAGAATCTGCTCGCAATGAGGGAGACCCAGGTTTGATCCCTGGGTCGGGAAGATCCCCAGGAGAAGGAAATGGCAGCCCACTCTAATGTTCTAGCCTGGGGAGTCTGGCGGGCTGCAGTCCATGGGGTCGCAAAGAGTTGGCTGAGTGATTTCTCTTCCACATGAGCTAGGAGTGTAGTCTGGGGCAGGGTGACTTAACCTCTCTTCACCTTTGTCTCCTCGTCTGGAAAACACAAAATAGCGCCTCCCTTCCCCACAGGACTGAGGTAACTTGGGTAACTTTGATATTCCTTCTGATCAACGGGATATTTGGGCCGCCCCTGAGAGTGCAGGGGTGCAGTGCTGAGATGCCAGAGCTGGCTATGCCAGGGCTGTGAGCGAGGCAGAAGGGTGGGGTGGGGCCCATGTCACTCACGGCGCTGAAGATCCGCGGACAGCCTACTATCCTGTGCATTACAGTGATGTGCGATCCCACACCGGCAACAACTCAGGGTGAAACTCTGGCCTGCTCATTTCACTTTTTGCAAGCCAAGCTTTCTCGTCTAGCTTCAAAGTCCCTTCCTTCTCCTTTCTCATCGGTACATTTTTCTTCTTCATTCTGCGCCCCCGATCCCAGTGGTTCCTCAGGAGGGGGCAGTTCCCTCATGCATGTAGGGCCTTCCTCGCTTCCATTTCAGATCAGGGAAGGGATGGAGCAGCTGAGAACACAGACTCTGGCCAGCCCAGCATTTACCAGCAGTGTGATCTGTCAGAACCTGACACCCTCTGTGTGTGTCAGGTTCCTTATCTGTCAAGTGGGCTGTGGTGAGAACTCAATGAGCTGATGTGTACGAAGAATGTAGGAGAGAGAGGACCTGGCACTCAGAGTGCATCACCATCACCACCACCATCATCACCACCACCATCACCATCA
>CM035273.1:2297742-2316991 GCA_020226075.1 Hydropotes inermis | reverse complement strand
CACCAGCACCATCACCATCATCATCATCACCACCATCACCATCATCACCACCACCATCACCATCACCACCATTATCACCACCATCACCATCACCACCATCATCACCACCACCATCACCATCACCACCATCACCATCATCATCACCATCACCATCATAACCACCATCAATCAGACCAAAAGGATGCAACCCAAGCGCCATCTCCTTGGGGACCGGCCATGTGAGCTGTGATGGATTCTCCTAGACTGCGCACACACAATGACTCTCTCCACACTCCCGTGCCTACTCCACACCTTGGAGAGGGAAGCAATGTATGTCCACGGGCTGCGTGAGGAGGAGGAGGATGCAGCCACGATGGGGCAAAAACAACTGATCCAGACCTGGATGGTACCCTGGCACTGGCTTCCCCTGAAACCCACCCAGGCAACTGTACATCAGAGGTCATCGCAGAGGAGTTCCCATCAACTGTATCCAACATACACTCTGAAAGATGGAACAGGTACACTGGTGACTCCCCCAGAAGAAGGCTGAACCACCAGAGAACAGAAGACCAGCTTCAGCTCAGACGCTTCTTTAGAGGGCTGTTCTCTCAGGTTCTCACGAATGTAATGACTGAAACACGACCAGGGAGGCCCGCCCTGACAGCAAGGAGAAACGCAGAAGTTAACCAGTCACTGCAGAGAAGCTGAGGGAGCAGGGCCAGCGACGGGCAGTGAGTTCAGGGGGGCATTGCAAACACACCCTAGGTTTACACCAGGTGGCTCAGCGGTAAGGAGCCTGCCTGCAGTGCAGGAGACACAGGTTCGATCCCTGGGTCGGGAAGATCCCCTGGAGGAGGACATGGCGGCCCACTCCAGGATTCTTGCCTGGAGAATCCCATGCACAGAGGCGCCCGGCGGGCTACAGTCCACGGGGTCGCAAAGAGTCGGACACGACTGAACCACTGAGCATGCACACGTTTTTACACCAGCAAAAGGCACAAAACTCTCAAATGAAGGCAGAAGGCCGAGTGCGGGGTGTAAGCCCAGGGATGGTATCATGGCTACTCATCACTGTCACTAAGGAAAAAAAAAAGTAGCATGCTTTTCACTGTTCGAGAACAAATTCAGTGCCAGATAATGATGATGGGTCTGTCAGAACCGGAGGTCTGTTCCGGCAAAGCCTCTGTGCCAGTATTTCCTCCCTGCCCCAGGATGGGGTTCTATTGCCATGACAACCAGTAACATTTCGCACACCAGAGCACTGTATCATGTATCACCTTGGCAGAAAGGCAATGCCATACTGTACTTAAAAGCCACCTTCTCTCTCTCCCTCTCTCAACGTCTGTCATCACTCCCCATGCATTATTCACTCTGCCACATAATGCACAGCCTTTAGCCACAGTCAGGTCCATGATACGCGCAGCAAAAGCCAGGGAAGTCTCGCAAACCCTTTAACGTTCTGTGACTAACAGATGATAACCGAACTGTGTTACTCTGGTTTAAACACAGTCATAAAGGACGAGCTTGTCACCAGCTTCCTCGCTGGCTCTAGAACCTCTGCTCAAACATTTCACAAGCACTTATATCATGCGGCAGGAGCTCAATCACACTGTGGGGAAGCAAGCATTCTCTCTGGGGGACTTTGTGACACACGAAGCGCCGCCTCTGGGTGAAACAGCTTCTCGTTTCAACTGTTTCAGCAAAACTTTAAAGATTATATCGCGCCCTTCCCTGTCCACAACGGTATTTTCTTGAGGACCGAGTTGTCGCCATGGAAACCCATCACTGGGCACTGCTGTGACCCAGGATGCTCTCCCGGACCGATGTCACTTGTGGAGTGGCTGGCTGGGGGCTGGGAGCTCTGGCAGCCAGAGATGAGGACCCGCAGGCCCACGGCAGTATGCAGCATTAGGGGCATACCTCGTTTTCTTACGCTCTGCAGATGCTGCGCTCTTTACAAATTGAAGGCCTGTGGTGACCCTGCATCGAGTAAGTCTACCAGTGTCCATGTTTTCCAGAGCCATTTGCTCACTTCGTGCCTCTCTGTCACATTTTGGTAATTCTTACAATATTTCCAACTGTGTCATTATTATTATACTTTCTATGGTGATCCGTGATCTTAGATGTTACTGCTACAACTTGCTGAAGACTCAGAGGATAATGAGCATTTTTTAGCATAAAGTATTTTTTACATAAGGTGTGTACATGGTTCTTCTAGACACTTAACAGACCACAGAATATAGTCAACAGAACTTTCATATGCGCTGGGAAACCAAAAAGTTCATGCTGCTCACTTCAGTGCGGTATTTGCTTTACTGCAGTGGTCTGGAACCAAACCCACCAAACCATCTCTCAGGGAGGCCTGATACAAGAGCAAGCACAGTCTCATAGAGTTTCAAGGTCTTTGGATGCTCATGGAAAGATATGTGCGTATAATCAAATTTAGAACATGTAAAATCCATTCTGGAGGCAGCCAGAAGGTAGGGGACACAGATCTCAGTGAGTGGACGGGAGACTCGGTGACACGTGCCTTCAACAGGAGGGGTGTGGGGAAGTGAAGCCCCGGGTGGTCTCCTTTACAGAGTGACTCTGGAGGGGCTGAGCCCGGCGCACGGGAGCATCGATGTCCACGCAGTGAGTGCAGGCTGACGCCCACTGGCCATGAGGACATCCTGGTGAGCTGAGAAGGCAGACCTCCCCACCTGACAGTCACTGACGCTCACAAGTATCTGAGATGGCCTCAGGGAACGGTTAACTTTTCTTGAGTGAAGCAATAAGCATCTTCTCTCCCTTTCTTCTTTTTTGTTTTTTTTTTTTTCTTTTCAAGAAGATGTAGATAGATGCTTATTTAAAAAAAAATACCTTGTTATTTCGGGGCAAAAAAGTTTGGTTTAAGAATATCTGAACAATGGAATGTGGCCTTATTATTTCTGCAGGGGGAGAAGCCATTTGGTCTCTAATTAAAATTTTAAAAATGTGCAGAGGCGGCCAGACCCGCTCTGCGCCTTTCAGTAAACGAAACGACCATCACGGCTTCGACCCAGCCCCATTCTGAGTGCAGCCTTTCCGGCCGCGCGCAGGACCCAGGTGGGCGGGAAGCGGCGCTGGCGCTCCTGGCGGCCAGCCTCCCCGGGGAGGAGCGCTCTGGGTGGCGCGGGTTCGGAGCGCAGACCCTGAGACCCCAGCGCCTGGCGACCCCGTCCGAGGACGGCTGTGGGACAAGGGGCAGGACCTCCCGGAGACATCCAGGCGACCAGTCGCTGAGGCTCCCCGACTTGGGGGCCTGTCTGTCCATCTTTGCAAACCTCTTTAAGAATCAGCTGCTCAGTCGTGTCCGACTCTGTGACCCTATAGGCTGCAGCCCGCCGGGCTCCTCTGTCCATGGGGTTCTCCAGGCAAGAATCCTGGAGTGGGTTGCCCTGCCCTTCTCCCAGGGATCTTCCCCACCCAGGGATTGAACTGGGGTCTCCCGCACTGCAGGCAGATTCTTTACACTCTGAGCCACCAGGAAGCCCCAAGCCTCTCTGGGGTAAAGAAAATTTAGATGGCCTGAGGTGGCTCTGTGCTCCGCTGCAGCCTCCAGGAGCCTCAGATTGCTTCCATTTTCTCCCTCAAAGCTGCCAGAAGCACCCGAGAGGTCCCTCCAAGCAGCACCGGAGCGGTTCCTCCCCCGGACAGTCACGAGGGAAGCCTGCACGGCTGGATGCCGGTGAAGAGAAGTTACCAAAGATCCCTCATGTGTAGGAGGTTCTGGAAGGCAGAGAGGAGGGTGTCCTTCTTTTCCTTCCTGGACAATGTGAGTGAACACTTTTAAATACAAAGGAGATTTAGAATAAAGCACAAAAATATTTAGGAAGACTAGATCTATCAAATTTTTCTTTTTTAAAAAAGAAATCAATGCAGATCCAGTATTTTAAATATTTGTTACAATTAAGAGAATTAGGCTGTAAAAAATAATGATCAGCTTTGAAACATCAACTTAAAATGTGGAATTAACCAATTTAGACTTTAAGTCAAAATCTCACTGAAGTCATATACAGTAGAAGAAAACTTAAGAGACCATAAGGTGTAACATACTCAAAAGCCTAATTAGATTTATAAGAACTGCTTAAGTGCTCTGGGAGGCCTGTTTGTTGAGTCAGGCAGTTGAGTACTTAGAAATTTAATATGTTCGATTTCCTTTACAAATGCAATTTAAAATGTTTAAAGGAGTTTAATTAGCTAAGTTTGCAAATCAAACCAAACATTAATAAAAGGTCCCCTTAAAAGGGATTGTTTAAAAATTGTTAGCTTATAAGTAAAATAATGAGATGTCTGAATAGCTCTTAAAAGCCTAAGGAAAGGTAAGGTTACAGATTTTGTAACTAATAAAAATTAATTTTAAAAAGAGATACCAGAATAATCTTCTTTTGTCCAAAATACTTTGAAATTCCACCCTGCCTGAAATTACTAGGCACCTAAATTACCTTACATAATTACTGTCCACCTAAGAAGTTATCCTTTTTAGTTACCCAGTCTTCAATAAGAATTTAAGTAGGTGTCCCTACTGTGTGTCAGGCATAATGTCAGGTACAATTGGGTGTGTCTGGGCTCTTCCAAGCATCTGGTAGGGGAGATTGAAATATGTATACAAGGTCCAAGGAGGCTTTCCACCTGACACTGGTGGTAAAGAATCTGCCTGGCATGTAGGAGACCCAAGAGATTCGGGTTCCATCCCTGCGTCGGGAAGATCCCCTGAAGCAGGAAACGGCACCCCCTCCAGTATTCTTGCCTGGAGAAAATCCCATGGACAGAGGAGCCTGGTGGGCTACAGCCCATCGGGTCACGAAGCGTCAGACACAATTGACTGACTAGTCCACCACCACCGCTGACAAGGCAGAACGTGTTCACAGATTGTTAGAAAACAGATGACTAGTGAACTGACTAGTGAAGGTATAAAGTAATACTGGAACTCAGCGCAAGGTATCCATGAAGCTGGGAGACCCAGATTCGAGCCCTGCGTCAGGAAGATCCCCTGGAGGAGGGCATGGCAACCCACTCCAGTCTTCCTGCCTGGAGAACCCCTTGGATAAAGGAGCCTGGTGGGCTACAGTCCATGGGGTCGCAAAGAGTCGGACACGCGTGATCGACTAACACCTCTATGAAGGGATCATGAGAGAAGCGACACGCACACTGACTTTAGTTTGGGTCTCCTCGCTCAGGTGCGCGCAGTTCCTCCCCGCCCACGGTGCCCAGAGTCTGTCACACACACACTGACGCTTCGCTGTCCCGCCAACTGGAAAGGCAGACTCTAAAAGTCCGTTAGGATGACGCGCGTGAGTGCGGTCCGCAGGAGACTCCTAGGAGGATGTGCTGCATGGCTGCTGTGGGACATCTCTGCTCAGCGTTCCTTCTGTTTTCCCTGTGAGCCTGGTTCCCTATTCCCCACTCACCTCACCGGTGACGCCGGCAGATACCCGACTTCTGGACAGGATCCCACCCCCAGAAGCAGGGTGACACGGGCCAGTTTTAGATGTGAAATGAGGGCTGCTTTATTTTTTAAATTAAGTCCAAAAGGCATGGATGCCATTCTAGTGAGAAACAGTAAATTCGCAAATGAGAGGCTGGAGGGCGAGGGGGAGACGTGGGCTCACGCGCCTTGCTGACTCCTCACCGGGCGTCACCAGCAGAACTGGGCCCACTGTCCCCACACCCACCCGTCCAGTTAGTTAGTACGCGGGAGTCCCCCCCAGCATCTCAGAACGCAGTCTCATCAGGAAGGAGGGTGTTGCAAATGTAGTTAGTAAAGATGAGGTCGCACTACAGAGCGAGCCCGCGTGCCAAGCTGCTCAGTCGTGTCTGACTGCAGCCCGCCAGGCTCCTCTGTCCACGGGGTTCTCCAGGCGAGAAGACTGGGGCGAACTGCCATGCCCTCCTCCACACTAGGGGAGGGTGGCCCTAATCCAACGTGCCCGGAGAGAAAGGGCACACGGGACGCGCAGGGGAAGTGCCGTGTGATGAGGGGAGCGGTGTGCCCGAAGCAAAGCGGATGCTGGGGGGAGGCCCGGGACACAGCGTCCCAGGAGCCTTCGGTGGGAGCAGCGCCCCGCCAACGCCCCGATCCCAGACGGCCAGCCTCCGGGCCCCTGAGAGCACAGACGTCTGCCGTTTAAAAGCACCGGGCTCGCGGGGCTCTGCTGTGACGGCAGCCCGGCGGGACTAAGGCACTCAGCCAGAGGGCAGAGCAGCTCCGGGAAGCTCCTGCGGAACTCTGCCAGAGACCAGCTCACACGCCGTCTCAAACCTTTTTATTAACTCCGAATGAGACTCCCAGTTAACCAAGAAGGACCTCAGTCGCTCAGCACCCGCGAGTGACGAGTTTGAAGCTGTGCTGGGGTCTGGCTGCCTCCCATTGTCCACACCGTGATCCATGTCTCAGAAAGTAGAGTGAGCGCGGTCATGATACTGACACACCCCGTGAAGCCCGTTTGCTGCCGACCTTCTCCCACCAGCTCCAGAATCAGCTCCTTTCTCTCATTTAATACTCCCATTTACGGCACCAACTCCATCGAGACAAACAAGACTGATCAATGATTCCCCACCCAGCCATGGCGGGCTTCCTCCCGTGGCTGTGGCAGGATTCCTCAGTCAGTGAATGACGTGCTTGTAGGATGTCAACGGTGTCGTTTTCAAAGATCCCGGAGCACTGGTTCTTCTGAGCTTTTAGGAGGTTAAAGGGACAAAGACCAAGGGGATGCCTGATGAGTCACGACCCCGTATAGTCTCCCTCCACAGTACACTTGCTTCTGGGAATAAAGTGCAGCGAAGGCAAGGAGCAGCCCCGTCCCAGGTCATGTTACATCACACAGGACCCTGTCACGGCAGACTGGAATGACAGAGTCCCCTGCCGGCCTTGAAGAAGCGGCCCGGGCTGTGAGGGTATGGGAGGGGGCCACGGGGCAGGGACTAGGTGGGTTTCTACCCCACCAGACAGCCAGCAAGAAGAGGGGATCTCCATCCTGCAACCATAAGGACCTGAAGGCTGGCAGCAACTGTGTGAGCCCGAAGACACTTGGTTGCTGCCTGGTGGGACCCTGGACTTCTGACCTTGGGAAACTGTGAGATTACAAATATGGCCTGTTTGAAGACATTGATATGGTGGACCATGTCCTTTGAGGACTGATGGAAAAGAAGGAATATCTAATCAGAATAGCTCAGGAAGACATAGGGTTTGAAGACAATTTCAGGGATTCGTCCAGACCCTCTAAACCTTATCCACGAGCCCTAACGTGTTCTGGTTCATAGTTATGAGCCTATCTTTTTGTCTGGTTGACGCAATTCACTGCAAAACTTGACAATGCGTGAGAAACGAACGAGGTCATAGGATACAAGGACCACCTTTTAGTCCATTTCCACAGTTTAAAACAGGAATTTAAAAATAAACAAATAAATACAACAGGAATTTAAATAATTTATGTTTCATTCTGACTCTGTAAGAGCTATTATTTTCATCTTTGACTTGCTTGGAGAGACAGACAAGCACAGATCTGAAGACAGAAGGCAATTTCTTGTTTTACTAGGGAAAAAACCTTCGATCCTGCCTCTTCTAGCTTTTAATTATAGGAACCAAAAACAAAAAACAAAAACATAAAACAAAAAACTTTGCAAATAAGCAAAATCAGAACCATGGCTTGTAGAACCCTGAAAGTATTTTAGGTGTTTTTAAAAACACTTTTAGAAAGACAGATGCAGTTCATTTCCCCACAAAAGAGAACTTGTTCAAAACTAACTTAACAACACCAAAAAGAAACTGACTTTCTTAACCCAAACATCATTGGAGTGATATACTGGAAAGAAAACAAGTAGAAATGTAAAAATCTGGGTTTAAGTCCCTATTCTACTCACTTGCTTCCTGTGTGCCTGGGAGGAAGTTACTTTATTGGTCTGAGCCTGGGTTTTCTCCACCATAACATGGGTTGTCTTGAGAACTAGGTGAAATAACAGCCATAAAGGGCGAGGCCTCACCAGCAACCGAGACGACCGCCAGGGGCCTACCGGAGGGACCGCCTTCAGCCGCCCCAGGGAGGGCAGGGCAGGCCTGACTTGCAACGGATGCTGGGCAGGAGGGACCTCTCTCCCGATGCCGAGAGGTAAGTGTGGTTGCCCTGGGGGCAAAATCAAGGATTCTTGTTGTACAAAAGAAGCAGAGAAATGAACACAACCCCAAACAGACCAAAGTCCTGCAGCACCAGAGTGTTTCTCAAGTCTGCGATTTTCAGCTAGGGAATAAACAACAGGCTGCACCTGGGCAGGAACCAAATGCTAGGCACTCCTCGTTAGCAGGAAGTAGATCTGCCAGGGCTTCTCTTCAGAGGCCTGGGGTCTCCCTGGCCCAGCCCCTGCCAGTGCTGGGATGGAGGGCCACAGGGCAGGGGGCAGGCAGAGGATGCTAAGGGTGGCCCCTGCGAGCGAGCCCTCTGCGGCGGACGAGAGACGAGAGGAGGAAATTTCGGTGACGTTCTGGAGAGTGAACGGCGGCTGCGAGCCCGGCGCCGGCCGGAGCAGCGGGGGGCCCGCACGGGCCCGCGGGTGCAGGCCGGCGGGGCCGGCTCGGGAAGGCCACGGCCCTCGGCCGCGGGGCCTGCAGCCTCTCATTAGAGGAGCTGCTGGCCTGACCAGCCCCTCAGACCAGAAGCTCTGCGGTGAGAGAGAGCACAGCACCGTGACCAGTGGGGTTTGGACAGAGGGGCGGCAGACACCAGTGTCACGGACGCCCGTGCTTGTCCAGCAGGGCACCTCTCAGGCCTCGGCAACCAGCAAGGACCCCTCCGTGTGGCCTGCCGATGCGTCTGTGTACCCCGCACCCTCCCTGGGAGACTGCGAACCCTTCCACGCAGGGGTGATGCTCTGGCATTTATATATCCCAGGCATCCAACGCAATGCTGGGCTCAGAGCGCTCAGAAATGTCTCCTGAGTGGACAACCCCTCACCCCGTTTCGCTTCATTCTCCAATGGCTCCTCATCCACTAATTTCCTCTGTGACGGAGGCCGGGTTTCCCTGAGGCTGATTTCCAGTGCCAGTACTATTAGCCGTGTGACGCTGGGCAGGTCGCTTCCGCTCTCTGTGGGACATGTCCCCCCAGCGGGGTGGAGAATATTATCTACCAGCGTGTGCACATGTGCTCAGCCATGTCTAACTCTGTGACACCATGGACTGTAGCCCACCAGTCTCCTCCGTCCATGGGATTTTCCAGGCAAGTATACTCAAGTGGGTTGCCTTTTCCTCCTCCAGGGGATCTTCCCGACCCAGGTATCAAACCCAGGTCTCCTACAATGGCAGGCAGATTTTCTTCTTTTCTTTCTTTCAGCATTGAGCCACCTGGGAAGCCCAGTATTTGGGATTAAATATATTAAATGCACGTCTGGCACAAAGTGAGCTCTACTGAGTGTTACCTACCGTTGTCATTATTTCGACTTCTTTTTCATTTCTTAAGTCTTTTTGGTTTTTCCTCTTTCTCACTAGGCTCCATAAGGAAAGAATTTGTGTCTGTTTTCTTCACTGATGAATCCCATGCGCCAAGAACTGTGTCAAACCCCAGTAGACATTTATCAAATGAATAGGTGAACTTAAGTTCTCAGGTCACCGTGGTCACATCTGCCCCTACGTTAAACTGCATAAACCTCCTAACAGTGTCTGCCTCGACTCCCAGGGTAGATGGAAGTTCTCTACTTTTTGTTGAAAATAATAGCTCCCGTTTATGAAGTGCCCTCACATCTGTTTTCTCATCAACAACAACCCGGCGGTAGTCTCCATGCTGTCCACCGGAGCGGAGCGCATCCAGCAGCCTTGCGGAAACATCAGGATGGGGCTGACGGGGCCGCGCCACCTCATCTCACCGGGGAAAGGCCATTTATTACCTGATGAGCAGGAGCAGGGCTGCCTAATATTTTTGCATTGATTTACATTGGGATGATCTTACTGTTGCTATTTTGCTGAACAAAAAAAGACTCCTTGTTTTAATCTGCTGTCTCCCCCAACTGCTATTTTTACACTCTGTATATTTTTTCTTTCCAACTAAAACAGGACATGTTCATGGTAGATAATTTGATTTAAAGAGAGAAGGGTATAAAGAAGAAAAACCGAAATTCCCTTCCACCCCATTCGGCGTCAGTACTGGCTTCTCAGGAGGTATCTGAAACGAAACGGCACTGTTTTGCAGAAAGAAGTGAGCCTGGCCTCTGGGCCACAGTGAATTCTGCAAGTCAGGAGCGTCCAGGCCTGGGGGGGACTGGGGTGAGCGGGGGGCCGGGGGCTGGCGGGAGCTGAGAAGGGAGTGCGCTGGGCCCAGGTCCACGTGGCGGGGAGGGGGCGAAGTGTGGCGGGCCGCATCTGCCCGGCAGGGAGACAGGCATGTCCTTCACGCTGCCCACGGCCGCAGTCTTGTTGTAGCAGGACGCAGGCACCACGACCTGAGGACCAGAGCTCTTCAGAAGGCTCCAGCCGGAGAGTCGGGGTGCCAGGGCCCTGAGAAGGACAGACACAGAGCGCTCCCATCTGGAGTTGGGAGGAAGTCCAGTAACGGCGCGGCTGCCCCGTGGGGCCCTGGTTTTCTGGGTCCTTGCCGCCTGCCCGGGGGTTGGAGGAGGGGGACTGCAGGGGAACTCCAATCAGTTGGCTGGGACGACCCGATGATGGCGACCAGGTTTATATCTGAAATAACCCGGAGGGGCCCGGGTAGGCGCAGGGGCTCGGGGCCGCTCCAGAGGTGGGTGAGCGCGTTGCTGCAGGCAAGCGTGCACCGAAGGCTCCAGGATCCTACCTGCCCTTGGGTTGCAGTGTCTCCTAACCATACCTGGGCTCGGTGTGGAAAAAGTCACGGGAGCCACCTCACGGCAGCCCTGAAAATTCCCGCCACACTGCACGTTTCCAGGCCTCGGCCAGCGTTAGGTTTCTGACCAGCTGGAGACACGCATGGGCTGAGACCAGACAGTTCTTACAAGCCAGAATCTGAAAGTCAGTCCTTTCAAACCCCTCACCTGTGGGATGATGTGTCTGAACGCATTCTCTGATCTTCAGACACAAACTGTCTCACACACACACAGTTTATCCCACATCAGAGCATGCCTGATGACCCACAGGTCCCCTGCGCTTTAATCGATAACATTACTGCCTCAGCTGTTACAGGAAACTATGAACTGCTGTGATCTTCTATCACCGTTTCAATCGATGGAAAACAGGGCAAGAAAAAACAGGACCCTTAATTATATAACGGGGAAGGGTTATATAACAAAGGTCCTGATGCAACTTTACCTGTATCCGTGCCAACAAGGGCTGAGACAGTACACCTCTTTGGGAGTAACAGGAGCCTCCGAGAGTTGTGCAAAACCATCTCCCAATATTGGTTTAACTAATCCCCCGTGCTCACGATCAACAAAAGCCTCTGCCCTTCTAACCTTGTTTTTCCACAGCCCTGGGTGAAGCAACCCCATCTCGGGGTGACAGCTGCTTAAAGCAACGGCACTCGCGGGACGCACTGGGGGACAGAAGAGGAGGGAAGTGTCCGTCTCCTGGAGAGGCTGGTCCCCAGCGCCTGGCAGGGTCACCATCGTTTCATAAACCTGCTTCTGGAGTTTGAAGGGGCAGGGCGCTCATCGCTGGTGACAGGAAGCATGCCACACGGCATGTCTTTGTTGGAGAAACCCAGGAAACAATAATAGCAACAACAACAACAAACAACAACAAAGTAACAATAACCCCTCCTTCCTTTCAAAGTGTGCTGCCAAGCAAAATGATTCCTCTCCGGGTCTCCTTTATGTCTTCCTGATAGAAATTACATTCGAGGGCACCCAACACAAAAGGACAGTCACGCAAGCAATGTGCCTTGTAAGTGACATTCCTGGGAACCTTTAGAAGAGATATTGATTTAAAGCTGCCAAGGGGCTGTGTGTTCACGGCTGCTACTGTAATGAATCTGCCCTGGCATCCCACACTCCTGATTTAAACCAAGTCTGGAAAGATGAGATCTATTGAAACAATGTTAAGGGCTCTACTTCACCCTGCAGAGGGATGGGAAACTCAGAATGAGGCTAAAAGTGCAACTTGTGGTGTCTGAGGTCATATTATAGCTGCTGATTTTATAAATTCTACCCCCTGCCTGCAACGTGTGGGTCAGACGGTTAGTGAATGAACCTGCGAGCTGGAACTTTTCATCCACTTGAGGCTAGGAGCAGATTTTTCTTTTTTCACTGACACATAGTAAAACTAAATACTTTTGAGTCCTTTATTTTAAAGATGTATATACTTATGCTATCAAATCCCATCCCTGAAGCTCAATGTGTTCCTCTTTTTTGCTTTTTCTTTTTTAAAATCCCTCTTCTTTTTGTTTCCCTGGTAAATACTGTCTAAAGGTGTAGTTTAAAATGCTGTGCTCCCCCCAAAAACTTTCTGAAGTCAGAACCACAGACTTGAGAGTCGCCTTAGAAATCTTAGCAGTCTGGATGTGAGATTTAAGGTTTGAGTTCAAGTCCTGACTCTTACTCGCAGGGCGGCCTTGGAAGGGTCACACGACACTGCTTTCCGGGGCACCTCGGCATCTGGCAGCAGGAACAGATGGAGGAAACAAACCCTTTTGTTTTTCTGGCTGCACCATGCGGCACGAGAGATCATAGCTCCCCGACCAGGGATCGAACCTGCGTCCCTGCTGTGGAAGCACAGTCTCGACAACCGTGCCGGGGAAGACCCCTGCCCTAGAATGCTTTGAGGCCCGTCTACTGCAGTTCTGACGGGGACTGTATCACTACAGGCTGTGACGCTCCCCGCACCGCCTGTAACCAGCTCACTGTCCTCCACGGACATCCCAGGGAACCACGGAATCCCTCTGACGGCCGAACCCCTCTGCAAAGATGGCCTGCGAGCCACCGACGTGACCTCAACAGGCACAGATGGACCGAGCAGAATCCGAGCTGAATTTCCCGAGTGCGGGGCTGGGCACATGCCGGGCACCTTGGTTCCCAGGGCTTCCCCGGTTGGCTCAGTGGTAAAGAATCCACCTGTCAATGCAGGAGCTCGGGTTCGATTCCTGGGTCGGGAAGCTCCCCTGGAGAAGGAAATGGCAGTCCACTCCAGTATTCTTGCCCGGAGAATCCCATGGACAGAGGAGCCTGGTGGGCTATAGCCCACGGGGTTGGGTTGCAAGACAGTCAGACACGAATTAGTAAACAACACCAAGAGCTGCCAAAATAAAGCGCCACAGACTGGGCAGCTTAAAACAACAGAAATGTATTATCTTATCATTGTGAAGGCTGGAGGTCTAAGATCAAGGTTTGGGAGGGCCAGGCCTTCTCTGAAATCTGTAGCAGAGAATGCTTCTCGCCTCTCCCAGGGCTGGTCACCCGTCCTGGCCCCTCCCAGGCCCCACTGCCAGCTTGCAGCTGCAACCGTCCAGGCTCTGCCTGCCATTTCACAGAGTTTCCCCGTGTGTGTGTGTCCAAATCTTCTACTAATAAGGATGCCAGTCACCGGGGGTGAGGGCCCACTATAATGACCTCATTTAGATAACAAGACATAAACTGATTCCCTCTGCAAAGACCCTGTTTCCAAATAAGGTCACTTTCCCAGATAATGGGGAAAGTGGGGGGGGGATGGGGTGGGTTAGGACTTCGAATACATACCTTAGCTGGTAGGGGATGGTGGTGGTGCCAATTAAGCCATACTGTTGGGGAGGCAAGTGCATTTGGAAGTCTAAACTCAAGTGCACAAATGAAGGATGACCACCAAAGTCTACCTTAGGTAAAGTGGAAGGAAAACTGTAGTGGAAAGACATTATGGTTCTAAGGGTTACACGGGGGAAAGATGATTATTTCCAATGGCTGGGCAGAGGCGCACTGGTGGAAAAAGGCCATTCTCTCCCCAGGTCAGCCCGCGTGCTCCAGACACGTCTGTGTCCCCACTCTTGGCCTCCCAGGCCCCAATGCCAGCAGCCCCACCTCCACCCCCGCTGCTGGAATCCTCCCAAATCTAGAAGCGACAGCTCCGATTTCACCAGCGGAAAACCAGGTCACCTGCATCTGACCTGTGATGGCATTCTGTCTGCTCCTGGGTGACCTTGAACCATGGCCATATGTACCTTCATCTGCCTATCACTCCTTGAGAGCAGGGGTCACTTCTTACTCAATCACCGTGCCCACAGTAGGTGTATGCAAATATTTGCTAAAGGAAAGGAAGATAAGAGGAGAATGAGAGGAAATATCAGCCGTTTTGAAAACTTCACCATGGAGAGGACCTTTGAAACCCGGGGGGCCTATCACTCCCCCACTGAATCTGGGTGACCTTTGATACCAGGCCGTACTTCTTGGAAATCATAAGAAAGGCTGAAAGATAAGCTAACCACCGAAGGTAAAGAACAAGAGCTCCTTTGGTGCAGAAGAGATTCTCGCTCACCCTCTGAGAAGTCGCCTCCCTGACCAGTCCGTATCATCAGTCTCCAGGAGAAGCCAGGTTCCCCTTGACCTACGTTTCAGGCCCCCTCTGACACACAGTCATTTGGCAAATAACTGCGACAGGCAACTGAGAGCAGGCAGCTGCGCCGACAGCAACGTATTCCCAGCAGCTTGCGGGAAATGCAATGGAAAGGGATGCTGTTGGCCCCACGTGGGCTGAAGCTCCCATTGAAATGCGCTGACCTGCTGGGGTGAGGGCCTGCATAATGTCCCTGGCACCTGGGCGACCCTAACAGGGAAGCCCAGAAGTGATCCTGAAAAGTGAATGTGTTATACCTTTTTGCTCAGGCTAAATTTCTTTGTTCAGCTTCTTTTAGAATCAAGCAAGTCAAACTGGTAATCTGATGGGATTCTTTTACTCATCAAGGCCTGAATTCAGGATTTTCTTTCCTTCTGATAGTAAATTATATAGCTGCTTAAAAGTATACCTAAAAACTGACCACCTGAAGGGACGCCTGCTTCCAGGAAAGGGAATAGACATACTTTTCCCTATTCTTCCCACTAAATATAACTAGAAATGGTGGACATTAAACATAGACAAACAAAAGAAGACTCTGAAAGGCAGAAAGAAGAAAGCACACCAGCTCAGGAGCAAACAAAAAAGACAATGTACAGACCGATTAACAAAATATTAACATATAATTCACAAATATTTTAATAGAATTATATACTGTGACTAACTGGGGTTTATTCTGGGGATGCAAGACTGGGTCAGTATTTCAAAATGAAAGTAATTGACTATATCAACAGGCTATGAAAGAGAAAGTATATCGTATCAGTGGATACAGAAAAAGAATATGAACAATGTGAAATTTAATCTTGATAAACAGTGCTCAGCAAACAGAATAGACGGGTTTATCCAACTTGTCAAGCAGATCTACAAAAACCCTACAGGTAACATTATGCCTAATGAGGAGACTAAACACTCTCTCCCTATAATTGAGAACAAGGCAAAGCTGTCTGCTATCACCATTCTTATTTAACACAGTGCTGTTATTCTTATTTAACACAGCCAGTGATATAAGACAAGAAAATGAAATAAAGGCATAAATCAAAAAGGAAGAAATAAAATTGCCCTTATTTGCAGGGCTGTCTATATAGAAAATCCCAAGGAACATACAAAAAACAAACAAACAAGCAAAAAAACCACTCCTAGAACTAACAAGTCTATTCAGCAAAGTCTCACAATACAAGATAAGCATACAAAATAAACTGTATTCCTATATGCTAGCAATGAATGAGTGGACACCCAACATTTAAAAATAATGCCATTTACAACTGTTCAATAAGAATGAAATATTTGGGTTTAAATATAACAAAACATGTATAGGACTTGCATGTTGAAAACTACAAAATGCCAAAGAGAGAAAGCAAAGATTCTAAATAAGTGGAGAGGCATACCATGTTCATGGATTAGAAAAGTCAACACAGCAAAGATGTCATTGCCCCCAAAACCGATTAACAGGTTTAGTACAATGCCTACCGAAACCCTAGTAAGGTTCTTTTATACAGATGACGTTACATATATTATAATATAGTTTTGTGAGATGTTACCAACAGGAAAAACATAATTTCCTTGTATTACAATTTTTTACAGCTGCATTTGAATCTACAGTTATCTTACAAAATTTAATTAAAAATCGAAACTGTTCTTTGCTGTCTCCACTGTGAGAAGGAAGTCCACTCTCAACAACTAGACTTCTGACATTCTAGAAAATGCTGACATCACGCTGAAGTGTCACACCGTTACTGTGAAGTGCCTTAGAAGAACCCTTCGGAGGGACTTCAATCATTTCAATATCGATCACAATTTCCTTGGAAAGAAACGAAAGTGGTTCCAGGCTGACAAATGGTGAGGAAACAGAAACTGGCTACTTTTTGACTATCTGTATCACATACAGAACGTGACAAAGGCCGTCAGGCTGTTCTTCCGTAACAAGAAGAGGCCTGTGAACGCTCATCTTCCCATCAATGTCATTATTCAGGAGAACAAGTTTCTTGTTGAAATCTGAAATTTCTTGGGAGGAAAAAAAAAAAAAAAAGATGATCCGGGTTCAGATGAGGCCAGACATTGTTTGGTCAGTATCTCAAGCCCAGAAATGTGAGTTAATTCTCAAAGAAAATGACACTGAAACTGCATTAATTTCAGTGGCTTTGGCTCAGCTGGCCACAACAGCTGAAACAAGGATATCAGGAAGATTTTAGATGGTGGCAATGCCTGAGCCAAAGGATCAGTTCAGCAGGTGATGAACAAGGTCTAAGGTTACCAGCTCCAGAAACAATAAGATGCCAAATGATTCCTAAGTCTTACTTGTAATATTTTAAAGATGCAGTAAGAGCCTTGTGGTGTTGACACACACGCGGAGCGATGTGTGAAAGAGACAGCCAGTGGCAAGCCGCTGTATCGGCACAGCAGCTCAGCCTGGTGCTCCGCGGCAACCCCGAGGAGTGGCACGGGGCAGAGGGTGGAGGCGGGGCTCAGGAGGGATGGCACATATGTGTGCTTGTGGCTGACGCATGCTGTGTGTGGCAGAAGCCAACCCAAGGCTGTGAAACAATCATCCTCTAATTAAAAAAAAAAAAAAAAGCCCTGTGTTGATTTGGGCGAAGAAAAACAAACCCCCCAAAATCCCAAAGAAACAAACCCTGACCACCCCTTCCCCCAATGTTTCCTTCTCGTACTAAGAACAAGTGGAATGCAAAAACGGACTACTAGCACACCTTGTGCAGAAGGAAAGGGCAACCCACTCCAGTGTTCTTGCCTGGAGAATCCCAGGGACAGAGGAGCCTGGGGGGCTGCAGTCCACGGGGTCTTCAGTCGCACCCACCGACTTAGCAGCGGCAGCAGTGCTTTGATCACTTTACTCCTGTATCCCATGTACCGTTCTCTGCAGAACTCACAGCTGCATGACATCACGGGACATTACAGTTGGCTATCTGTCCATCTGTCTGTCCTGCTGCACCCACTGAAACGGAAGCTCCACACAGGCAGGGCCTCTGTCTTGTTCACGCTCTAGCACACTCTACACGTACTAAAACAAGAGCTGTTGAATGACTGTGGGGAGCTCACTTACAAGCCTTTTTGGATAAAGTATTTCCAACTGCCTAACTTCCCCCAGCTCCCTTCGCCCGTAAGGAGCTGCTCTTTCAGAGTCACCCACCAGCAGGACACGCTCCGACACCACTGTCACGGAACCTTCCGTCTCATCTGGGCTGCAGACACTGTGCAAGTACCCACCTTCTGTGTTCACAGCACCAGGACAGCCCAGTCTTGGGGATCATCCCCAGGGGTCAGTTATAACCCAGAGTGCTGGGACTTCCGTGTCAGGCAGGAGGCTGCAGGTGCTATCAACAGTCCCTCTGTTCACCTGGTCCAAACAGCAGCAACACGCCCTCTAATCCCAGCCTTGTTTCCTGACGGGATCAACCTGATGGACCTCTACTTAAATTGGCACACAGAATCTGGGATGTCTGGAACTAATCTGATGATCTCTATGATGTTTTCCGTGTATGTCTCAGCTGCCAGTATCATATAAGGGGACTTTAATGTGAAATAATAGCTTTGATTGCCAGTGGCTTCTAACTTCTTACCACATTCCTCATTATTACAGAGCTGGGAGTAGGCGAGTGTTCAGCAGCCTAGGAGACACATACACCGCCGCCGGCTGGACCCATGGTTCCAGGGGTCAGCGGGCAGTCTGACTGTTACCAGACTACAGGGTATTTTATTGTGTCTGTTCTGTTTGAGACATATCCTCCGCACTGAGTGTGCAGTGGCTGCTCAATACATGGTTGCAGATTGAATGGATACAACCAAAATCTTAGGAATCTCTAGGAGTACAGAGGCATTTCTGAGCTTAAAACCTGATGCATTTACTGAATTGCATCCAGAGTGTGAGTGAAACGTATCAATTTCTAAATGGTTTGGGGGGATGGAATTATAAATTAAAATTCTTGCTATCGGAAGAATTCTACCTTACCGCTCTTTCCGCCATGGAAAGAGATGACAAATAGACAACATAATTACAGAATGCCGGTAATTAACATACACCCAGCTACAGCAAACATGAAAATTAAAAATGAATGACTACATACTAAAAAAAAGAGACTGCGAATGATCCGCTGGGGAGAAAAGGCAGAAACCTATGAATGAGACACTGCTAAACAGTCAGATGTAGTTCACTCCACTCTTCTCCTCCCTAAGAGCTTTTCCAGCCAGATGCAGTGACTACTTCCTGTGAGACCAGAGAGCTGGACTGGTGTTTCCAAGCAGGTAATTTTCCTAGCTGTAGGTAACCAGCAGCTCTGTGGGAATCAATCGGGAGGCGTCCATCTCTTCTCTGGGAGTCTTATTTCAGCCCCTCCATCTTCCTTTGTTAATTTCTCAAGTTGGGTTTAAGGAACGCAGAGACAAAGATCTATTTGTTTTGATCTCTTAAGACTTCTTGGGGGAGGCAAGGTGAGAAGAAGAGTTTTTATATCTTTCCCGCTAAGAACTCAAGGATACTTTCAAGCCTCTCTCCCTTTTCAACACCAGAAAACTGGACGGGCATTATGTACTATGTCTAGCCACAGAGGCTCAAAGTCTGTAATAAAATCATGGTCACAGGACAAACGAAATTGATGTAGGTGCAAATAGACTTTTACATCAAAGATGCGGATGGTGCAGAAGTCACAGTACCATATAATACAGTCATCTCATATAACATAACATGGTCGGTCCCATGTAATATGGTCATCTCGTATAATGTAACGCGGTCGGTCCCATATAATACGGTCATCTCGTATAACA